>OZ037941.1:25853938-26236768 GCA_964035585.1 Polytrichum formosum | reverse complement strand
AATTCTCTCAAATTTTTTAATTAGTTTTTTCAATATAACTTGAAATGTCAGTACAATTACCCACTCGGGATGGACAATGCTCCTTAATTAATGCGTTATTGTGAATGAATTGTCATACTATAGTCTTTTGTTGAACTACATCCATGACATCCATGGCATCCACATGTGTTCAAGGAATCACTAAAATCCAATGTATTGCCCGAGGTTAAATAATCATGGTTTGGTTCTTTAAGTTACCATTTTTATCTTGAAGATAAACTATTAACCTCGGGGAGATCACTCCATTGTCAAGTTGAACATCACGTGCGAACAAAGTTTGCTACCCCTATATTACATGCCATAGATCATTTTAAATTTTATGATATTTTTTCTACATATACATAACCATTGATGGTTTCTTTTGTATATTTTTTTGAAATTTTTAGTCATCTTCATTTTTGTAGTAATTTTTTAGTTCAATTTTGCGTCATTCTAGTTAGAAATGGTATGTTTTATTAAAAAAATCATCAAATTTAGTTACCATTTTTTACTATGTAATAGGTACCGTGTATATCTACTCATGAAAAAAAATTAATAAAAAATTAACCCATTTTGGTGATGCTTTATGTACATTTTTTACATGTAAAATGAGCACACGTGGTTGTTCGACTTTACAACGGAGTGATCTCCCTATGCTATTAACCCTCTATTTGGTTCAATAACTCTTTGAGCATTTAATTTATTCATCACATTATCAAATCCATTGTTCACTTTATTTAATCTATAAGGACATTGAATGCACATTCATCATCCAATGGTAATCAAGATGTAAGGATAAGAAGATTTGGAAAATACATTGCACATCTACCGATTCTCCATGCATATAGTAAACTCTTTACGTTGCCTTATTGTCCCGTTAGCTCGATTCTTTGTCTTCGGGTAGTCAATCGCCTCCATTAGTTGTCCTTTTGAATTCCCATACTACCAGAGGTTGTTGGCCGCTAAGGACCTCAAATATTGCACACAAGATAAATCTCTCTAATCTACAATGATACCCTTTCTTACCCCATAATATTCACTTAGTGTTTGATTATTTCCTCATTATTAAGAGGCTATAGTCTTCACATAAGATTCACTTCATCATTCAAATAGACTATATGTAATTTAATTTATTCCATCCTTCTCTTCAAGGGCATATGGAATTAAAAGCTAGAACCACATTATCACAAGTGGATGCACATTCACATGTGATTCAATTACCCTCTCATCTCACTCACAATAGATAATTGTTGCTACCTAATCATCCATGAATTATGGTAGAAGGCCAATTCAAGGTCTCCCACCATTCAATGCATCATAGAGAATGAATAATACAATCATTGATCATAGTCAGCTTTCACATGCTCCACTTTAATATATCAAAGATCAATTAACCCATGGAATATTCCATGTTTGACAATCCTTACTCACAATACATCCAAACACCTCAGGTTCACACAAACTATCTTCACAAAATTCTCTCAATTCAAGTTACACACTCAAATATGAGTACTCTTCATTCTTGGGATTTACTCACGAGGATGACGGATTAATAGACTAACCGTCAACCACTTTAGTTGCATGACAACAATTCCATAATCTGACTAGAGACCTTACATAATGAATCACTTACATGCCTTCATTCAAACAAGCCCTTGTCTTAATTCTCAACTTTTACTACCATATAAGACAAAAGTTTTAGCATAACTATGATACAAATATCATGGACTTTGAATATGTAACTTGATACACGGAATTAACAAGTTCAACTTGATAATTAGACAGTGGCCCAAGGAATCACTCCTCGACCAATACTAAAAAGTTATCTCAACATACATAAGTTGGAAGAAGTTCCAATCTATACATGATCACTCTTGATATGCACGAGCATAGCAAACATTCATGTTTTATTATCCATCTGATAGAGGTTCAAGAGATTTTAAAAAATCAGCCCCTTATTCTTTACAAAATGTGATCTATAATTTCACAAAAGGACATGTGCCATGTTCTAAGGCTACATCTTCTTCAATTAGTCCATAGTCCCTTCAAATCCCTCCGTTTTCTAAAATCCTAGACTATAGACTCCATTAGCACATGCCAATTAAATATCCACTTCTAATTGAGTTATTTTACATTATTTTGCCTATCTAACTAAAATTTGCATAAAAATAGACTCCACATTGCCTAGCTGACCCACCAAATGGTTGAGTACCACCAATCCTAGCTACATGGAGGCGGGGGTGCCACTCATGAGGCCATGGGTTGACCAGTCATTTGAAAAAAGGAGCGTTCCATATACAATGGGTTGCTAGCCTGCCATATACGTCTTAATTGACTTGTGATCCTCACCAACACCATTCTCTATTGTCTTGTTTTTAGAGTAACAACTATTGGAGAGTGTTGTTTGACATGAAATTCCAATATTTTGGAATAATTTTGCTATATGTTGTATCCACATTGGTCAAAGTCATGTTCAGTCCAACATGGAAACTACACTAAATATGATATTTAGTGTCATATGGTATTTTATGTCAATATGGTAGCTTTTTGGATGACACTTATGAATAAGTGAACACATATTGTCATGGATGATGGATGAGTTCATCCATTGGCCAAAAACCCTACCTTCTCTTGTCAACAACTTATGATGAAACATTGACAATGTATGATTGAAATCTGGATGAAAAATCACTTGGTAAGTGACAATAATCGCAACATTGTAAATCTCTAATCCCCCCTCCCCCCAATTTTTTTTTGCAAAGAATCACAAATAATATTGGGTTAAAATTTTGTCTTGGTCACACTATACTGTGGTTTACAATTAGTATTGAGCAAGACAATTAGAATTGGTGACACTAAATATCATATTTAGTGTAGTTTATGGCACCACATAACATTATGCAACCATGCGGGTCGGTCCATGACCCTGGAATATGTCAATTATATCTCATGGGCCCCTTGAAAAAAATAGAATATTCGTTTACTATTCATACATTCGGGTTGAACTTCAAAATTTGGGTGGAGTTACACTCCCAACACTATGCGCATGAAATATTGTTCATCCCTAGAATATTCACAAGAACATTGTTTGTCCTAATGCTATTCCTTTATTTTTCTTTTAATAGACTAACTATCATTGAAAATATCGACATTATTCACAACATTCTTACTATTCAAACCAGGACTATTTATTATTTGTACCGGTGTCAATTTCTTCCTATTTTCTAAATTTCTTCCCATGAAGATAAAATAGTAAAAGCTCATGTCGAATGCTAAATATAGAATGGAACACAACCATGTAGCTGAATAATGTCATGCAAATAACACTTTGGAGTATGTGCTTTCTAATACGAGGCAAGAGATTATACTCAGGGCCACTTCACACATGAGCCAAGAGCTGTGTCCATGAATTTGGGAGAGCCCAAAAGAAAGTGTCCAAAGGCCGTCCCAAGACACCTCCAAAATCATGTAGTGTGGTCACGGACCTTCAAGTGTAGTGTGAAGTCGTATGTGACCAAGCCCTCAACCACATTCTATTTCAATGAATGTCTAATCATGTGGGTCCTCACACACAATAAAATAGAATAAATCAATGGTTGTGAGTGTTCAGAGTGCCATGGTCTCCCGGTTTTGTGTTAGGCCTACCTCCAAGAGGTGGTTTTTGAAAATAGTCCAAGTGACCATGAAACGTGATCCGTTTGATGCCATGTAGGAATCCATGTAGACTTGACATCCATCTTGCATTCACATGCTCCGAGGGTCCCTCAAGCGTAGTGTGAAGCGAACTTGGACCGGCTCCGCCTTTTCCACCAATGAGAGTGCTTGAAGTATAATAGTCATGGGCTCTCAGTCTCATGTGTGAAGTGGCCCTCATCTTTTGTTCCAACCAACCATGTTCAACCAAGTATTTTAGATTGGTATTAAAGTGGCCATTATGTCGGGTACACCTGGGTTTTGGACATTGTTGGCAGCTTCGCCCAAGTTGACGGCCACCCCCAAAGACACATGATATTTTGCGTTTGGGTTTAGGGTTGGAATGTTACTCTTGGTACAACCTAGCTTAAGATGTATTGAAATCCTCCTTTGATGACCATAACATTATTCAGATCCATAACATTGTTATGTGGGACTTACAAAATTCTGTAGAATATTCCCACATTCAGACTGAATGTGGGAATATTCCATGGGATATTGTCAGTCCCACAAAACATTGTTATGGATCTGAATAATGTTATGACCAAGAAGTCCCAACCCAAATTAGTTTAACATACTATAATTATTGTAATTGGGATCATATGGTTTAGATTGTTATTATTGGTGCATGTACATATGCTTGTGACATCCTGAAAGAGCTATGAATGATTTGCATTTATGATTGGTGCCGACAAGTTTGTGGTCAACCAATCCCAATTGGGCTCCCGTATATCAAAGTGTTGTATGAGCTGCCAAAGGGTCAATTAAGCTAAGGGCATGTTTACACAAAAGCCATTAGGGTAAGGGCGCCCATAACTAATCACTTAAGAGATTATGCACCAAATGTAGAGAAGTATAAGGCGGTGCAAAATTTTCCCATGTAGGAAGATAGAAATCAGGAGGACTGAAATTTTCCTAGTAATTTTATTCCTTACATTGAAATTATTATGAATTTTTGGAGCCAAAAGTTGACCTTAACATATTACCAATGTCTAGAGTTTGCCACAAGTGCTTATTCCTCCTGACTTTAGCACTCAAAACTAGGACATGTGTCATGGCACTATTCATGCCGGAGGGACCGGACTTCAAGCTTAGCATGATCGAAATTCTGGCACCCTATAGATTGTCAACGGGGTCCTGATCGGGAATAGGCACCTCTACTATAGACCATGGCTCTTGAGAATCCTTGAATTCGCATTGGTTGAGAGTGTCATGGGCTCCTACTTTAGGTTTAGAGTATAGGAGATTTTGTGCCAAATTTGGAGAAGTATAAGGCAATGCAATATTTTCCCATGTAGGAAGATAGAAATAGAGAGGATTGTAAATTTTTTGGTAATTTTATTGCTTGAAAATATTGTGAATTTTGAAGCCAAAAGTTGGCCCAAACACATTACCGATGTTTAGAATTTGCCATAATTGCTCATTTTGAGACGAATTCCTCTTCATTTTTGCACTCAAAACCGGGGACATTTGTCATGGCACTATTGATTCCCTTGTGATACCATAACCAAAGTCGGAGACTTAGGGTTAGTTTCCATGTAGGCCGCTTCGCCCACCAGATTCTAGTGGAAATGTACATTCACTTGGTGGCATCTACATTTCCACTATAATTTGGTGGGCAAGCAACCTACATGGAAACCAACCCTTGGAAACCGTGAATGTGGAACCTTATTTTAACCACCCACGAAAAGAAATGACCAAAATCAGTCCCAACTAGATCAAAATTATGGTACCCAATAGATTCCTGATAGGGTCCTAATTGGACATGGGTGCCTCTAATCTACACAAGGGTAATTTTGGACTATAACAAACAACCTTTTTAGTGGACGAAAAAATCTATATGGAATCCCACATGGCATCTATGGATAATATTGGCCGGGATTGTAGGGGATTTTTTTGGATGGCTCTTGAAGGTAGGTTATGAGCCCAAAATGGTTGCTCATATTTGTTTTATGTTTAGGATCTACTTAGAATTGCAATTGGAGTGTTATTGAAACAATCAAAAGTATAAAAAGAGTGAGGCTTAGTGTGGATTTAGGTTTAGGCCTTAAGCCATTTTGTGTGGTTAAGTAGAGGATTAGTGGCATTAGGGAGTGTTTTGATTAGAGGAGTAGTGTTTGATGAGGCAAGGGGAAGGGCCTTGGGTTTAAATGTTTGAATTAGAACATGCTCTTGTTGGTTTAGAGGGTGAGGAGTTAGTGGATAGGATAAGGTCCTACTAAGTAGGAGAAAGTTTAAAGGGTTGTGGTTGGATGCCCTCTCCTCCCCTTCTCTCCTATCCTCTTTCTCTCCTTCTCTCATATATCTTCCCTCTCTCTCTCTCTCTCTCTCTCTCTCTCCCTCCCCCGTTTGAATTAGGATCTATGTTGTTGGTTTAAGAGTTGAAGGCTTAAAGGATAGGATGAGAGCCTTCAAAGTAGGAGAGGATCGAGGGGCTTATCTTGAGCTTTGAGGGGTGCTCACCCCTTCCCTCCCCCTATATATTCCTCTCTCTCACCTTCTTCACTCACTTGTGTTCCTATTCACTCTCTCTTCCTTCGCGCTCTTCCATCTTGCACGTGTGGGTGCACACGTGTGTGTGGACACATGAGCATGTTGTATTGAGAGGGGAGTGTGGGTAAAGGGGAGAGGTTCATACAAGGAATCCTTACCCTCTCCCTTCCCCTCTCCTTCTCTCTCTCTCCCTCTTGTTGTTCCTCTCATAGAATTGAGTGTTAGAGTTAGAGTTGTGTGGGAATTAGTAGAAGGTTAGTGGAATTAGTAGAATTCATAGAGACTTGTAGGGACTTGAAGATACTTGTAGAGACTTGAAGGCCGATGCTCTACCTATTCAAGAGACTAGCATTAATAAAGCATCATGATTTCAAGTGAGTTGGGAGCTTGTTGAGATGGAAGCACATTTCATGTTACCACGAGCTTTGGTATCACACATGTGATTCTCAAAACCATCACCCGGACTAGGACGCTTAAGGGTGGTGGGTTTGGCCTCACATAGGTCAAGTAGAACATGTGCCAAGCCTCATGGGATGACCCATGATAACTTAATAAAACAAATTCCAATGCTATTCATATTTCATTGAAAATGTGAATGTTGGAGCTATTGTAGAAAGTATTTTTTGTGTAACTACTGTGCAACAATTTATTTATTGTACAATAATTTTAATTTGCACTAAATAAACTATGAATAAAGCTTGAATGCTCAAACTTGCTATTAACATATACATACACCCATACATAAACAAAACTACGAATAGTTTCTTTCTTCTCTCCTCCATGAGGCCTCTCATATCTAATTAAAATATTGTGAGATCTTTTTAATGGTCCCATTTGAGTTTACAGTAAGGGGTTGTTTACATCATGGCCCATGAAGTTGTCCCTTGCTCCTCTAAAATATGTGATTGGCTGTTGAACTCGTCCCGGTGCCACTTTGGTTTACATCACGGGAAAAAATGTAAGAGTGACCATGGAATTTGAGGTCCCCATAAGGCCTATTTTTAGGCCTACATTATCCATTGTCACGGTCCATCAGATTTTGTGATGAGAGAGCAATAGAGGTTCTCTTGCTACAAATGTCATGGGACCATGGCAAAGAAAAGATTGTTTTGATTTTTCTAAATTCTCCATTTTAATTTTTTTTTTGCAAACGTTATTGTAGTTAAGAGGAAAGAAAGGAAGAAGAAGAAGGGGGAGAAGGTCAAACATGAAAAAAAAGAATCCCAAAACTGCCCTTTTTGGACATATATTTAAAAAAATTAGCACATCCACTTTTGGGTGAAATGGTCGCTCCTCTTGGTCCACATCTGGTTTACGCCTAGTGAGGGGCCCGAAGGCTTTAAAAAAAATGCATTTTTCAGCCAATGGACCATGGAAGTGTGACCATGAAAAAAGACCATCCGAGATGGGACAACTTCGTGGTCCATGGTGTAAACAACCCCTAAGGACTTTTGACCTCCGAAAGACTATAAGTTAGTCCATAGATTTCTCTGTGCTCTCATCCATAAAGCAAGATACCATGGTCATTTAAGAACCCATCGTCTAACGCCTTTTGTGTAAACAACATGACCTAAATTCAATATCACCAGTCATGCAGTTAATAAATTCTTGAAAGTGTCCGTAGCCACATGAGTCTCGCCCGTGACTAAATGAAAAGCTCAACAAGATTTTTCCAAGTGTCGGATTGTGGAGGAGTTTGTGGATCTCAATCAATACAACAAAGTTTCTTGCCACCTGCTTGCAATCAAAAAGGGCAAGTGTAGGTCCGAGTGGTGGGTCTTCGAGGGTCCTCCCTCCCAGGCCCACATATGCCTCAACCGTACACTAGGTTGGCCTCGTTTTTGATAGTAAGGTACATGGGTGTTATTTGGTTCGTTTTTCATCTTCTCCAACTTCTACCGATTATGGTCCGAGACGACCCTAAACTACTGGATGATGGTGGAGAGATACCCAAATTTCAAGGAAGAGGTTGGTGGTTCAATTCCCGCATGTGAAATCTCTTCTCTACTTGATATAAACTTGCTAGTTGGTTAATTGCCTCCCGTGCTTTGGCGTTGGCCTGTTGATCTTTTGTCTCAAAAAACAAAAACAAAATAAAATTCTACCGATTATATTTCTTAACTGGATACATAGGTCCTCCCAATCGTGTTCACCATTGAATGTAGAGCAGTTGTTAATATTTGAAGACGTAGTCCAATCTCTTTTAAACATGTGTCCTTATGATGTTCGCTCTTTGATCTTCATGGAATCAAATACCAATCAAATATAGGGTCCAATCAAGAAACCGAGCCATTTAAGACCCATGTACTTTACCATGCTTTCAAGTTTGCCAACTTCTATTGTTGCAATGTGGTTTCCACATGGGATACTTACATGGCCTGCATCCAATGTAGTTTCCAAATGGGATTTTACACGGTTGGTATCTAATGTGGTACCGACACGTCACATACAATAAATAAATAAGTTCAATATAGTGTCGAACGGGAAGGCAAATGATCGTTTAGTAGAGGTTGTCACTACATTGGCTTCGAAGGGTTGGTTTAGACTACAGTGAAGAGGTGCATTGGTCAAGAATTTTCAGGGGAATGGAGCAATATGATTGGCTATGAAATGGGTTCTTCACCAGTCAGGGTTTACACTACACCCAAGACTTCTCTGGTGGAGAACTTCGAACATGGATGAAAAAATGACGTGGCTACCAACATGGCCACACTTTTTGTTAGGGGAGTTTTCTGAAGGTCAAGTTTCTTGGGCATCCTCAAACCCTCGGTTTGACCACTGTGGATAGTTTGCGCAAGGTACATTGTATGTACGCATGTCTTCTTATGTCTTTGAAAGGAGTTGATGTTCATTGAGGCCCTTCTAATTATTGTAATACATGTTTTGGAGTTACATGTATAGTCAAATAGTCCTGAAATTGTATAAGCTGGATGAAATTGACATATTTGGGCCGAACGTGTCCAAATATGGATGAATTTATATGTCATCATCCATATGCAACCAGCACTGCTCTTTTGAGAATTTGGAAAAAGAAGATCATTGCAGTGTTCCTTTGGTCTTGGACTTTAGTGTAAATCAATATACCCACCCTAAATCCAATCCTCTTCCGTACGTGTTTGGTGACGGACTTGATGATGCGTTGAGCTTGTGGAGGTCAATAGCCATGAAGGATTTGTGTGGATGAGAAGTTCAGAGGCCCCACCTTCAGAGCCCAGCCTCGAGCCAGTTCAGGACACAACAACTTGGATCCTAGAAAAATAATGTGTATATCAAACATTTGCACTGTGAATCTGGCTCCCAACGTAAATTTCTTCAACACTATAGTAGTAGAAAACTATGCGAAAAAAGAACCACAATCGTTTTCCCATTGCGATTCTTTTGACTACCCTGATCTCTAGTCGCTAAACGACTATAAATTATTATTTTTCGTTTTGCGACTGCACTTTCAAAACTTTCAGGGCGTGTGATATACTGTTGGAAAGGTATTTTCAAGACCTTTCCAACAGTATATTACAAGCCCCCAAATTCCTAAAAAACAATTATGCAGTTGTTTAGCGACTGCAGAACATGGTGGTCAAAAGAACCATTGCGGTTCTTTTTCACATAGTTTTCTACTACACTAAATAGTACATTTAGTGTTGGATTACATTCGGAGTTACTCACTCCTATATCTTTTTACTATTAATGTAATTTTTTACCACGTAAAGATGTTAATGTTCTATAATGTCCAACAACCCAATTCGACCTTCGTCGGTAAAAATTACATTAATAGTAAAAAGATATAGGAGTGAGTAACTCCGAATGTAATCCAACACTAAATATACTATTTAGTGTAGTGCAACCGCTTTGGCATTCGTCCTTTATTTAGGAATAGTCCTCCTGAAGATCTTACATTAAACATGTTGGGATTCTCTAGATCCATATCTTCAGTGTGACTTTGATACTTCTTGGTTCGGAGGACACAGTGTCCTTTCTCAAAGGACGGATCAAAGAGTGGGAAGGGATTCAGGAAAAGTGGAGATAGGTCTATGTTGAAGGGTTACGTAGCTTAAAAAATGTTATGAAGTAGGTATAAGGCAAAGCGATGTGTTCTATTCATGCACTCAATCCCACGAAATGTAACAATGTGTTGTATAATTAGACTCGACTTGCAGTGTTTTACATTCCAAGCCATATCTCCATGCATGTCTCAGATTTAGATTCAATGGTCTTGCCACACACAACTCGAGCTTACGAACTTGTACTTTTGTCACACTAGGTTGCCAACGCCCCGGGCTAAATCACATATGTGTTCGGCTGGGCCCCGCCCCTCCCACGCCTCCATCAGTGCCCGGTCTTCCTGCTCGCACATGTGTGGGAATTCTTCCTCGTTGGGAACCAATGCGACAATACCCAATCAAAATTACAAATATTCAAGTTGACATCACTGTCATTATTCCCAAGCTAATTGATGGAGTTCCTTCACATGCCAAAGGAGCTTAATGGCTTAGGTGACCAGGCGTTCAATGGCTTAAGTGGCCGGACGCTTAATGGCTTAAGTGGCCGGATGCTTAATGGCTTAAGTGACCGGGTATTGTCACATTGGTTCCCAACAGGGAAGAGTTTCCACGCAGGTGTAGGCAAGAATACCAGACATTGAAGGAGGCGTGGGAGGGACAGGGCCTAGCCGAACACATATGTGATTTAGCCTGGGGCATTCCAACAGGACCCAAAAAACTTTGGATCCAGATCTTAATGTAAACTCCTTGGGTCTAGAATAATCCTAGGGGCGGACTCTTCCTTGGAAACCTAAATGACTGCGCAGGTGACTATGAAATAAAACCCCCTATATATGAGAATTTTATAGAGAAAAACAATCGTATACATACTAACGGTAGGCTAGGAAATGGACTCATGTATTTATACTAAGCTTTTCAATTGAATGTGATAAATGCCTCCACCACATGCACAAATATATAAATCATGAAATAATAGGCCTTTATTTCATGTAAAAGTCATTGAGAACTATCACCATATGAAATGATGGATGGACATGTAAATTGGATGAAACTAGCACACCTATTGTCAACTTTCTCTCTAAACCTTAGGGGGGCCTTTTGTGAACCTATGCTTACTTCAATATTCTTAGTAGCTTTTCTAAATGTACACACTAGTGAAAAACAATAGCCCTCCCTTATGTATACTATGTACGGTATGCCTCAAATAATACCCACGTGACAATAAAGACTCACTTTAGTTCGTACATGATATGAAGAGTTCACCCCCGGGAGAATAATACTCTCGACCAATAAGACTGCTCGAATTTGGACCTTTTCTTTGGTCTTGGTCCCTAGTGTAAATCCACCCTAAGGGTGGGATTACACTTGAGTCCGGGTCCAGTAGACATGAAGTTTAAAACACCCTTTTATGGACCGGACATGGACCTAACTTTTGGACTTGAAATTGGACCCATTCTTTAAGTTTGGTGACTCAAAATTGGGTGGAGCGTTTTTTGAGTACGTATTGACAGAATGTGGTGGGAAAGTGGTGTCACAAAGTTAGCGCCACTCCATTTTTTCATATTTTGGACTCAAACTAATATGTAAAGTGCTTGAGTCCGAAATTTTGCTCTCAACCAATGAAATTGCTCAATTTCATAGTTTATGTGGTTTTATCAACCCTAAATAGACTCATTTGTAAATCTATGGGTTAAACTATAGGTTAGTTGACCAAAAGATGAACTTGACAGCTTGTGTGTAAAGTCACCCAAGTGTTCTTAAAAGTTAGATTAACATGCTAAAAGAGTGGGGTTGGACGAATAAAAAAATGTTTTTGGTAGCTTGTCATTTTACAATCAGTGGGCCAAGTTAGCCTTGCATAGGTGGATCCATTATTTAGGATGATGGTTCTCGTGGACAAAGCCATGTTTCGATATTAGAGTATGGGGATGAATTGGGGTTGAAATCCCTTGATAGCCCTTTGTTCGAAGGCAATTGGAAAGTCTTGGAGGGCTTCTTTGAGTTTAGGTGCTGACATGTGTTATCTTTGGATAACTAAGATTCTCCTCATCCTCTTTGCCATGTATGTGCACATGCATCTTTTTGCTCTTCGCACCATTTGTGTATTCCCTGAACAAAATCAAACTCAAGAAAAGAACTCACAATTTTCTCAAAGTTTTGTTGCCCTAGAATACAAAAAAACAACTTTCCTTCCTAATGTTATTTGTGGAAAATTTTATGCACTGGCACAAATATTGGAAGTGGCCAATATGGGAGATTCCTTCAAAAGTCACTAAAAGCAGGGACCAACCCAAGTTTGTTATTTTTTAAATCCAAAAGTTTCGCCCAACTTTCAAAATCAAACCTGGACACATTGAAACTCTCACTCTCTACCGAGCTCTTCATACAGAAGTCCCTCAACAAAGGATCAAACTACTGCTACTTTGATCCTTATTTGAGGGACTTTACGGATAAACCAATGAACAGGGAGGATCCATCGCTAGGTACAGATGAAACCAGTTGAGTTTGAGAAATAACCAGTTGAAGGTCAAGACTTCAAGAAAATCACCGATCATTTGAAAAGAATCTATAGAATATACCTCGAATCAATAAAGAAAAACCGGAAGATGTCGACATGTAACCGGTTGGACTTGGAAATCACTCACTACTTAGGATATTGACCGATTATGCCCAAAATTCTTCCTGGACATTGGGATATCCAATGCAATGTCCAAGGAGATTTTTGGGCATAACCGATCAAAATCCTAGTGTTTCCAAGTCCAACCGGTTACATGTTGATAGCTTTTTCTTATTGATTTGAGGTATATTCTATAGATCCCTTTCAAATGATCGGTGATTTTCTTGAAGTCTTGACCTTCAATGGGTTATTTCTCAAACTCAACCAGTACATCTGCAACTAGCAGTTGGTTCTCCTCATTCATTGTTCCGATGAACTATCTTTTTTGGTCTTCCTTTATTAATTTGAGATATATTACATAGATTCCTCTGAAACAATCGGTAATTCTCCTGAAGTCTTGACTTTCAACCGGTTATTTCTCAAACTCAACCGGTACATCTGCAACTAGCAGTTGGTTCTCCTCATTCATTGTTCCGATGAACTATCTTTTTTGGTCTTCCTTTATTAATTTGAGATATATTACATAGATTCCTCTGAAACGATCGGTAATTCTCCTGAAGTCTTGACTTTCAACTGGTTACTTCTCAAACTCGACCAGTACATCTGCAACTAGCGGTCGGTTCTCCTCGTTCATTGTTCCGATGAGCTCTCACGTAAGCCTACCCAATGCCTGCCTCTCATTGTACGGCATCTACTTGATAAGCGGGTACTGAGTGTGTCTGTGCTGCACGACAATCGTCAAGCTGGTCACCTAAACGTGATCGAATCAATCACCGAGGATCGAGTTTTGCTCATCTCCGTAACCTTTTTTTGTTGGACTTTGGAACAGATGCTTAACCTCTTTAAGTACTACTGCTACACTGGTGCTTACAATCTAGTACACTGATCCTCCCAATTAGGAGCGTGTTACTATTCGGAGTTACGCAGTGCTATAACTGTGTAATGAGAGTGCAAAATTTCACCAAGCAAAAGCAATATATGTTCTATGATAATGTCCGAACAACCTACCGTAGTACCATAGCAGGTTCGTCCTAAAATAATTCTAAAAATAAAAAACGTAAATAGAATAAATTAGTTTTTGAAATATTTTGCTATTTCTAAGCTATTTAGGGCATTTTTACTCTTTTTTTTGCTAAAAAACGAAAATTGAGAAATTCAGTTTTTGAGAGGCGAACCTTATTTTTTCAAAAAAATTAAATATTCGTTCGCCAGGTGGCGAACCTGCTATGGTGTTACGGTACTGGACTTTCATTTGTAAATTTGGAACTCATGAGGTTAGACGTCAATGCATTGCGTAACTCGGAATAATAAACACACACTGATTGGGCGCCCAAGAAGCATCACCCATGCTCAATGACGAGCATGTGTAAGAGCCATCAGAGTTTGTGGACTAGATAATGCTGCAGACGTGAGGAATGGTTTGAGTGAGCACTTGAATGTGGTAGTGAGCACCAACACAATGAGGTGTGCACTTCATGAAGCATGTATTGGGTCATTAGAGAAGCAGAAGAATTCGTTGCTCATGGCCAAGAATGTGTGTTGCAGGCTAGAATTTGCTCAATGTTGTCAAGATTGGACTATCCATGATTCTTTGTGATGAAATTAAGGTCAGTCAATTTCAATATGATGGCCACGCTTGGTGTTGGGAGGGATGAAGAAACTCAATTACAAACTCAACATGTGAGTCAAATAGTTAAACATGGCAGTGGTGCATTTTTTGTGTGAGATTATATGACTTCCCTGGCATGGGCTACATGTGCTAAATATAGGGGAAGATGACACAAGGTTTGTATCTTAGCATTATTTAGGTGGGGTCATGAAGACAATTCAATGGCACTATTCAACCCTTCTCGTGTCATATTTCAACAGGATAATAATCTTAAACATACTACAAAATTAGTCAAAGAGCAGTTGTCAATGCAAAATTTTGATGTACTTACTTGGCCACCTCAATTACCTGACCTAAATCCAATTGAGCATATGTGGGCACTTGTGAAACAAAAAAGAATTGAGTACCCAACACCAAAGAAATGAAATGCTTCAATTCTTTCCATTCCATCAATCCTGAGTAGTGTCAAAAGTTCTATCATAGCATGCCCAATCATTCCAAGTTGCTTAAGCTTCTAAAGGAGGGCGGACAAAATATTGATCTATAGGTAGATGTAGGTTACGAATTTGAAGCAATGTATATAGTTAACTTCAAATCAATGATTCTCCATGTGTAGACATGAGACTTTGGAAACGATGTACTAGACTATGATTATTAACTTACATAAATGAAAGTTTGTATGTTCTTGTTTTTATTTGCCTGGCATTGTGTGTGAAAATTGATGTAGTTGGTTTTGAGAGTAAATGTGTAACTTAGTTTTGGGAGTCAATGTGTATTTGAGTGGTGTATGGTTGGGTTTCAATCTAAGAACATACACCAAAAAGACACGTGTTGAGAAATATTGCACGACATGCTCAAAATTTGTCACCCATCGGAAGCCTAATAATCAACATAATTGGGAGGACCTATATGATCATTTATTAACTCGGAGAATCTTCACTTAGACAATGAATAGAATATTCATACATTCTCCAAAAATGATGAGGAAAGTGGATATGGACACGTTTTGGAATTGTTGATCATCTCACACTAGTTGTGTGTTTCATATTCTACAAGAAGTGGGTGCAAAGTGAAAAGTGTGTGTTCAAGACCCACTTACCTTACACTTTTGCTAAGGGTCATGTGTGGATGAGAAGTTCACTTAGGATCCTACATGGTCAAAGTAGATGCCGGTTCCTTATATTCTAGGAGCATTTTAATTTCTTTTGACTGCTTCTTTGAGGTGAGGGACTCATATGAAATCGTAGGAGAATGTAACACTTTATATCTCACAACTTGTCTCTAGTTTGCCATATCAATTATATGATCTACGTTATAAATTGTTAATAAAATAAACAAACACATGCCCCCTTTCCCACAAACACACACTCTCTCTATCCCTCTCTATTATGGTCTTTCTTAGTGCCACTATACATGGACCAAGAGCCATGACCATGAAAATGTAGGCCCTTGAAAATCATCCAAAGGCCATACTAGGGGGAATAGACCTCCAATTTAGCATTTGGTGTGTCCTCAAGTTCAATGTAAATTGAGAATAGATCATGTATAGATAATGTTGAGGGACGACAACATATTTATGAACAATACAAAATAATAGGCAATCCAAGACCCCACCATGGCAACATAATATTTTTTAGGAGCCAATGGAAAGTTAATTGCTTGCCCTAGCCCTAGTTTTGTGTTAGACCCCTCTCTTTTGAGGGGCCTATTTCAATATCCAGTATAGCATGGAACATTATCCACTTGGTGCTACGTAGATTTTTCATCCATTCAAAAACAAATGGTCCCTCAAGCCCTCATGGTCTAGTGTAAAATGAACGATGGTCTCAAACTTCTTGACAAATCACCTAATTTGTATATCACATGTCAAGGGCCCTCAAACTCCAATGTAAAGCAACCCTTGTGTTTACATTGAGACCAACACACTACTTTGTTATGTTTTGTCATATTTTTTTACTTATTTTAGTCTTGAAACTCTAAGCTTCTCATGGTCACATCCAACAAACTGGAATAGTATTGATTCAATATGGTTTTCGTGTAAAATACTCCTAAGTATTTTAACATTAGATAGTCTCACAATATTATTATTAATAAAGTCAATAAATGGTGGTCTAGAAATGCGTCTGTAAGGATAAATCACTTATGGTACCTTGCTACTTGGCAAGGTTTGGGATTTGTCCATGTAAACTCATCCATTGTGGATGAAGGATACAACTCTAGGGATACAACTTAAAAATAAAAAACTCTACAAGGTTGAGAGGAGTCAAAGAGTCAAAAATAGTCATTTACAAGTTATAGTATAATTCACCATGTTTTTACCTTTGCAATGGATGAGTTTACGTAAGCACCATGCGTGGCACCATGAAACCTTAGCCATTCAACAACGTCTCATCTACATCGGTTTCCAAAAGTAATGCAACACCCTTTACGAACATACAACATTGTCATTTTTTGGAAACAGGAAAACCTTATGCCACATGTTGCCAATATAGTCTAAATAAAGTATGTAGCTAGCCTCACGTCAATTTCCATGGTGTTTGGACTCATAGTCCAACAATAATCAGTAAAAGTGTGAATTTGGGGTGTTGCATTACTTTCAGAACTCTTCAAATTTGATGAATTACAATAGTATTTCACATTATAGCATGCAATAATTCACTAGTTAACACTTGTTCTTCACGAGGTCCTTGGTTCAAAACTCCCTTCCATCATGCCCAAAACTTCCTTATAAATTTGTGCACGTGTTATTGCCCTCCATGTTAACATCAAAGTTGTTGTATAATGTCCAAGAAACTAGAAACAACACCATCAACAATTAGTCGCATAAATTAAACGTTACAGAACTACGGGGAAGTTGGAGGATAAGAGAAGGTCAAGGCATCCACACATTCTTAGTGAGAAGATGATTGTTACTTGGCACGATTGGTGCAAACATAATAGTAGAGTATTGCAGTACAATGCCAAAGGGTTCTTCGGTAGGTTTCAAATATCACGACTTCCCTTAACACAATAGGAAGAGCACTAAAGCGCCAAGGACTACAATATGCACTTAAGAAGAAGAGGCCTCTTCTTTTGGATCATCACAAATAATTAAGGCATGTGTAAAATAGCACAAGGATTGGATGGAGGAGCAGAGGAGAAAAGCCATATTCTTAAATTTAAGTAAATTCAACATTGTGGGGTTTAATGGTCAAGAGTGGTGTTGGAAGAGACCTAGAAAACCCCTAAGCAATTGTGTAGTTAGTAAGGGCTGCTTTACACTATGGTGGAGAAGTGCACCAATCGGTCAAGAATTTTAGCCCAAGACATGGTTATTTGAGGCAAGGGATGGTATGCCGGAGAAGATGAAAAGACAATTAAAAATGCCTTAAGAAGTCTTGACCAGCCGTAGTGTAATCATCTAGAGGAGAAGTGTATTGGGCAACTTCACCAAGAGGAGAAGTCCACCGGATAACTTCACAAAATTGTGATAGCCAGCCATAGTAGAAACCTTACCCCCTAAATGACCATTGTATTGAAAAATTAAAAAAAAATTGTATTGGTCAAAAAAATAAAATGCATATGGCAATGTTTTAGAACTTCTTTCATGACAAAAAATTGTTTGAAAATGTTCCACCTCTATAATACATCCAAATTGAGGTAAATAAGTAGGTAACATTATTTTCTTATTAAAATTTAAAGAAATTACATGTTGGTACAGTCTAACCTCGTTAATACGACACTCGTTTATACAACACCCTCGATATTACAACACATTTTTGTGAGACCAAACTTTTTAATTCAAAACTCCCTCTTTTATACGACTACAACACTCGATAATGCGACATTTAGAATCTCCGTTTTGCCAATTAAAGAGGTAGTTAATCCTAGAATTCCTTTCATCTATATTGTGTACATCTAAAATACATCCATTTTCACTTGGGAACTTCACTTATTGTTGGGAACTTAATGATAATTAGGGCTACTAGTGTAGAATGGACATGGTTAGAGTTAGAGTGGCCTTTGGCCTAGTATGTTGCCTTGTATACGGGTGATATAGTATCACTAGTATCTTGATGCTAAACGTCATGCATCATTGTTGTCTAGTTTCTTATTAGAGAACTCTTTATATTTTGGTGTTAATGAAATTATTAGTTTCCAAAAGTTAGTTGGGATTTTCTTAAAGATGACAGTTGCTAACTTGGGTGGGCAACACCAAAGATCTTTGGACTCCTATTTCAAGAGTTCTTGAGAATATTTGTATTTGTTTGGAGTTATAAGCTATTAATTCATATCATCTATATTGCTTAAACTCGTTGTATATATTTTGAAGCTCACATTACTTATGTTTTTGTATTCCCTCAATAATACAACAACTTTACGCCATTTGTCATATTAATGAGAAGATGACACCTCGATAATACGACCTTTTGTGTTTTCCAAAAGTGTCATACTAAAGATGGAGAACAATAGTGCGAAGATTTCTCTAAGGAAACAATATTTTATTCAACTTGGAGTTCTCCGGAGGCCAAGTTTCTTGTCCGAGGCTTTGAGGTTGCCCAAGAAACTTGACCTCCGGAGGACTCCCCTTCAAAAAGTGTTGCCATGTTTGCAACCATGTCATTTTTTCATCCATGTACAAAGTTCTCCACCAAAGGACTCTTGGCCGTAGTGTAAACCACCACCGGACAAGAGTGTCACTCTTGGCCAATCAAATTTCAGAATTCCCCTAGAATTTCAGAATTCCCCTAGAATTCATGACCAGTGGACTTCACCATAGTGTAAAGCGGCCCTAAAATTGTGAAGGACGGACTTTAGGGGTGCACTCAATGTGGCTTGTACAAACCCACGTGGATGCACAAAAAGGGGTATTATTTGTGCCCAAGGTTACAAAATATATGTAAGGTACAATATTCTTTATTCTAGCTTTGTAAATGTACTAGGCGTATTAATCATATAATTTTACTTGTATTTCTGCCTTTAGGCCCTTATTCAATTATAATGAAGTGCGTAATCTTTAAGATGTCCAAATGAAGTCATTGCATTGCATTGGTTGCAATGACTTATATTGTAGAAATAAATTTGTATGATTTACATCAAATCAATGAAAGAGTACTCAATGATTTCATCAATGATAAATAAATATATCTTGCTAAGAGTATTTTAGCCATATTTTTCATATGATCTTTTTGGCATATACATATCATTGGGGTCTATCTGATTTATTTATTTGTGTATGTATTTGAGGGGATTTCCTATCTACATATTTGCATGTATATCATTTTAAGGAGGGAAAATCTTGTCTATTAGGGGTATTTATTTCATGGTCATGCATGCACATGATTCCCGGTTCTAACGATGAGTGCACCCCCCCAAGAGCACAGCGGAGGAAGCATCATGTGGGCTTGCACGAGTTGGGAGGGCATTGGGGAGTTGACCATAACTGAAGGAAAACTGAATAACGAGCATTGTCATAACATCTTCAAGGATAGCCTAAGCATGTCAATTGTGAAGCTCAGAAGAAACAAAATGGAGGAGTGAGTGTTCTAATAGGATAAGGACCCAAAGCATACCAACAGGTCAACAATCAAACGGTTCGATGATCACACAATCACAATATTGTCACAGAGTCCACAATCTCTTGGCATGAATCGTATCAAACACCTATGGAACAAAGTGGACTGGTGCCTCTGACTCCGTAAAGACATCCCCACTAGCACAAATGACCTTTGGAAGAAGTTGCAGGAGGAATGGAACAACATTTAGGTGGAAGTCGTACAAAAACTAGTGAAATCAATACCCGACAGAGTGCAGGCATTGTTGAAGGTGAAAGGAAGATACACCAAATACTAGCCCTCTTCGGAAGTTGTTGTTGGCGATCTTCGGCTTGGGTACAAAGGAGGGCCATGTTGGATCATTTTACATGGATTAGTGAGCAGTAGGATGACAATAAATATTAGGGATTTGCACCCTCTCATAGATGGTGTTGTGTGTTTGCTCCTCGTTCTCTTTGAGATTAGTTGCTCTTGTGGCATTGTCCCGAGTACTTTGCACTTGAGTTGCATTCGGTTGTGGTTCCGGCCCGGTTAAGTTGTTTTTTTGGGTCCATTGCATTTATGTGGTTTGCTTGTGGTTCTCCCTTGCTCACTATGGCTGCGGTTTGTGTTGGTTAATTGGACGTGTTGTTGTTCCCTGCTGCTTCTCGGGGCTTCTTCTTCTCTCTTTTTTTCTTTTTTTTTGAGATAGAAGGCCGACAGGCCAACGTCAAAGCACATGAGGCAGTTAACCACATGGAAAGTTTTTGTCACGTAGAGAGGAGATTTCACATCCGGGAATTGAACCGCCAACCTCTTCCTTGAGATTTGGGTATCTCTCCACCATCATCCAGTAGTTTAGGGTCATCTCCGACCAAGGGGCTACGTTGTTAATAGTCGGTGTTTCTTGCTTCGGTTCCTATGGCAGGGCTTTGTACAGTAGGGGGACAAAATTTTGGCGTTTTTGCATTCCAGTAGAAGAAAAAATCAAGTCTGCAATCTTTTAAAATGCACCAAAGGCACAAAAATTGTCCCCTACCTACCAAATTTGGAACTTAGGTTCTTTTATAAGTTGATTACATGTCTGCAAAGTTTCGTGGTCAAATAATTTTCCAAAATGGTTTTATAGCTAATTTGCCAACTAGTACCCTTCTCAACATGAATTAGAAGGTACATTCTAAATGTTGAAGAGAATTAGACACCTCATGCTTCTAAAATTAAAATATCATCATGGATGCTTTGTTTAGCATAGATATTTTAGAAAAGCATCATCCACTTGTCGATTTGAAGGTTTCCACTTGTCCTAAAAACATTGGATTTGTAAGTTTGAAAATAACAATAATTTGGTTATATAAGCAACATTACCTTTGCAATTTAGACCACACAACTTGTCAATGTTGACATAAATTGAGCTGCAAATGTGAGACAAGAGTGTAGTACAAAGTTGCTGAAGGTAATGAGGATTTGCAAGATCAAAATTGGTAGGTGAGGAAGGTTTGTTTGGCTTCTGTTAGTGAGTGTCTGTCTCCCTGTTAGTGAGTGTATGTCTCCCTGTTAAGCTTGTTGAGCATACTTAGAATCTATTTTTGTCTCCTTGTTGAGCATAGAATCTTTTTTTATTAATTTAATATCTGATTCGAGGCCATTGATCTCCATGATGTTAATCTAATTTTTTATGGGGTGCGGGTTCTTCTGGCAACTTGTTGCTTGGTGTTGCAATTGTAGCCTTGGTCTTGCACTTATCTCCTTGATTGGCTCGTCCTTTTCATCTCTCCCAAGGATTTCAATTGACAGAAAACCTTGATTGCACCTGAAGTCTTGAGATCATGACAATTCCAGATGAAATTCGTGCCCGCATGTGAGCCCAAAGTTGTGCCCACATGTGCTCTTAACCTCTAGAGTGCACCAAAACTTAGGCTTTGATATTGCATCAATTATTCGGAAATATCAAAAGTACGGAACTGTGAGTTTGAATTGGGATTAAGCTTTAGGCTGGGAGGATAGTGTTTTAAGTGTTAGGTGGGTGAGTGAAGTTTTGTAGAGGTTGGCTTGTTGGGTTAGTGGAACTTAAAACTTAGGCTTTGTTGGGTGGGTGTTATTGACCGAAAAAGGGATCAAGAGTGTCCGTCATGGGAGAGGTGCCATTGCACCCTAGAGAATTCCGGGAGGCAGGAAAGGTCGGAAGGGGGTCCAGGCAGTTGAGCCTCTCTCGTTTTTTTTTATCTCTCTCTGGAGCAGCAAGAACAAAGTCTGCTGGCAAAGGGTGGAGCCGGCCGAGCTCTGAAATTTTGCGGCCAGACACAAGCACATTGGTCTGGGGAGTATGCAGCTGGGTGAGCCGATTTCAGGGCAACAGGAGTCAAGAACCAGCAGGGAGATTGGCTGGAGGTCGCTAGGAGAGCTGGGAACCAGGCAGCTGCGGGAAGGGCTGGCCCGGAAGGAATGTAACCACAGATTTTGGGCCAGAAGGCCTCGGACTGAAATTAGGCCACGGATTTGGCAGCACAGCTAGCTGCCAGGGATGCAGTGTGGATTGACAAGTGAGATCAGAGCCTTGTGAGGATAACAAGTTCCAGATTTGGAATCGAGGCCAAGGGCCTCGGCTAAGTCCGGTGACAACATTTTCTGCGAGCCTGAGGAGGCAACCACATTCAGCTACAAGATTTTGTTGACAAGCCTAGCAGTGAAGAAATCCGGTTACAGATGGGTGGCCAGGTCAGAGAATGCGGAGGCAGGGTGGTCACAAATTTGGGCTGCTGGGCTGAAGTTGTGAACCAATTGGTCACAGATTTTGAGGGCAAGGCCCTGGACTAAAATCAGGTTACAGATCTCGAAGCTCAACAGTTGCACCGAAGTGCAGTTACATGGTGAGGGGCGATGCCAGGTCCCTTTCCAGAGTTCAGCTATGGGTAGCCACAAGGCCAGGGGCCGAGGGAGAAAAAATGACCCACAGGTTGGGAGCAGAGGCAGGGCCTTAGGCCGAGCTCAATCACAGACTTCTAAGCTAGGAGGGGCTACAACCGAAAATTTGGGACAGGTTGAGAGCAAGGCCAGGGCTTTGCAATGTGGGCAGAAGGGTTGAAGAATTGGTAAAGGGTGTATCAAGTGAGATCTTAAGGGACCTATAATGGGAAGAGAGGTGCATCTAGGGTGCTAGAACTTAAAGTAGTAGATAAGACAGTGCACAAATTGTGTAGGAGGTTAGAAGAGAAACAAGGTGTGAGTGTGATTGAGTGTAAAGATCATCGCAGGTGCATAAGTGTTCTTTAATACTAATGCTCTGTGGCGGTTTAATAAAAAGAGTGTGTTTTGTGTTCAAATTCATTGGAGCATGAATGTGGAGTTCCCTAGGGTAAGAGTCAACAAAGACATGTGAGCCATATATCTCAACTCGGACTTAGGACGCAAAGGGTGGAGGTTTATGGCTGACACCGCATAGTGGAAATGAGTGAGGGGGGAATGAGTGGTGCTAGTATTGCAAGAAGTGTAGGAGAGTCAAGTAGGACAGTGCAAAGAATCATCAAGCAATTTAGAG
This sequence comes from Polytrichum formosum, assembly GCA_964035585.1. NCBI lineage: Eukaryota > Viridiplantae > Streptophyta > Polytrichopsida > Polytrichales > Polytrichaceae > Polytrichum > Polytrichum formosum. Next base: position 26,213,292 of record OZ037941.1, on the reverse strand, counting down.
AGCATGAAATTTACCAGGCAAATTCAAGAACTGGAAGACCCAAGAAATTTAGTGAGAGAGATGTTCGTCAAATTTTAGTATTCTCCAAAACTCATCGTCGATCATCACTTTAGGATATCACCATTGCTTGCCCTGTGAATGTGAGTACTAGGACTATTCGCCGTGTTTTGCATAACCACAACATTTTTAGTAGAGTTGCGGTGAAGAAGCCTTTCTTGACACCACTTCATATGTCGCGGCGGCTACGTTTTGCAAGACAATATTATGGATGGAGTGCCAAAGAGTGGGAGCGTGTTTGCTGGACAGATGAATCTACTTTTGAAATTGGCAAAGATTCAAGGCAAATTCATGTTTGGAGAACGGCATATGAGCGATATTCGTCAAGTTGTGTAGTTCCCACTTTCAAGAGTGGGAGGACATCTCTCATGATTTGGGGAGGGTTTGCAGGAGACAAAAAATCAGAACTTGTGTTTATGCCAAAGGATCGTCGCAAAGCTATTGATTTTGTGGAGTTGGTCTATGATGGCCATTTGCTTCAATTTATGGGCCAAGTCTCACGTGCTATACTTATGGAAGATGGAGCTCTAGTGCATCGAAGTAAAGCCCATGAAGAATGGAGAAAATTACGCCTTATAGAGAAGCTTGAATGGCCTGCAAATAGTCATGATCTCAATCCACTAGAGAATGTTTGGAAGCTTTTAAAAGATGCAGTCCAACATGGCCAATCAAGACCCAAGTCCTTAGATGAGTTGAAGGCAACTTTACAAAGAGAGTGGACATTAGTTAATAGTAGTCAACTTCTTACTTTATGTCATTCAATGCCAGCTAGATTACAATCTGTGATTGAGGCTAGAGGAGGGCATACGCGTTGGTAAATTTGCAATAAATCCTATTTTATTTATTTGTAGGCTCCAAAAATTTGTGCCTACATGATTAACTTATAGATGAACATGTATTCCTATTTATAGGATTAGAAAAAAAATTATGTGCCTTTGAAAGACTTTCAAATGTCAAGAACTATTTTTGCACTTGACAACATTTTCAATGTTTTCTAAATTGTCATTTAGGCAATGATTGGTGCTTCATGATTTCAACCAAGTCAAAGATAGTATTAGAATGTAAATGAAGTTCACTAATTGATGTTTAACTTCTTTATTCTCCTCATTATATGGAGTTCATACTAATATTAGTGACTAAAGGTACTGAAAAGGGTACTAGTTGGCAAATTAGCTATAAAACCATTTTGGAAAATTATTTGACCATGAAACTTTGCAGACATGTAATCAGCTTATAAAAGAACCTAAGTTCCAAATTTGGTAGGTAGGGGACAATTTTTGTGCCTTTGGTGCATTTTAAAAGATTGCAGACTTGATTTTTTCTTCTACTGGAATGCAAAAACGCCAAATTTTTTGTCCCCCTACTGTACAATGGCAACCATCTCCAAGCTCCAACACCCACATGCCTTAGACAAAGAAGAGCATATGGAGATAATGGATTGTGTTGAGAGACTAGAGTATATGCTAAGATATATGGGTCTTAAATGGTTATGTCTTCTGACTAGCCCACTTCACATTGGACATGAAACACATGATTGGTATGAGATGGTTAGCAAATCCAAATCGAGTCTGTAGATGCTTGCTTTCTTCATAATGTTTGAATCTCATATGAAAATCTTATTCAATATCAAAGTGAAGATTCTTGTGTTCACTAAGTTGTCATATAGACTCCCCCCCCAAAAAAAAATAAAAAAATCATGTAGACCTATTGAGTCTAGAATGGTCATCATGTTTTGAGCATGTAATCCGATCTCTTTTACACATGCATTTTTGGTATCCATTCTTGGAGTCACACCTAACCACATGTCACTCGAATATAAGTGTCTAATTAAGATAAGTAATTGAATTAGGCATATCTACCGTACTCAAGAATGCTAAGAAAGATTGATACTATGTTAATAGAGTATCATATATGTTCGCCTCCTTGAAGCATCGGAGTCTTGATCACCTGGGCGTGAGGGAATTTGACCCGCATAGTAAGCAATGTTTAGATGTTTAGACCTTGGATCAAATGATTTAATAACTTACGTACATCTGTGGCCTCTGGAGCATAACATTATTCATATTCATAACAATATTTTGTGGGACTGACAATATTCCACAAAATATTCTCATATATTAGTCCGAATGTGGGGAATATTCTGTGAAATGATGTCAGTCCCACAAAACACTTTTATGGGTCTGAATAATGTTATGGAGTTGTCCTCCCTTGTTGTGCATGACAAATGCCTGATTGCATGAGGAGATCAGCTTGCTTGCTTGTGAGGAGTTTTAGAAATTGGTAGCGTGCAAGCTTTAACATAACACAAGTTAAGTCCTCATTGGGGCTTTTACAAGCAGCAAGGAGTGAGAAGGTTTTGAGTTGTGGAGTGTTTTTGTGGTCACAAAGTGTTGTAAGGTATGCGGCCCTACTAAGGCAGACGTGCCTTAGGTCTTTTCTCTCTCCACCGACTTCTTGTAGGATATGAAACACACAATTAGTGCAACATGTTTAGCAAATCCAAATCATGTCCGCAGCCATTTGCCTTCTAAATTTTGGAGTTCATTTGAGTATCTTATTCATTATCAAAGTGAATATTTGTGTGTTCATGCAATGGTCATATAGGTCCCTCCCCCCCTCCCCAATCATGTTGACTACTGAGCTTAGAATGGTTAGCATATTTTGAACATATGTCTTTTTGGTGCTACACTAAATATGATAGTTAATGTCACTTACTATTTGAAATTACATAATGTAATATATTTTTACTAATGATGTGATTTTTTAACAAGTAAAGTCGTTAATGTTCTATAATGTCCAACTACTAGTTTCACATTTGTTGGTAAGATATGAAATATACAATAAATAAATATAGCATTGCGTAATTCCAAATTGTAAGTGACACTAAATAGCATATTTAGTGTAGTTCTTAGATCCACACCCAACCACATGCCATGCATGTACATGTGTCCAAATTATTGTTGTGTTCGATTTAGGCACGTCTACCTTACAGACACTTCCAAATCCACAAACAATTTTAGCAGTCGTATCTTAACTAGACACTAAATATTGTATTGGTGTCATATGGTATATTATCTCACTTTTGTAACTTTTCTAATGACACTTCCTATGAGTAAGTTTACAAATATTGTCATCCCAAGTTATGTTTAGTCCATCAAATGCCAATTATTGAATCAAAGTTTGGTATATTATGTTTCCTAACAATTTTTGTAATGAAATATTGTCATGGATGATTGAAATTTGAATGAAAAATCACTTAGTAAGTGGCAATAATTGCAATATTGTAAATCTACAATGCCCAAAATCTTTTACAAGGAATGACAAATAATGTTAAGTTTACATTTAGTGTTGATGACACTACAGGGGCGGTTTACAATTAGTATTGAGGAAGACAAATATGTTTAGAGCATGAAAGTTGGGACTTACCACTTCACGCGGGGTCCCATTGCAAGTCCTACGTCCCAAGTATGACATGGATGCCTACATGGCAACACTTTTTGGAGGTGAGTCTTGGGACTTGTGTTGAGTGTTGGATCGAGCAAAAAACTAGATCCAACTCTCAACACAAACCCCAAAGGTTTTTCACATAAAATAATGAAAATTTGACAAGATTTGGACCATCAGATGAAATTGATCTAGATGGTGGAGAATTTGGGATCTTCTTCTTCTTCTTCTTCTTCCCCGTCTCTTGCTCTTTCTTTCTTTATTGCCTTTCATTATTGCCTGAATGAATATTTTCATTATTTCATATTTTGATATAAAGACCTTGGAGTGTTCATTCGACCTCCTTCAAGAATGAAAAATGCCATCAACAACATTTGAACATTTTGTTCATACATAACAATTTGTTGAAATGCCAATAAAGCAACAATCGCATGTTTTATAACCATAAAAAGAGCAAGGACAACAAGAATATGTTGTCAACTTTCATCCATGGCTATAAAATTTGAAAAGAGGGCTTAGGACTTAGGACTTGTACATGGGACTTTGCACTTCATAGTCAAGCCCCAAATCCCATGTACAGTGGGGTGACACCGAAATTGGCACCTTGTGCAATTCTAGGGATAGTGCCCACACTGCTGCCAACTTTGACACCCTCCCGAGCGCTGGAAAATTGTTATTTACAAATGAAATTTTAGACACAAAATCATTGTTATATTGAAAACATGTGTACCAAATTTCAAAGCTAGAAGATTGATAAAAAAAAAGATATTCAAGATTTACTAACAAGGGGTAGCTGTAAGAAATGTTTCACAGTTGCCAACTTTGACACCCTCCCAAGGATTGAAGAATTTTTTTTTCACATGGAATTTTTGGAGTAGGAACATTTTTATGTTGTTTACACATGTGAAAAAATTCAAGTCCAAAAGACCCACAAAAAAATGATATTCCAAATCTACCAACAAGTGTAGTTGTGAGAAACAAAGGGGAGAATCGTTTCACAACGTCCAACTTTGATAGCCTCCCTAGGGCTAAGAATCTGTTATTTCAATATGAAATTTTTGTCACATGATCTTTATGATGTTGGTCACATTTATGAAAATTTTCAAGGCCAAAAGATACACACAAAAATAGTTATTCTATATCTACCAACATGTATAATTACAATAACCAATTCAAGGACATGGTGAAAATATTGAAATATCTTTGACACCTCATGCTTCCTCATTGAACTTATCCTTTTGACACAATGCCTAATCATAAATGCATCTAAGAAAAATCAGTAACGTCCAAATGTAGAAGTGTGGAGTTGTCACATCAAGAAGAAACCACTTGTATCATACACGCATAACGAAGTTTCCCCCTCTAAATATCAATTGAGCACCATTGTGTATACTTAAGGGAATGTTGCATGTGATTTGTGGAGTGAGCCAAATTTTGACAGACTTACTAGTCCAACCTTCGAGCATGTGCATCATATGTATACTTCATCAGGCCGATATGCAGCTCTGCAACTCAATGTGGATGTCTGAACTAGCAAGTTATACTGATCTATGTGTGGACGCCGTTGTTGTTGCCCTTTGTATAGACGTAATCATTGTTTTTGATGGATAGAAGTTAGAACAGTTGCCAAATAGAGCACTCCACATTTGGACTTGGAGATCAGTCGGCCGATCCGGCCGAATGTGCTTCAAGTCGAGTGATCAGCTTGACTGTTTGCAGAGTCTGGGTTTGAGTACAATGTTAGCCTAACTTTGAGTGTGTGGATATATAAACTCCATCAAGCTGATCCCCTCTGGAGATCAGGGTGACTGTCTGAACTAGCACTAAGCTTTGTATGGATGTCGTTCTTCATGTTGGTGGATAGCAGTTAGAAAAGTTGCGAATTAGAGTTCTCCACATAATTTGGACTAGTGAGAGTTTAAGGTTCTGTTAGGCTAGTAAAAGAAAGTTCAACATGTTTCAGATGGCAATTTCCGATGAAATTCGTGGACGTATTATAGGTATGAGTGAGGGAGGCAGTATTCAAGTTCAAATTGCAGCCACTATCAAAGTTTCCATTAGAACAGTTAAGAGGTTGGTGAAATTTTTTAGAGAAAATGGAACTTACAAGCACGAACCTTGTGGTCAAAGTCACACTCCAAAACTTAGTGATAGAGATGTGCGTAGTATTTTGCGTTTCTCAAAAAATAATCGTCGCACGTCAATATCAGAGATTGCTAGTGTATGCCCTACTCTAGTGTGTGAACGTACCATTCAAAGGCTCTTACATAGAAGTGGCATTTTCAGTCGAATTGTAGTCAAAAAACCTTTTTTGACACCTCGTCACATATATCAAAGGCTGTTTTTTGCTCAGAAGTACCGCGAATGGAGCGCAAAAGATTGGGAGCGTATTATTTGGACGGATGAATCTACCTTTGAAATTGGGAAGAATTCGAGACAAGTTCATGTTTGGAGAACTGCAAATGAGCGGTATTCATCAAATTGTATAGTTCCTACTTTTAAAAGTGGACGGACTTCCTTGATGATTTGGGGCGCATTTGCTGGAGGCCAAAAGTCAAAATTTGTTTTTATGCTTAAAGATCGACGCTCTGCAAAGGATTTTGTGGAAGTGGTTTACGAAGGGAAATTATTTCATTTCATGGTTAAAGTTCCAAATGCAGTGCTCATGGAAGACGGCGCACCCGTTCATAGTAGCAAAATATGTGGAGAATGGAGACAACAACGCCTTCTTAAAAAGCTCAATTGGCCTGCAAACTCTCCCGACCTCAATTCAATTGAGAACCTGTGGATGATTCTAAAAGATGTAGTACAACGTAACAAGGCATGTCCTAGAAACATAGATGGGTTGAAGGTAGTTCTTGAAAGAGAGTGGAAGTCAATTAGTGAAACAAAGCTCCTTCAATTATGTCATTCTATGCCCTCTAGGTTACAAGCAGTGATTGATGCTAATGGAGGACATACATGTTGGTAGATATAGAATAACTATTTTTGTGTGTATCTTTTGGTCTTGAAAATTTTCATAAATGTGATCAACATCATAAAGATCATGTGACAAAAATTTCATATTAAAATAACAGATTCTCAGCCCTAGAGAGGCTGTCAAAGTTGGACGTTGTGAAACGATTCTCCTCTTTGTTTCTCACAACTACACCTGTTGGTAGATTTGGAATATCATTTTTTTTGTGGGTCTTTTGGACTTGAATTTTTTTCACATTTGTAAACAACATAAAGATGTTCCTACTCCAAAAATTCCATGTGAAAAAAAAATTCTTCAATCCTTGGGAGGGTGTCAAAGTTGGCAGCTGTGAAACATTTCTTACAGCTACCCCTTGTTAGTAAATCTTGAATATCTTTTTTTTTATCAATCTTCTAGCTTTGAAATTTGGTACACATGTTGTCAACATAACAATGATTTTGTGTCTAAAATTTCATGTGTAAATAACAACTTTCCAGCGCTCGGGAGGGTGTCAAAGTTGGCAGCAGTGTGGGCACTATCCCTGGAATTGCACAAGGTGCCAATTTCGGTGTCACCCCACTGTACATTATATTTCAATGGCCTCTCGAGGCTCAAAAGTTGGGACTTTGCCTCCGAGTTGGGACTTGTTGACATGGGTGGGACTTGGGACAACCCTTAGGGTCACTTTACACCTACAGGCCGGGCCAATTCCCCTTGAGGCCGATTGCATGAAATTTCAGCCCCTTTTGGGTTGGAGGCCGGCCTCAACTACACATTACAATAAGATCATAACGGGGGCCAATTTTCCCATATGTAAAGGCCTTAGGGCCAAGAAGCCAGGCCGATTCAAAGAGAAAGAGACGAAGAGAAGAGAGGAGAGGATGAAGTCACGATGAACCATAAGAGCCGTTCAGATTTCCACATAATCCAACGGATCCGGTTTGTTGAAAAAAATCATATTTTATTATTATTATTATTTAATTGAAATATGACATTGGCCCTCCATTTTGGGTGCACCCAATTCAACGAGCTCGGGCCATGTCAGACCATGCATTTTTTGATCAAAAAATTCATACCACCAAATCGGCCTGGCCTCTAGGTGTAAAGGGGTTGGGGCCGATTTCAGCCTTTTGGTCAATCACAAGTGAGGATTTCAAGCCTCTTACACGACGATTTGGCCCAGCCTCTAGGTATAAAGCGGCGCGGTGTTCGATGGTCTCTTCCGGATTGACAGTTATCTCTCAAACTCAACTAGTTCATCTGTAAAAGGTTTTCAACATGACCCAGCTCCACTTTAGCTGTCATTGATGCAGAGATAGAGGAGATCCACACACGAAGGTCGAGAGCGAGCGAGCGATGAGGAGCTTTGGATGCACCCTTTGCAGAAAGTGAGACAGAATTCCTGCAAGTGGAGTGATCTCCTAGTTCAGATCTGAGACACACACACACACACACGGGGAGAGTTTTGTTTTGTTTTGCAGATCAATCGATCTCTCTCAATCGGTCTAGATTTGTGCTGGATTAGAGAAATGATGGACGCCGTCTCCACTGCCGCACCAGCAGAGCATGTGAGCAACACAGAGACATATCGAAAAGCAAGAAGAAACCAACAAAGCGACGCGACAGCAGCAGACGCCGCAGTCACAACCTCGCAAGTAATCAAAGATGGAGGCTACAGACAACCCCACCCCAGCCAGCAGACTGCGCCAACAAACAGCACAAGATGGCGAACAGGAGAGACAAACCCTAGATCTATACCCACAAACCCTAGCAAGGCAGCAAACAAACACAATCACCGAGGCAGGAGAGCAGACTCAGATCTGGAGGAGAGAAGAAAAGGAACATCAACATCAACATGTGCCCTCAACACCAAAGTTGTGTTACTATTCGTATTCTGGGTGCTCATAAGCACCAACACAATGTGTGCTTGCACACACCACACTGCTCACCCATCAAAGCCACCCTCCATAATCTTCCCACCAAGTTGCCACCCACCAATGCCAACTCCCACAATATATCCACTAAGCTGCTTCTCATCAATCCTAGCTACAATCAACCACTCATCAATGCCCACCCCTACAACTCATACACCAAGTCACCACCCAGCACCACCTCCACGATTGAAACGCGCTCCACGCATAAGGATATCGCCATCGCCACCCACAAACCACAAAGGCCCACACACAAAGGTAAGCAAAAATAAAAGCACCTACCAACAAGCAACTACTTACACCAAAAGGAGACAACAAATCAACACAATATGTATAAGCTTACCTTCTCGAAAACAGCATGGCCGCCCCTTGCCCCTCCACACGGCCAAGAGCCAGCCGCACCTATATCAGACCCACACTAAAACCCACAAAAAACAACAAAAAATCCGCCAAAAATCACACCGAAACCCCACAAAGCGCCACTGCCCACACCAAACGAGCCCAAAAGAAGCAAACCGCCACCCGGCACAACATCTGCCCACACATCAGTCCAGACTAAGCAAGACACACATGCACACCCCAAACTCGACACCTACAACAAAACCCCACACAGAACCCCAAGATCCCCGACTCAAGCGCCGAAAAAGCACTAACACAACCACAAATCACATCCCCACCCTAGCACACCAGCGCATCCTACAAATCACCGCCCCCCCGCTCCCACTTCAAGCACCGCCGGGCTTCCACGCCGACCCAACAATGCACCACCAAGGACCTACCACATTTAATGGATAGTACCCATATAGCATATCACAAACGGCCCCTCTCTTTTATATATTGTATTTTGTTATCACTATATAATAAAGAGCTCAAACTCTCGCCATTGGTTTCTTACATGACTCCCGCCCATGCCCACACAATTCATCACCAACTATCCCACTCCCGAACACATACTTACATCTCAAAGATTCACAATACAAAACTTCCATTGAACAACTACATAAAATCATCCACAAAATACACATTTTTAATACTTAGCACTATGTGTCTAATACTAACCTATCCCCTCGGTACCAACCAAACAAACCATATATACAAAAACATATCCACACCCCTAGCGGGACCAACGCCACAACCCCACAACGCGCGGAAATAACCCTCACGCAAAAGGAAACACTAAACCCCCACAATACGGGTACACTATCATCCCTCCCCCACAATACGGGTACACAAATACTCCCAATACTCTATCCCCCACATTTGTCACAAATACACCATCTAGACCATAGCCATCATACCAACACCACATCAATCACTTTCTACATAATAAAGCGCACGCACCTCAAACACCCCACATACCATGTGGCAACCTCGCACATTATAGACCTCCAACTACTCATACTACTTGGCGGCGATATACATCCCAACCCCGGACCAACCATACAAATCCTTAAAAACCTCCCAAAGAATTACTCACAAAGACAAAAACAATACTTCATAGTGAACACACTAAACCTAAAACCCCAATACCAACACCTCGAAGAACTTTTTGCCCCATACTTGGCCCAAACCACCCCCACCAATCAACACCCAACCTTGCCACACCTTCAAAGACATAGTCTCCTTTTATCAAGATATCCTCCACACTACCAATTATATGCCTTCATAATCGCTATCAACCCAATGCCCCAACAATGCAACGACCAACTCGCCAGTCATCTTGACCCAAGATGCCTCACCATACTACGAAGACTTCAAAATAGTGAACCACACCCATACACGGGACCCCCCCACCTCCCACAAACACTCGTCAAACAAACAACACAAGCCCCATCAACAATACCCATACACGACCACATCAATAAACAAATTGCACAAGGAACCCCTGTCACCCAACACAGCCTTACCCAACAATTCCCCTTAGTACCTACACAACTTCTCCAAAATATTGCCAAGCGCACCCAACAGATCACCGGCTTCACACATACCCAGAATAACACCCATAACCAGCCCCCACAACCGCAATACACAAATACCTATAGCACCAACACACATATCATCACATGGAACACAGGGCACATTAGCTCTAGCCTCCCATGCATCATAGAGCTCACAAACACCCTACACAATCTACCCAATATTATCCTTCTACAAGAAACTAAACTACCCAAGAACAAATCCACCACATACATAGACAATAAATTCCCAGACTACAAAATAATATACAACAATTCAAATACCACAAACCTAGGAAGAAATCGCCAATACAATACAGGTGAACCCCCACGTGGGGGGGTACTAGCTATGATACACAAAAAAATATATACCCCTGAAAACATAACCAAAATCGCCACCCCAACTAAAATCTCACCCTATTTACAAACCTTCAAAATAGCCAACACACCGCTAACACCAATCCTCATTATGAACCTATATATGCCATCGCACCCACAATACCTAGCCATCAGACCGGAAATCACAACCCAAATCAACATCCTAACAAAATACCACCACACATGCAATATCATACTAGTAGGGGACTTTAATAGAGATATCCTCTTGATGGGACACATCCACGAAGGGACACCCCAAACTCCCACTAGTGAAGACATGGAATGGGCAAGATATATACAGACCCTAAACCTCCATCCAATCCAAAACACCGAAACCCTATCCCGACAGGGTGGCCACAACTACTTGTCCACCAATCTTATAGATGGATTCTATACTAACATGTCACAACATACAAGTATAACATGCACAACCCTACTCCAACAAAACCAAAACTCGAATCACTACCATGTCCACTTAGACCTTGGCCCCAACACACTAATTCAAAAAGTAGACAAACCTACACAACAGACCCCAAGAATAACATACCCCATATCACCAGAAAAAATCCAAAAAATACTCACCCAATTCCAAGAAGCCACTAACCTTGACACGCAAATACTCACTCAAAAACTATATACCCTACACCTCCACCATACGGAATGGGACGAAGCACAAAGAAAATTCCAAAACATAATCAACACACTATGTGCGTGTGTTGAAGAAACATGCCTCGACACACAAATCACCCACACACTACCACACAGAGCATGCCAACAAGGAGGCTTCCTCCCGCGCAAACAACAAAAACTATGGAAACACTACCTCAAAATCTACCATAGTACCAGAAAAGCAATCCGAGCCACACACTCCCTACCACATGCACAATTGCCAAGTCACCCAGATATCCAACAAATCTACACACTCAAAAATACAACCATCCCTCCTACACCCGATAATGACACAACGGTAAAAAAATGGATTGAAGAGCTTGCGATTATAGGACGAAAAGCCAAGATGGAAGCCCACAAAATCACCACCAGACAAACGGCCATTAACTGTAAAAAAACCATCACAAAATATAGACTATTACTAAATACCAAACCTAAAAGCATACACAAAAAAACATTCAAACCAACCACGAGCACACCCCTAGAGTGCCTCAAAGACATAAGAGACAACATACTCACAAATCCACTAGATGTCAACCATGAAATCTCACAATCACAGCAGAACTCCTTCAACAGAAAAGCCCCTCTATGCGATGACCCCGCTGACCATCCCACAACGTGTCACTGCGCAGTTTGTAAATGCCCATGGCACGACCATGAAGGATTCATCATCGAGAAACGAGGCCCCCATAATTCCAAAATATCGGAAAACTTCACCCGTGAAGTATTCGATAATAGCCTAAAGCGTTTAGCCAGGGGAAAAACCCCGGGACCCGACAAAATCCCAAATGAAATTCTCAAAGCCCTACACCCATCCTTCCACGACATGTTGTTTCTCTTCTTCCGGCAATGTTACTACCAAAAAAACATACCCCAATACTGGAAACACAGTACAACAATACTCCTCCACAAAAAAGGCGACCCGCTAATGCTCACAAACTATAGACCTATTGCCCTGGCTAACACCATATACAAGCTCTACACTAGCACACTCACTGCCCTACTCACAAGTTACGGCAAAAATTATAAAATCATACACTTTAGCCAAGAAGGCTTTCGTCCATAAAGAAACACAACCAGACAAATCCAAATGATAATAGCCGCACTAGAAGACGCACGCCTAACCAATAATGACATATACCTCACTTACATAGACTTTAGAAATGCCTTTGGATCCATAGACCACGCAAGACTACTCGCACTAATGGAAGACCTTGGATACCCCAAAGATGTTGTTGAGCTAGTAGGAAATATCTACACAAACTCAACCACCTCCTTCCATGGTAATCACTTTGGAACAACCCCACCTATACAAATTAATAGAGGCACCATCCAAGGCGATACCTTGAGTCCCTATCTTTTCATCATCTTTCTAGATCCACTCCTTCGATGGCTAGAAAAAGACGACATAGGCTATTACTTCACGACATCACCTACTACCTGTAACACCACAACATATGCGGATGACCTTGCCATCCTCACCAATAATATAGTACATATCCAACCACAAATACACAAACTCCAAAAATACTCAGAATGGGCGCACCTAGACCTTAACCTCTCTAAGTGCGCAATTACAGGATGCCCAAACAAATCAAACCTCAAACCCACTACCTTCAAGGCATACATACAAGCTCAACATATTCACTTCAAAAATAAACCCTTCCCCACCCTCACACAGAATGAACCATATACATATCTTGGTATCAACCTAGTCCCCTCACTAAAATGGAACATCCAAAAAAACATCACCATGGAAAAAGCCAAAAAACAAAGCAAACTACTAATGACATCCCCTGCCACAATTAAGCAAAAAATCCATATTTTAAACACAGTAATAAAACCATGAATAGCATATGCCTATTACGCAGTTCCATTCTCTAAACCAGACATAAAGAAATTAGACAAAATCCTTAGCAAGCTAACTAAAAATATATGTAGCTTACCCAATAGCACAGCCAACATACTAACCCACCTCTCCAATGAAGACTTTGGCATCAATACCACTTCCATTCTCCCCGATTATATCAACTGCATAGGCAAACAACTACTCAATGCCCTCAACGATCAAGGCCAATTAGGCCAAGTTTATCAAGGTCTTACTAAATACATAACAGCAAAATATGGAGGATCCCACCACCTTCCACGCCTAAAATATCAAGCTTGTGCAAGATCGCCCATATCCCGCACACTCTACCTACTTGAAAGGGAATACGAAATCCATGTACATACCACCATCAAAAACTTCCCCATAAAACAATCAGCAATCGAACTTGCATGGACACAAACCGCAGAATACGCCCTCTTCTCCCCAAACCAACAACAAATTACTAAAAGATACCTCAACAAACTACACACGTACAACATAACCACCCTCAACCAAATCCAAAACCCCGACACACACCAGATACTATCCCCTAGAGAATTCAAACAAAAATTCAAAACCGCCCCCAAACTAATCAAGGAAGCCTTAGCACAAGCCCAAATATTATTCCCACACACCTCCTATACAACACAAAACCCTCCCCCACAACAAATACCACCCACAACGCACATTCCACCCACAAATACCAACAACCAAGTGGTAAACGTGGACCTCACAAGGGGTAAACTTATAAAGGCCATAATAAAAACCAAAATCACAACATATAAAGACAAATGGGGAGCAAAAGCCATAAAGCAACAATACCTATGTCAATGGGATACCCACCCAAACAACACAACAAAATGGATAGAAGCATCACTACTCCTCCACCATGACAATATCGCCTTAGACCATAATATATTTATACTCCATAAATTCCTACAAAACCAAAATAAAACTAACACCCTAGCCACATACAACTCATGCATAAACTTTTCACAATCCAAGGACCGAAGATTCATTCGCCCACCCATCACTGCCCCAAACCTCACACTAATCACAAAGGAATGCAACCCAGACAAAGATATCACTGCCACCAAACCCACCATACAAATACAAGGTATAGAAGCCAACATATATGACCAAAATGGGGCGTACATTCTAACAATGCCAACCACAAGACTACAGTGGTTATGGGAACGATACAACCAAAACCAACTACACCCTATGACACACTTCTTCAACCCCCCACCCCAAGACTTTGCCACCGAAGTGTTATGGCTAACCCAGAGATATGTCACAATCCTCCCAAAAAGAAAGCCAAAAAAATATAACCCAAATAACAACCACCAAACCCTACACCCCTCCACACTACAAACCCTAATAGTAACCTACAACATCACACATTCATATTACTCCTCACCTCTCACCTGCCCAATAACACTCACACAATACAACTCCCCACATAATAGAGACATAATATTTGGATCCACCGGTCTCGCCCACACATCAAAGTGGAGAGGCAATGGCCTAGCACATCCCCCATATCTCAAAACTGCGATGACATCAATCCAATGGGCCCGTATGGCAGCCCAAACAAACCAAGACACCACAACAATCATCATCATCAACCACAAAGAAAACACCCTCCCTATCACTAATATAGACATGCACATAATAGCTACCCTCCCCCCTAACACCATACAATACGACCCCACACCGGAATGGCCAAAATACCTACATCAAACAGAAAAACAATACGCCACCATAATAAGAATCTACAAAAATAGCCCTTCGTTAGAAAACACCCAATGCAATCATCTCCAACATATTTGGACTATATAATATAAAAATTAAAAATAATCCAACCCAGACTATCCCCTATAAGAAAAAAATAAAATACTCCAAGGGATGGCATCAAGCCCCACAATACAACCATCCAGAAGTTGAGCACCCAATTCGTCCCTTACCAATAGAATTATACAATACTCACCCCCTTAAATTCAAACCTCAACAATGCATATACACTGACGGGTCATTCATACCCATAGGCAACACAGTTGGATCGGGTGTATACTCCCCCGCCAACAATGTAAGGATTGCGGAGAGACTCCCAGGTCTCCAAAACATCCTCAGAGCCGAACTGAATGCTATCCTAATAGCAATCCAATGTACACAACACCACACGTGAGACTTCCACATTTTTACAGACAACCTCAATAGTATATATCTAATAAATAACCACATACGACACCCATCATCCCAACACAACCACCCGGATAAACTACTCATAGCCACCATAGTCAACCATATAACATGGTCCACACATAAAATCACAATCCAGAAAGTCAGAGCACATACAAGAATAATAGGCAATGAAATAGCAGACCAACTAGCAAATATTGGAGCCCTCCTAAGCAAGCCAACCAACACACCCAAGATACATACATCCCATACTACACCATACTGGCTCAACGGGGTACCAACAGGTACCCACACGGGTGCCATAAGAAACCTACAAACATACATCAACAAAGAACATAGGACCCAAGAAATGAAAGCAGCACAATCCAAATTCACATACATAGACAAATGGACGTCCAACGACCAAATAAACCACAAACTCTCCAATCAATTTTGGAAAAATCCTGGGACCACAGACGCCCAAATCACACAAACTTTAAAATTCCGCTACGCCCAATACATGGGCAACCACCGAAAACATATATTCTGGCCCAACCTATACCCAAACCCGAACTGCACATTATGCCCCAATAATACCATTGATACATGGCCGCACCTACTGTCTACATGCTCACACCCACACATAAAAGGCCTACGCATTGCACGCCACAATAAAGCAGTCCACCAAATTGTACACACGCTCCAATCAAATAAACACACAAGATACTATACACTTCAAAATGCAGGTCAACAAGACTCTAGACCACAAGACAACACAATCCCACAATGGCTACTCCAATGCACATGTACCACTGCATCATGCACATGCCCAGCTAGGCTGAGGCCAGATTTACTATGCATAATAGGTGCTCCCACAGATAGCCAACCCCCCCTGAGGCCTACCTCATCACATACCATACAATTCATTGAATTCACTTACTGCCATGACAGATTCCCAAATAATGCACGTAATGCAAAAACCACCAAATATAACGCACTTATGCACTCCCTTAGAAGACTCGGCTGGCAAGTTAACCCCCTCCTCACCATCACAGCAGGCGTTAGAGGGGCCATACATGAACAACCAATCCAAGAACTAGAAAAACTAAAAATACCCAAAACCGAGATAAAAGCACTCATGAAGCACCTACATCAAATAGCCATCAAATACCTTACATACTTAGTACTCAACAAACAAAAACTCGATAAAAAACAACCCCCAGTAGACCCCCCCTAGGGCCCCCCCTGGACCTTAGTCAGGTCCTTATACCCTCACATACAGGCCAGGGCGAACCGACCCATACATTGGTACCTTACCGGATGTCTAGTGATGTCACATTTGAATGAATCGGCCCTGAACCTCATAGGGGTCTTTTTGTATTGGAGCCACTTCATCCACGATATGTAGGATGGTTGATTTTAAGTGAGTGCCACGAATCCCTAGCCGTTCGCCCTCCCCGGTAAGGTACGAATATAGGGGTTGGTTCGCCCCAGCCCTCACATACACTACTAGATGATAGGAACTACACCCCCCCGACAACTACTGGAGCCCACCTCCCGAGAGGGAGGAAGTACTCCTACGGTGAAGCTTGGTTAAACATGACCACGGTAGCGAGAAACGGGCTCCCATTCACGTCGGAGTAAAACCCAAACTCCGATGTTACTTTTATTTATTTATTTATTATTATGTAAAGCGGCCCTTAGTCTAACTTGGCCCACATGTGACATTCAAAGAGTCAAGAAAGAAAGGGAGGAAGGAGCATGTGGTGGTGGTGAGAGTTTGGGAATTAAATTGGCGACTCGCCAGGTGGGGTCCGTTTCTGACGCTATTCCACACATAATGGGAGCCTTTCGTGTCACGCCACTTGCCCTTGCCAAAATGCTACAGGCTCCTACAGCTGTGTGTGATGACTGTGGCATCCGTATCCATCCTCACACTCAGATTCTTCAACGAGGTTAAGTAATTTGGAATAATTTGCCATTGATATGAATCTACTGGGCTGGTCCATAAACAGGTGGAGAGACAAGATCAACCTTTTCAAGCTTGAGCGGATTGCTGCAACCTGATGATTCAAAATTTTGCTGGAATGGCAGACATCCTCCGGTTTTCCTTTATTAAATTGCGGAATATTCTAAAGATTCCTCTAAAATGTTCGGTGATTTTCCTGCAGTCTTGAACTTCAACCGGTTATTTCTCAAACTCAACCTGTAACTAACTGCCGGTTCTCCCCGATCATAGGTTACACGTTGTGATCTTTCGGATTTGCTTTATTGATTTGAGGCATATTTCACGGATTCCTCCAAAATGATCGGTAAATCATCTTGAATTTCGACCGGTTATTCCTCAAACTCAACCGGTTCATTGTAACTAGCAGCCGGTTCTCCCCGTTCGGTGGACGAAGTGTTTTAGTGTCGGGAAAAGAGATGATGAGCTTGCTCCATTGTTGGTAAGTAATTGACTACCGAAGTGGACAGAAATGTGTATGTTGGAAGACCATCAAGATCACAGCCGGAGTTGAGTTTGCCACTACGACAGTAACTCCTCATTTTAAATGAACTATCAATCGTTTTAAAATTGGGCCCACTGGAAGAGTGCGACACGAGCTTTCCATGATGTTAGGTAACTTTCATTAAATTACCATGATACTCTTTTGAGTTTACCTACCTGGTCGATAACAGACGGAGACGTGATCGACCTTTCCGAGCTGGATGGATTGCTGCAGCCTGATGATTCGCGGCTGCATCGAAGTTACAGTCATAATTTGCTGGAGCACATGGCAGGGCAGGTTGGTGATTCATGAGCAATGGGTACCGAAATAAACACCAAATGTGATCAGCAGTTGATATGTCGGAGTTTGCTATAATCTCCTGCTAGTCGTAACTCATTAATTATTTTCCTACTGGGCTAGAAGTCTGAAGAGTGACTCGTCGGACACGAGATTCTCATGTAGGGCATCCAAATGACGAGTAATTAAGAATGTCAACCGGGGCTCTTGGGCAAGAAGCTAGGAAATGCACTCCCACGGGCCACATCTGGATCAGCAGTCACGCCTTCCGGGGCTTGCCGCACGTGCTTTTGGAAATCCTTTACGGATCAACAGTTTTGTTTTGTCGCACACTGGCACCTCACCATTCACCATCGTCTTCATCACGGTTCATGTCCTTCGTTCGTCGACGGAGTGGGAATGTGGATGGCCCAGATTGTAATCTGTCCCTACAAGGAAATAAGCTTTCACATAAATCTTGTCCACGCTTTCTCTGGCGAAAGAAAAAAAATAGAAAATCTCCCAAAGGCATCAAGTATTCTTGCGGCTGAAGAAGTTTGGGACCTCAAATCTGAGCTGAGCAAAGATACTGGATAGACAAGATGCTCGGAATCTGCTTGTCATTCAACCAGGCTTTCTCGTATAGACGTTGTCTTTTGTCTCTAAGTTAGGGGATTGAGATTTCGGTGGAGCCAAAAACGGATCAGTAGTAGCACTTCTCAAATCTCCGATGAAAATTTTCCAGGAATTGCAGAAATCACAGCTGATCATACCTGCACAGATTTTAGGAAGATTGAATCAAAACCCGAACCAGTGCCACCACTACTCTGGTGCATGAATTTGGTATTCGAATCCGAAGGCAGGAACAGAGCTTTCTGAGCATCTTTGAATCAAGCCTTCGACCGGTCACTTAGTGCTGCAAGAATTCATAGGGGTTGGTGGCATTTTTCGGTGAGATTGACTCTTCCGGGGTGGATGAGAGCTTGCTGCAAGTTGCTATAGCCAGGCACAGAGATTTCTGAGCAAATTTGAATCGAGCCTTCGACCGATCACTCAGCTCTGCAAGAATTAATAGGACTTGGTGGCATTTTGTAGTGAGAAATTGACGCTTTCGGCGAGGATGTAAGCTTGCTGCAATTTACTGTGAGGGGAAAACCTCGAAGAACTCAAAGTAGCAGAACTAAAAGTCTAGGAGGGACTGAAAAATGTCGAGCACCGAATATCTGCTACTGCACACGAATAGCAGGCGGCGACAGCAACAGCAGATCACAGGAGGAGCAAACAACAATGGTCCCGCAACAACAACATTCCAAGCCACAGCGACACATTCCACCTGGTTGTATGACAACATCTCCATCGCTGCAGGCCCAGCCTCCGCTCTGCTGGTGTACTCCATCTTCCTTACATCACAGGACGATACTCGGGAGCAGATGGAAACAACACAAAGATTAGCCTCCATGTTCGCCATCCTGCTATGGGTATGCGTATGGTGGCTAACAGAAGCAGTCCCGGTGGCCATCACAGCACTTCTCCCCATGTTCCTTTTCCCTTTGCTTCGAATCACAACAGCTGACGAAGTGGCCAAAGCGTACATGAATGACACAATCTCTCTCTTCCTGGGGTCCTTCATCCTGGCACTCGCAGTGGAGAAATACAATTGTCACAAGCGCCTTGCATTAAAAACATTGCTCGCCTTCGGTGGTGAGAAGATGAACCCCCGCTTCCTCCTGCTAGGCTTTTGCGCAGGTCCTGCATTCGTAAGCATGTTCATCTCCAACACTGCCACTGCCATCATGATGATCCCCATGGCAGTTGGAGTGGTGCACAAAGTGCAAAACTCTAAACAAGCTGTCTCCGCCGAAGACCCGCAGCAATCCGCACATCATGAAGAATCAAGTAGGGTTCCGAGCTCTAAGAGCGATGAGGAATCAGTTAGCAGTGGATTATTACACGATGAATTTGAGCAAAGTTCCACAGAGACTGCCAAGATTTTGAGCAAGTATTCGAAGGGAGTGGTGCTTGCTGTGGCGTATGCTGTGGCTGTAGGTGGCATGTCGACTCTCACAGGAACGGGGCCCAACCTTGTATTCTCAGGGATTTTTCGCAGCATTTTTCCAGACGCGCCTCCGGTTACGTACACGCAGTGGTTCATGTTCGGGTTTCCGCTAGGCTTTTTGTTCTTGATTCTTTTGTGGCTCATGCTGTGTTTCATCTACTGCCCTCCTGCGGCGGTTCCTGTCGTCTCCGCTTCGCTCAATCGGTCTGTCATCCAGAAAGAATATGATTCCCTCGGTGCAATGGAGTTTGCTGAAAAAGCAGTGCTTGCAATCTTCTCGGTGAGCATAGTCCCCTCTCCCCAGTATTTCCAATCTGCTTTCATATTATCATAAACACCTGTTAAAATTATAAATGCTTCTAAGAAGTGCTACGATATCCGGGGGATCTGGACGATGATGATCCCCTGCTTTGGAGAAATCGGTTCTACTTAGTTCTAACGACATTTGAAATTGTAAAGGTTCCATTTCTAATTCAGACACAAATGATATCAATGGAGGGATGCCCTCTCAATGCCCTCCCTCTCTCTTTCTAAGGATGTTTCTTGCTTGTGAAATTGAACACATCATCGATTCATTAGAAACATTAGGAGTATTAGAAGTGACTTAGATACAACTGTTCTCACTCGATCACGTGCAAATATTAGTTGCTAAACCACTTTGATCGCATTTTGAATTTCTTGCAGGTGCTTGCACTTCTGTGGATGACACGGGCTACCAACGGAGATGTACCAGGGTGGGGTGATCACTTCCATGGCTACGCCGATGACGGCACTGTCAGTGTAAGTTCCCACAAGATTACTCATTCCAAAATTCCATTACAATTGCAAATTCACATTTCTATCTACCCCATCCTTAGTTGATTCTTACCTCGAGGATACACCTGCAACCCTGTTACTCACCATAAGATTTGGCATGTCATCGTTTGAGTTCTTTACCATGGCAATTCCTTCAGCATTGGGTATAAACACCGAGACATGACCAAATGGGGACCAAATGTGTGGCAAAATTTCGATGAGTTCAGCTAATGACTTTGATGCCCAGTATTTTATTACGTCGATGGAAGATTTCTTCCAAAATCTTTACAGTTCTCAATTCCATAAGGTCGGGTCCATCAGCAATTGCTTCAAAATATTTATCATTCCAAACCCTATGGGAATGGGGGCAGTGGAGCTCACAATGTGGTTGGGTGCAGGTTATGATGGCAACTCTTGTCTTCATCCTTCCCAACAAGAAAGAGGTCGGAAAGAGATTGATGAACTGGGGAGATTGTAAAAAACTTCCTTGGGATATTGTCCTTGTGTTGGGCGGAGGTATGTGCTCTCGCTCTCTCTTCTCTCACTCTCAAATCAGATCCAATGATATTCTAAAGTGTGCCATGGATATGCATAGCATTTATTAACAAGCTTCGTTAAGAGTGTTCCGTGGGACAGGGAACCAATGCACTCTTGTGCAAGCATCAAAAGCCACAGAACCTCATATTGTGCAATTTTTAAAGCCTTAATCTCAGAATGTGTGAAGGTTATGTGTCTTAAGAAAGGTGGATAGGAGCTTGCCACTTAATTCTAAGAGATTTGTTCCACCAGCATGACTCCAATGACTTGATGTTGCCACTGGCGTGAATTAAGGTGTTGCTTCATCTTCGAGTTGGTCTAAGTTTGAATGTAATCCTGAAACAGGCATCATGAGAAGTAAAGGCCCCCGAAAGACTAATGTTTCTTTTCAAATGTGAACACCTTGAACATGCACAGACAAATCAGCCTGCACCTATCTCCCCCCAAGGGCAAGTCCCTCATTTCCCACATGGTTGGTTGAAAATATCCGGTTCACCTAGATACCCTACTATGATTGGGCGGACCATAGGTGATAGGGTGCACCAGAAATCGAGTGCTAGGGGTTGAGCACTATTCTGGCCTTAGGCAACTTTAACCTCGGAGTTCCGATGGGATCTAGGTTAAGGTTTTGAGTTCAAGCCACCCTTTTTATTCCTCAAGTCTACGAAGTGTTGATCATCTCAAATCTTGTTGACGTGTTTTGTCCTTATTGGACACAAACACGACAAATGTAGACTGTAGAACACGATCCTAATGACATGGTTAGTGCTATGTCCGATATCATATTTGTGTCACCTTACCATACTGGTCATAGCACCATAACACTTTGCTACATCTTGTAGCAAGGCTCCTTGTGTACAACATCTAGTGCATAGCCGAATTCTCATCCAAGAGTAGAAGGCTAAACAAAATTTGTCACACATTTCATCCATGGAGGCATGATATCATCCATAATTCCCATATTTTGTCCATGAACTAATCAACTATGTCAAACAATTGACTAGATTTTGTGCAATAATCACCACTCCCACAACTTGTCATGCACTTTCCTTGTCGGTTATCTACTAGTGCATAGCAAGGGAACAAGCTCTCAAACCTTAAGAATGTTTTGCAATTCCTCACCGTTTGCCCTATCTTAATTGTCATAAACCACAATAAACCATAAAACATAGAAATGTTGCAGGGTTTGCGCTTGCACAAGGGATTCGCGACAGTGGGCTATCAGAGTGGATTGCAAGGCACCTCGACTTCCTTCACTCCATACCCTACCTGCTCATCACGCCTTTTGTGGCCATTATCGTCTCCATCACGACCGAGTTCACCTCCAACAACGCCACTACAACCATCTTCCTCCCATTGCTGGCGGAGGTGTCTATGTCCCTCAACATCCACCCCTTGTTCCTCATGGTCACCGCCACCATGTCGGCTTCTTTGGCCTTCATGCTTCCCATCGCCACACCTCCCAATGCGGTGGCCTTCACAGCTGGCAACTTGCACATGACGGAGCTTGCGATTCCCGGATTCATGCTCAAGTGCATTGGGATTGTCCTCCTCTCAATGTTCATGCCCACATTAGGTGAGTGGCCTCTCTTCCCTCTTTCCCTCCAACCCCCTTTCAAGTGATTTTGTTGGCATGTCTATTCTTGATTGGATATATGACATTTCTCAACCTTGGCAATAATGTCATGGGTCCAAGCCTTTTTGTGGAATTGTGTTTTTCATGATTCCCAATGAAATCTCCATGGGCTACATATTCAAGTTGAGTTTATATTAATATGCAACAAACGCCAAGCTACATGTTCATCTACTATGGAAGATGGAATAATGTAGATGTTGATAGAAAGAGAACAATCACCCCACTATGTATAAGGGACACATTCACACGGAATTGGTGGCCATGTCATGGCATGACCACTATGTTAGGTAGTGGATACATGTCACCTTGCCATCGATTGAAGTCCGCACCTGGTGCCTACCTCACCACTACCACGGCTCTATAGGTTAGGTGTGACCACATAACCCATACTTCTCTTTGAGTTCAATCTACAATTACACATGTGTTGGGCTTTGCAATCTGAGATAGGTAACAATGTGGTTCAGAGGACTAATAGGCCAGTCATCTATGCTCGACCTTCATTCCTAGAATTATGGCCCCAATTCTTGACGATTGGTTCCTTGAGCAGAAAGAGAAGGGTCACCCCCAACACTTCTCAAGAACATTATGCACAGACATGTTGCAAGTATACACAGTTAAATGTGAATTGCAAACTCTAGCTGCATCACGCAAGTATTGAGCACTAATCTTGCAAGTGAAGTATTTGCCCCACCTGATAATGACTCTTTGTGAATTGCAAACACTCTCTGGATTTTTGCAGGAGTTTCTGTTTTTGGATTGAACACACAGATCTAAGATTGAACTGCATCAACTGGTTCATGTGAAGCAGCTACTTGCCCCCCAACAAAGATCAGTACTCCTACACAGTTTAGAGCACAGAAAATTCAGACCCGTCATCTTATAGATACTAATTATATTCATTCTTACATTTGCGAATATATTGGTGACATCATGAAGAAGGATTCTCATATAACTCTTCTAGAATCAACCATGTACTTTATGATACTGAGGCCAAAGGTCAATGGAGTCAAGCTATTCTTGACCAGCAAAAATCTTTTAGATACGATCATGACATTAATCAGTGAGAAGTTCAGGAATAAAAGTGCAGTTGGTCAAACGGAGGTACATATGTTCACATCTACCGCTGGGGTGAGGCTGGAACAAATGAATTTGGACCTTCTGCATCCCTACAAGTAATCACAGGGAAGTCATGTTCAGAGAGAAAGGGGTAAGCTGAAGACTGCAGAAGCACGTTATGATCATTATTGAGATTTGCAATACTCTTTCGGAATTGTATAAAACAATCATATTTCTAATTGCAATGCGAGCTCCATCAAGTGTGACCCAGACTACTAAGGTGCTCATTGAATTTTTTATCACGTTTGATTAAATCTCCACAATAAGGCAAACAAATTACAGGAAGTTGCTATCTATGTTATCCCTTGCAACACTGAAGCGTGTATGATGTGATTTGCATCCGAGAAGAGTTGCACTGGCCACTGGCCTTTCATTCTACCTCCTCTCTACTTAATAATTGAACTGCTTGCAGTACACTCAGTTCCGTTAAGAGAATTTTACAGACATCTTATAAACTTCAAACCTGCAGATAAGTCCTCAGTTTTACAAGAACATCAAACACAGACCACAACTATTTGCAGGCTGGTGTTTCCAAATCAGCCTCGACTAGTGCCTGCTAATCCTCAGATGTAATTGTATCACTTCAGACATCGCAGCACAGGAACCAGCCAAACAACATTTACCAATATCCAAGAGTAAAGTGAAAAATCCTCCCTCCGAAGTTTCTAAACAATGCAACCTATTTTTGTCCTGCACTCGATGTCTCTGTTATAAACTCTTATGTCATTTCTGATAAATGACTTCATTCCGAGCCATAGATGGTTCACTGCATATTCAATCAATGGCCTGCAACATAGTTTCAACACATTTTCAGTATCAGTGGATCCAGCAAAGTGCATGCCAAACACACTGTCAGTGGAGAGTCTCACCATCCATTCAGAACTACTCCCACCCACCATATGTGCACAATCAATTGAGCCTGAGGGCCTGTCAGCCTGACTCCATTGACTTCCTAAGCTTAGGCACACAATAACCTACCGTAGTAGATGGCACCTACCATTGCACTGAGAAATATTGAGTCTACCCCACATAAGCTGTTAATTTGTCTTTTTCCTCCTGAGAAACAACATTGACATAGTATCATGACCTACTAATCTCAAAAGGGTTGCCTATGAAGATGTTGGAAGGGCAATACTTCTGGAACGGAAGTTGAATGATTAACTACCATATATAAATACCAATTTGACTAGAATATAGCTAAATTGTCAGTGAATCCATATTGTAACTTATGGCTGGTCAAGCCAAGAGAACAGGATATGCCACAACTATGTGCAAACTAATAATTACAAGCACCTTCTTAAAAAGTACAAGATATCTCAACATAAACTTAGAACACACATTTAATTCCCCATAATAGCTTGCATCAAAGATAAGAACGTAGTCTTGACTCTCGCAATGATTAACCACAACAGTTTTAGGCCATCACATGGGTCATACAGTTTGACCAGGCTCCCTACTGACTTCATTATCTCCCAAAAGTAGCTGTACGTAAGAGTATAAAATGAAACCTGGGCACTGTGAATACCTAGAGCTAACCAGTACAGAGTATCTGTGACAATTCAGGACAGTAATAGGAAGACTCAACCCTAATTGTGGCTAACACTCAAAAAAATAGATAGAGAAAAGAGTCAAAGTATTCCATCATTCTGCATGTAGCTTGTGACATTCCCTTTAGCTTGCTTCTTAGAGAGAAATACAAGCAAAGAAAAAATGAGTCTTGCAAGAAAGAAGTCGTACTGGGCAATTTGCAGCCTTGGTCTTCTTCAAGACCACCACAGGCAGCCACTTGTAACTAAGTAGCAACATGACTAAATAGGCACCCAATAGAATATTCCTTGGTAATTCCCATGCCGAACACACAAGTAGAGCACCTACACATGCCTCCTCAGGCTACCAGATACTTCTCTCATGGTTTCTCAGAAAATGTACAAGTTTAGTCCCTTAATGCACATCTAACCAGTTGAATAACTGCTATCTCATTCTTGATTGCAGTAAATCTATTCTAAGATACTGAAATAATAAACCTTGACAATTGACTTGGCGATACTTCAGTAAGGGACTGCTGCAACTCTAGTTGAAGTATTCCACTACTGAGGATATGAAGAATATTCTCTTATCTGTAATGACGGTACAATAGTGCCGTACATGGCCAACCCTATGACCAAAGAATGTCTGGAATGCTGTCATTATGAAATCTAGAATTGACAGCAACTCAGCAATAAGTGGGCTGCATATTGAGTGATAAGAATCACCCAATATATGAGCTCAGAATCTTGGAATCGCACTGAGAAGCTCAATTGGTATCAAATTTCACCATAAATAATGATACCAATATATGGAGCCCAAAGAGTGGAAGGGAAAAGAACCTCAGTTGCAGAACTAAAGCCTTTAACAGAACTTAGTCCAAGGCAGCTTTGGCACGACGATAAGCCGAAGTAATACCCTCAAGTACACCAGAGCCAGGGGGAGCCAATATTCCCACTAAAGGTTTTCCAACATCTTGTAAGCTCGTTGTACTTGCACTTTGCCGTACCTTAGAAATTAGGCTCTCAACAGCCCCCTTGCCTCCAAGAAGAGCAGCTTCAATACTATTCATGCCATTTGTCCCCAGAGATCCTTCACTGCTGATGTGTCCAAAATTTGTCGGAGACGCCTGCACTGGGCGAGAAGGGAGTACTCCTGAGTTGGAATCTCTTGGTCTTGGAACAGGGTTCCTCCTAGAGAAATTTACCCTTTCACCCACAACAAGTATTTCATCACTTCCAAACTCACCCTTTGCTCGCCTCCTGATTGGCCCTTCCTTGGTCCACGGCTCTGTCTCACCTACAACCTGAATTTCTCCTACCTTCTCAACTAACCCCATTGGATCTCTACTGCGCTTCATAAGTGGGCTGGAGTCTCTTAGAGATGTTGCAGGTGCTTCCACTGACCAACATGAATCCATTAGAATGTCACATGAATTTCGTGCCTGGCTATATGAGGTTGCTCTGCGATCCCCAGTGGAATACCTCCGACTATTACTGGGTTCTGGTGGACGATAAATGGGAGAAAATGGTTCATCTTCCGAGTAGTTTTCACTGTCAGATTTATATGTG
The DNA here is from genome assembly GCA_964035585.1 of Polytrichum formosum. Taxonomy (NCBI): domain Eukaryota; kingdom Viridiplantae; phylum Streptophyta; class Polytrichopsida; order Polytrichales; family Polytrichaceae; genus Polytrichum; species Polytrichum formosum. The sequence goes on along the minus strand of OZ037941.1, from coordinate 26,185,854 downwards.
GCCATCTCTGTACCTTCCCCCTCACCTCTGGACATTGAGGCCAAGCCATAGTAGCCTCTCAACAAGCCCATTGCTGATGTCAAAGGTCTCTTCTCCATAGCCCTGTGCTTTACACCACTATGAGCACTTGATTCATAGCTACCAGCCTGCTGTTTAACAGGATGAGAACTAGAACTTTCACATCTGCATGATTTGGCAAGAATTATCAGGACCAAGTCCAATGCTCATCCAAGAGAAGGAAAATGAAAGCCCCTCTAATCCTAGTTGCTGGCAGACATTTGCTAGAAACAATTGACTCTATTGTGCAAAACCCAGGAGATCTGACAGAAACGTCAAGAACTGGTCCACGGTAGACAAGAAGCCTTGCATATTTGATTGAAATAAAGGCTGAAACACCAACAAAATTTAGAAACCACACTTCAAACCCTAGCATGCAAAATAAAACTCTGAACACGTGATCCCAATGCCCTGCACCATCATTGGAGATTTTGTGCTGGAGGTTCTAGAACATTGTGACATTTCAGTAGCAGCACTGTAATCCTGCAAAAAGGTTGCAACAAACAGACAAAGAATACAACATTTCTAAGTCGAGCAAACCACAAAATGTAGCTTATGGAGTAACTCTAACCTGGATCGTACAGGACTCGTTAGTGCCGCTGACGGTGGATGCCGCCCAGGTAAAGGAATCCGTAAAGTCTTTAGGGCAAACATTTGCAAATCTGTTGTTAATCCATTCAGTCGCTTAATGTCCCCCACCTGCATCAAGAGATATAGAAATACAGCCATGTTCAAATTGTGTTCACTTCAAACAGCAATTTAGTCCCAAGATTAGCCACACTGCACAGAATGACTAGATTAGATTGACTTGTCAAGAGCAGTTAAGGAAGTGAGATCAATCAGGCACCTAGTTTACTTGATAGCAATCAGGTCTTGCAAAAAGATAACCAAGTCAGTTTCCTAGTGAACCGTAATGGAATTGAAATCCCTGCTTCTTTATACAAATTGCGCAGTAACTACTTTCAAATGTTACTGAAATGCCGAAAAGCTTCTTTCCAGTCCCTTCGCTGTTTCAGATTTGCAATTGATGGCTATTTAGAGTCATGGTAGAAGTCAGAGGGATAACAACGATGTATAAACCTACCAGAGCTCACTGAGACCTTCCTTTAATCTGATTATGCAATATCAAAGAAACAGAAACAAGACTATCGTCAAGACAGAGATTCAAAAAAAATCCCATGCCTCTAGACAAATTAGAAACACTGACTGGTAAAAAGTTATGTGTTTGAGCTGATACATGAAATAACTCAAAGTTCAGCGTGAAATTCACTTCAGAAAGCAATAGACGCCTGCGACAAAATCAAATGAAAGCTACCAAAAAACGGACATGTATCTCCAGGTAATGGCGAAACAAGACTGACATCTACCTACACTATCATCAGCATTTTGCGGATAGATCAATGGAGATCCGCGAGTACTCCAATGATTACGCTGAATTGTCATAAATCAGCCCTAATACATACAAGAGGCTTCACATAGTAGGCTTGCAGAGGCTACTTTCAGAATTGTCATTCATAAGACAGATGTGTGGATAAACTTGTAGCTCTTGGAGAACGAATTCTCTGAATCTTTTGAGTTTGAATCGGAAAATAAAATACCTCAACGCCATATTTGATAGCAACACCAGCCAGCGTATCAAGCTTCGAAACAGTATGTTCGATGTAGCCTGCACTACCGGACGTGCTCGCCTCACTCCTAGAAGGAGATCGCTCAGCCATGTATTAAGTAACGCAGGGCACTATCCTATATTATTGAAAATCTTGAGGCCGTCAGGGTAATACTAGTTGTCCGATAATACCCCTGCCCTATGCACGTTCTTCACGAACTACCCGTGTGCATACTTGCTCCTCCCATTAGTCCATCCAATCCTTCGACTCAGTCAATAAGCTTCCAAATGCTCGAATATCATTTCCCACCCCGTGGATCTCCGCTCAGATCCACCCCTGAGGATGTACCAATTCCTTCACTCTCGCATCATCAATTCCGCATCAAACAAACCTTATTACGCATTCCTCGCAATTCCTTCAGATCTGCACATGTCTCACCCACGTATCCTCACAACAAACGGATCTCCGCACACACATTCCACGCACCGACACCACATCCACTCCGCATCACCCTGTCCCCTTCTCCCCCACGCCATTTGCATTAGGGTTCCAACCTTCTCCCCGGACGCCCCTGCCTGTCCCGTCCTCCTCGCGACCTCCCTACATATAACAACACTCCGGCCTCAGATCCACGACGAAAAAGTCACCGCAACATTATTGCAACTCCGAGATTCCTGGAACACTCGCTCCGGACGAAATCCTCTCTCTCCACACCATCATCGTCACAATTCCATCACTCCCTCCCACCTCCAATGCCGCGTCATCGCTCCCACACAGACCTAATCAACCCCACCTTAAATCAAACTCCACCCTACCCTACCCTGCCCCTTCCCTCCACAAACCCGATTCAAATTCACCGCCAAATGCTCCTCCGGATCGCCGATGAGCCCGCCATAGCCATGACAAACAGGGGATGCGCGAGCCAATAATTGCGGCCGTCCCGCCACGTGCCTCGGTACCCACTTATTGAATGTCGCCGCGGAGGTTGTAATGATGATCCTCGTTCGCTCGAAGGGAGGGAGGCTGGAGTGGCAGGCAAAAAAAAACAGGAAGAAGCGTGGACGTTGGGGTTTGGCTCTGGCGCAAGGGATGGCGGTGGCGATGGTGCAGCGAGCGAGCGAAAGGGAGTGAAGAAGCAACACTAAGGTGAGAGACAAGAGTGGGGAGAGAGAGGTGACGGGCAGTGACGGGCAGGTGTTGGGGTCGTGAGCACTTGGTAAGCTGGGAGGGGGGAGTGGAGTGGAGTGGCATGATTATTATTTAGAAATAAGCCTCGCTGTGTCAGAGACTCAGGGTTTTGACTCTCTCAGTCTTAGGGTGAGTTTCCATGTAGGCCGCTCGCCCACCAGATTCTAGTGTGAACAAGAACAAACCCACCCAAATGTAGAGGGAAGCCGGTGGTGTAGGGTTCGTATGTTTTAACTAGCTACTCCCATCTTCTCAAATCCAAGTCCATCTACTAACCTCCTCCACCAAGTTAAAACCTCCTCCTCCTTCTAAAACCGGCCTTCAAAACCTTTGGTGACCGGCACTTGTAGGTTAAAGATTCTTTAGTGTATGCATGGGAGTCTAGCGGCCCATGTTCATGGCCCTCCACATTCTAGAAGACCACTAGAATGTGGTTGGATGGCGGCTTGTGCTTAAGTACATGCGAACACCTCCGGCCCACTATTTTTCTAGAATCTAGTGGGCGAATGGCCTACATGGAAACTCACCCTTATTAGGCTAGTCCCTTTCCAAGGAGCCCTTATTCTTCGAAAGTATTATTGGTATACTATGTAAGATCCATACTGTACATCCCATTGCAATTTTTTCCGTCAGGCTAGGTGGATTGCTCAATCCCATTTCATTGCTTGCTTTAATTAAGTTAAGTTAAGGTACTTAAGCATGTCTTAAGCTAAACATGCACTTTTAGCTATGCACCCACTTCTTGTAAGATATGAAATATGCAATTAAGGTATGTTAGGGAGAGCAATTCACAAAATTTCATGTCTCTACACTCTAAACTCCGTAATATTAGCCTCCTTAATGTCACTCCTTCTCTTATATCATGAAACCCTAGGAAACGAACGAACTCAGTTTAAATCTCACTCCTTGTTATCACGTTTCCCTCCCATATATCATGGGTTTTGATATAGAAATAAACCACCAAAGAATTCAAACCACACACTCGCATGCATCACATTGTCATCATTGTAATTATTGCCATTATTGCAATGTTGACTTTGTGTTATTCTATAATGTCACATGCTACACTAATTCTCTCTTATCACGCATTCATGTTAACACTACATTACTCCTTAATACCACGTGCACTTTGGTTGCCAAGCATGATATTATGGAGTTTAGAAAGTACACCCTCCCACCAACTCAAAATTTTGATCAACCTAAACATTGTAACAAATCATATTTGCACTTCACAAATGTCATACTAGGTGACATGACTTGCCTACTTAAGCCCAACCCATTTCAAGTAGATGGGTCTTAAATGGTTTATTCTCCCAACTAACCCACTCCTCCTAGGATATGAAACACACAAGTAGTACAAGATGGTTAGCAAATCCAAATCGAGACTACAAATGCTTTCCTCATAATTCTCAAAGGCTCATTTGAAATCCTTATTCATGATCAAAACAAAGACTCTCGTGCTCATAAAGTGGTCATGCATGTTCCTCAATTATGTTGGCCATTGAGCCTATAATGGTTATCATATTATGAACACATAGTTCAATCTTTTAAAAATACATGTCTTTTTATATCCGTTCTTGGACCCACATACAACTCAAAAACATTGCACTTAAGTCTTAACATTATGTATCTAAGTTTCACATTACCAATTGTTGTGTTCCTCGACTTTGAGTATATATAAATATGCACTTTCAAACTAGCACCTACCATTTAGTGAACTACATTGTTTGTGATATTTAGTGTCATGTACTCTATTAGTGAAGGGCCTAAACTAGATGCCTAGAGGTCTCGAAGTGTCATGTCCACTACTGCCACAATGATACCATTCGTCAACATACGTAATTTTTTAGATTAAACTTTATTTACATCATGACGTTTAGCGTAGCACATTGGGATACTTGAGATGATAGTGTTGTGTTTTAGTATGAAAGGGGATGATATTATTGAGCATATTAATGGCAAGTGTCATGTGTGCCACTTTAGTCAACTTGTAGACCATGCATAAGGCAGGCATATGCCTCATAACACTATTGAACATACTTCATGCCAAGATATTGGTAAGCACACTTGAATGCCAAGTGTCATGAGGTGACACTACTAGTGAACTTGTTGATCATTAGTGTAACCTAGCATACACCTAAAAATAGGGTAAGTGACACTATTACACATGTGACACTAAATACCATAAACAATGTAGTATAAACATATGCATCATTGTAGTTAAATTACTCGTGCTTAATTTCACATGACACCATAACTATTGGCGGACAGTGAAGCTTCCCCTAGGAGCTTTTTGGGGGTCCGCCATAACTATCCTTGCACAATCTTTGTGTGTACATGTGTGAGGTCCAACAACCTTCATCATGGAGCACATTTACTCATAAAACCAAGCATAAGGACTTTGGGGAGTAAGTAAAAAATGGGAGGTATGATCTTTGATTGAAGTTTTGCATCTACTTCCTAAGAGAACATCTAAGTGAGCGAAAATATTGGCATGCATAATTGACCATGAAAAAACATTGTAACATAACAAATCAATCACTTAACTCTTCAAAGTCAAGAAGGTTTATTTTGTCCAGGTAGTCACCTTTCCCTGACCATATCAACATACGTGTTTACATTATAATATATTGATATTGAACACGTGGACTAGTTGAATGTTTGTGTAAACTATCCTAACTTTACAAACATATTGAAGCCATATGTTCAAATCTAGCATAAAAGGTACAAACGTTCTTTAACGTGATGTTGAATTGGATTGAACATTCTAAGACGATTTTGGGGAGATTCGCTTCAACCTTTACTAGGGGTTAAGGGCCACTTCACACACAAGACTGAGAGCCCGCGACACTTCAAGCACTCTCATTGGTGGAAAAGGCGGGGCCGGTCCAAGTTCGCTGCACACTACGCTTGAGGGACCAACGGAGTATGTGAATGCAAGATGGATGTAAAATCTACATGGATTCCGACATGGCATCAAATGGGTCATGTTTCATGGTCACTTAGACTATTTTCAAAAACCACCTCTTGGAGGTAGGCCTAACACAAAACTGGGAGACCATGGCACTCCGAAAACTCACAACCGTTGATTTATTCTATTTTATCATATGTGAGGACCTGCATGAATAGACATTCATTGCAATAGCATTTGGTTGAGAGCCCAGTCACATATGATGTCACACTACACTTGAGGGTCCGTGACCACACTACATGATTTTGGAGGTGTGTTTAGGATGGCCTTTGGACACTTTCTTTTGGGCTCTCACAATTTCATGGTCACGGCTCTTGGCTTGTGTGTGAAGTGGCCCAAAGTTAAACACCCAAATACCTTACCACATTATTGGACACTCTCTCTCACGCTCCTCCCGGGCCCCTCCATCCCACCACATAAGCGTTTAGAGGAGCTTTGACTTGAGGAGTTCGACCTTTTTCCTTGGCTTGCCATTCTTCAACACTCAACTTGAAAAGGGTGGACTAAGACACACCAAGTACAGAGTGTCTTGGGAATGGTGGCCAATGAGAGCACCCAAATGTGTCTCATGACTTAACGTAGACATACCCCATCCTTTATTTGGAAGCAATTTTGCATAAGTGTAGTACAAGTGTGATACTGGAGTAGTTTTCATAAGTTTAGAAATCAATACCACAATGTTTAACCAAAAAAACCATAATTTATTTCCAAGTTTTGAAATTACCGTAACTTTTCAAAGGCATGGTTTTCTCCCCACTCGTAGGTCGACTTATTTTTTATATGTGGGAGACAAAACTTGAGTACAAGCAATGCCCTTTTCAAGGAACCCAAATCCATGCCCTTTTAACTTACTTTTGCCATCATGCCGAATGTGAAGGTTACATGTGTGATTCTTCGTGACTTTCTTCCATCACGTTAGAATATGACAACTACATGTGTGGAACTTCATAGTTTAGGAATGGCTGGCAACTTTTGAGTGTGATGCATCACACTCAAAAGTTGCCAGCATTTCCTAAGGATTACTCTTGTGCAAACATGTGCTTAGGGTTTAAGGTTGAAGGGGTTATCAGAAATGGGTCACTCTACCATAGCGAGCAAACTTGAAGGACGTGTGGACCATGAGTCCACACCATTTTTTTAATAGCGTGTAATAAACTATTTCAAGTTGTAACTTGTTGTTTGTCAAATTACTCAAACACATCGTTTTGGTTATTTGGATACTACCAATGCCACCTAAGCGGTTTTACTTTCTAAAAAACCCCCCTACAAGTTAGTTGTTGATCTATCCCAAATTAAGCTCATAATACTAATTCGAAGTTCTTGATCCCAACTTAGAGGTTGAATTTCCCAAAATAGCAACCCTCGGGCTCTTCACTAATAATGAACCTTTTCAACCTTCTCTCCCCCGGTTCGATACCCCCCTTGGGAGGTGTGTTAACACTCACCCCGCCTACGCTTCAAGTGCCTTAAATTCAAAGTTGACACCATGTCAATTGCGGTTACACAATATTCCTATAGAAGACAAGTTCTTGTCGGATCTCCTAACATGGCCACTACGAATCTCGACCCGTATAGCTTATGTATTGTACTTGTGAGTTATTACCACTATCGTGCATGTGTCTAGAGTCTCACATGGCTATGGTACCAATGGTACGTGCGATGGTATGTGAAAACATGCTTGATTGGTATCAAGAATCACAACAACATGCAAAGATTGATACCAAGTTATCACCATCACATTGAAGAATGCATTTATGCCACACTTAAATAGTTGGGTCGGATCCATGATCTACCGTAGCTCTCTAGCATCTTGGGTAGAAAATGATTCATTTTAAAGGTGCCTAAATTTATGAGGAATTAATTTTGTTGAGTGTCAAAAAAAAGCATGCAAAGAGTGCCTGAAATCATAATAATGCAAGTGACATAGTCTCTCACAACGACCATTCCGTGTAACTCTCACACAAAGCAAAACCCTGGCATACAAGTCAAAGACATAGTTTAGGGTAAGGAATGATGGTTAAGGGAAGTGTTTAGGTTAATCATAGCCACCATAGGTGAAATTAGGAAAACCATCCATGAATTATAGAAATGACTTGGATGAATGTCTAGCTTATTTTAATTTGCTTCTTGAATCTTCCCAATTTTAGAATATTAATTTATGGGTTGCCTAACTTACTTTTGCACTTTAATTAATTGTTAGGCAGAAAGGTGCCCAAGCTGCTAGAGAGCTACGGTACTTATTTGTAAAGTAAAGGACATGAAACCATGGGTTTAATCCCAAACCCTAAGTTTAGGAGAATTAAGACAAAGTCACCCAAGTTTCTTGATGTTCAAATACCATACACAAAGAGTAGTGTCGGGGTATTAAAAAATGGCTCTTTAGTTTGTCTCACTAGGAAGGGTGGGCCAAGCTAGCCTTGCATAGAGACTGATCCCGGATTTGAGACGATGGGTCCCACATATATACCCTATTTTAGATCCTAAAATTCTCTCAAAGTCTAAGAGGTGATAAGAGGAGGTCCCAAAAGTTTCACACCACTTTCAAATGTAAGCTCTGATATATGATGAGCTAACCAATGCTTGATAGAAAGGGTTTTCAAAGAAGGACCAAACCCACGGTTTGGTCCCTCTTTGAGAGACTTTACAAATAACTCTAATGTATGTGTGCATTTTGGCACGAGCATTGAGGTCATTGGATGCACTAGTAGAAAACATTACGAAAAAGAACCGAAGTCGTTTTCCCAATGCGGTTATTTTGACCAAACTACTATACAGTCGTTAAACGATTGTAATTTTTTTTTGGTTTATCAACTGATATTGTAAGAATTTGGGGGATTTTAATATATCTTTGGAAAGGTCTTGAAAATACCTTTCCAATGGTGTATTAGTTGCCCTGAAATTTTTAAAATTGCAGTCACAGAAAAAAATCTATAGTCATTTAGCAACTGCAGATCATGGTGGTCAAAAGAACCGCAATGGGAAAACGAGTGCAGTTCTTTTTGGCATAGTTTTCTACTAGTGGTGGTACATGGACCTAACTGCCATCAAAAATGGAATTTGTTTGAAATTTTTGTACGTGAATGGTATGAAGAGAAAGAAAATCCTCAATTATATAGACTAGTTTAAGTTTTTATTGGATGCCATGCATCATATACGAAAATAATCTAGGGCATAATAATGTAAGTTTATCACTCCTTTGCATATTTCAATTCCCACCTTTCTAACATTATGTTTCAATACTTCTACTTGTAATATCACACGTGCTTAGTAGCTTCAACTAACTTGAACTAGTGTGGTCCATATGAAGGTTGTGTGGGTATCGTGTGTGTGTGTGTGTTTTTTTTTTCTTCTTCTTTTTTCTTCCTTTTTTTCCCATACACCAAAGGGCATGGGTATTGGAAGAAAATTTAGTATTTGACACAGGGCATGCTATGATAACATTTCTTAAAATATTTCAAGGGTATATAGGTGATACCACGTCATTTTGCAATGATACATGTCCAAACTTCAAGTGGGTATTAACAGTAGTCGGTATATTAGACCTATACACATTCTCTTACCGGAAAAAGGAGCCATAACACCCTATGTCGCATCATGGTTAACCGTGATCAACATACAACTAACAAGCTGACATTCATGTCGACACCTAGATACGGGCGTTACTATAATTTAATTTAATTATTATTTCTCTTACCAGAACCAATTGACAAAATATGAAGATTTTCAGCAATCATTGCTAGAACATTGTTGGAGTTGTCCAACAAATAATCCTATTTTTCTTTGCTCTTGAATGGTAAATATTAAAATTGAACTTGTCATATTATGAAGCCATCCATTAAAATTTATAAATAAATTCAAAAAAAGAAGCCCGATTTTAAATAACTGAGAGGCTGAAGAAATCGAATTCTTTTACCTCAACCCATCAAATTGTCGAGCCCATGAGCATAACCTTTGTCAAACTTTAAAAAATGGTTCCTACATACTAGGTGGCTAGGTGACTACATTTATGAACATCCAATTTAGTGTGGCATGCACTATTCATCGTTGGCCCTCATCAATTGTCTTGCAATCACTAGGTGGCAACTAGAGAGGGTTTCATTTGATACTTTGGTGTTGAGCTTATACGACAAGTCATGAAGACCACACTAATTAACAAGGCACACTAAATCATATATTTAGTGTGCCCACCTTCCTATATATTTATCTGGTGACAAAACATGCGTGCCAAAAGGTTGACTCGAGGAAGAATTTGAGACCTGCAATTTACTAGCCTTCATTTATCGGATCTTTCCTCTATTTTAGGTTCTATCAATTTTATCACTAGTGCGCCATGTGAGGCTCGTTTTCAATTAGGAATAATACCCATATTCCTACATGTATTTCTGACCCCTCTAAGGAAATACGTGCAACAGGCCAATGCATCATTTTGAGCCAATAATCCATTATGTTTGCGAGCAGTTTGGTCAATGGGGAAGACCGGTCGCTACACTAAATATTGTATTTAGTGTGACCGATTATATTTGTCTTCCTCAATACTAATTGTAAATTGCCCGTGTAGTGTCACCAACACTAAATGTAAACCTAACATTATTTATCATTCCTTGTACTAAAATTTGGACATTGTATGTTTACAATGTCACAATTACTGTCACTTACTAAGTGATTTTTCATCCAAATTTGAACCCTCCATGACACCATTTGTAAACTTATTCATAAGAAGCGTCATTAGAAAAGTTACCACAATGACGTAAAATACCATATGACACTAAATACAATATTTAGTGCAGTTACAGATGAACCAGTTGAGTTAGAGGAATAAGCAGTTGAAGTTCAACACATCAAAAAACATGCCAATCATTTTAGAGGGATTTAAAGAATACATCTCAAATTGATAAAGAAAACCCGAAAGATGTCAACATGTAACTGGTTGGACTTGGAAACACTAGGGTTTCGACCGGGTATGCCCAAAATCCTCCCCGGGCATTGACTCTTTCTGTTTCTTTTGAGTGCGCCAGCCACCAAAGCTTCACTCGGCACCCTTTATCAAATCATGGACATGCCAAGTTTGGAATGAAACAATTGGTTAAGGCCACTGTCCGGGAAGAACTGTCAGTTAGTTACAGATGAACCGGTTGAGTTTGAGAAATAACCAGTTGAAGTTGGAGACTTCAGGAGAATTACCAATCATTTTAGAGGAATCTATAGAATATACCTCAAATGAATGAAGCAAAACCAGAAGATGTCAACATGTAACTGGTTGGATTTAGAATCACTAGGATTTTGACCAACTATGCCCAAAAATGTCCCGGGCACCGGTTAAGGCTATTAGGAGGTTGGTTCCTGAATCCTTCTAAAAGACCTAGACTTAACAACCGGGTAATCTGAAGAAAATTGAGCAATTGGAGCTTATGCCCCCTTCCCACCTTACTTTACCAAATAACCAAAGTCTTTTCTAAAAATCGGGTAAAGCTCTCTCAGTTATAGCGGAGGCATCTGGGTATCCCAATGCACCTACAAGAACTTGCTCTGGAGATTTTCGAGTAGGTTTTAGTTAAGTAGTTTTCACACATGTTCATTGTTTTATCTACCAAGCAATGAATGTTGGATAGTTTTTGTCCCATCCCCAAATGACTTACTTCTCATCTATCTTACCGTCAATTTTCGTTAATAGAACTCCTTGTGCCCTCATAGCTAAGACTGAAAGCAACCAATCACAAGGGCGGGATGCTACACTTTTGAAGGTCCTACATTCTTGACTCATGTTTGGGTACCGATGGGAGGATCAATGCTTGAGATTTAAAACCTCCACTTTCAAACCATGTCACATCATTTGCCAACTAGGCTCAAGACTAGATAGTGTCAATGGTGTGAAGGCCGTGTTTTTAAAACCAACTTTCAGGCTTAGCTAAAATCAAGTGGGAAGGGGGCATAAGAGCATGACCAACAACATTGGGCAACGCGTATGCAAAAGGGTAGGAATCTTCAAGGTTTGCTGAGGCCACCAATTTGAGCGGGGTTGCTACTCTAATGCCTAGCCCAAGCTATTGCCCTATCCTCATCACACAAAACTTTATGTCTGGTTCTAACCGTGAAAATTTTGGGGATTATGTTGAGAAATAGATGTTGGCCCACCACTTTTCACACTATTACAACTAGAGGTGCCAATAGATGGTGTCAGAATTGGCTGGTGTGATCAGCCTCGTTGCCGCAGATGAGAAACCATGTCTCCACTATGGGATCGACCCGTCCCCAAAATTCTTGAGGTAGTCTTATGCCATGCCCTTCAAGCATCATTTTCACATATCAACCTTAATTGGTTTAATATTTGAACCACCCCCATATCCCATTTATCGGCACATTATTTGTAGCTATGGTTTGGGAATACATCAAATGTTGTCGTCCTAAACCATTGAGAATGCCAACCCTTTTTTTTGAACTTTTTGAACTTTGAGGACTTTGTTTAGGGTCATTGCTCCACGTGGTCATAGTAACCCATATTCTACCTACGAAGCACCTTCCGCTTCCATTTTCAATATTCAAACACTTCCATATAAAATGGCTTCGTGTCACTTGTTGTAAATTCATCTTCAAGTTTTCTTATAGAAGGGTTTGAATTTATGCCCAATTAGGATTCGAGGTGTGCCTTTATCTACTTTACATTTAGAGCAATGTTTGAACATTGGAGAAGGTACGATTGAACCATTAAGGACAATATAGAGGACGAGGAGGAGGAAGAATATATGATACAACAACATGTCTTTCAACAACAAATACATTCTTGGGATGATGAGCATGTCTAGAGAGGTGGTAGTAGGCCCGGTAGGAATAGAAATGTGTCTAGGAAAGCCCCTCTTTAAACTCAACAATTGCTTGATGACTACTTCTCGGACCCCCCTTTGTTTGATGGAGAATGTTTTTTTTGTCACATGTGCCGTATGCACAAACACCTTTTCTTGCACATATTGAATGCGGTTTGTGATTTTGATGATTGTTTCATTTATCACTATATTCATTAATTTGGGATTTTTTCGGCATTTTGAGACAGTTACAAATATAAGAACGTGGATAAAATCACACAGATATTGGAAAATGTTGTAAGATGCAAATACTTTGATGCGGGTGTTCATATCAAGAACCCAATTAAGAAACTCATATCAAGATGGTTTGGGTAGGACGACCCAAACATTAGACCATGTTGTTGTGGTCCATATATTAATTTGAGACAAGAGAAAGTCTCAAATTAACGAATATAGTGATAATTAGAAGGAGAATATGTTGGTACACCTTGATTATCTTCCTTTCAAAAAGGCACTTGTGCAATGTGTATGTTATCATTGGGTACATCTACACATGCTCAAGAACAATATTGTAAGATGGATGAGAGCACCGCATGAGACGCCATGTTACGTTGGTGTAGGGGTGTAAGACATTGTTTTGAGGGTCAATATTTACGTCAACCCACTCATGATGATATTGTGAAAAAAAAACAGAGATAAAATAAGGGCATGGATGGCCAAACATGTTTGGTTTTGTAGACTACATGCATTGGAAGTGGAAACTGTGTCCAATTGCACTCCAATGGTGCTACTAGGATAAAGACACAAATAAGAGTATAATTCTTGAAGCGGTGTGTGATCAAAGTGTATGGATATGGCATGCCTTCTTCGGGCTACCTCGGGGTAACAACGACACTAATGTGTTGGATAGACCCCGTTTGATATGCAATCTTCTTTGTGGTCATGCCAATGGTGTTGGATTTTGGGTTAATGAAAATTGGTTTGACAAGTACTACCTTCTCGCCGATGGAATGTACCCTAAATGAAGTTGCTTTGTTCCAAGCTTGCAAAACCTTGAAGATCTTCTTCTTCTTTGATTTTATTTTAAAGCAATGGCTTAAGAAAGTCCCCACAAAGATGTTGAACGATATTTTGGGGTTTGCAATCTCGTTGGACTATGTTGGCTAACCCTTGCAAGCTTTGAAAACATCTAATGTATATGATGTCATGTATGTGTGAGTTATGCTTCACAATATGATTATGGGGTGCAAGCATAGTAAAGTGGACCAAAAAAGTGCTCCAGTATATGACAGCCATGATTTTCTTGGTCAAACGCCTATAAGTAGTAGCAAAATGTTGTTTAAAATAGATTATTTTTCATGATGACCTCTATTGTTAAGTTAGGTACTCAAATATAGAATATCAATATGAGATCTTCAAAACCTATCATCAAAAGTGACGCGTAAAAGCAACTGACTAAATATAGTTTTGAACGTAACTTTCATGACCTTAAATATTTTGAACTTGGAATTTCTTTTCATATTCCTTGAATTCATTATAAACTTGAGGTCATCGTAATTTTTTTTCAAAAATTCTTCAATTTAATGTAATGTAATTGTATTTTAAACAAGTTTTTGACAATTATCTTTTCAATGACACCCACTTGCACCACCACTTGCACCGTCTTCTAAAATACATATATGTTGTTTGAAATTGTTTTTTGTGAACATAAATTGCTTGGCTTTGTAGATTCATATGTTATCTAAATGTTTATGAATTTTTATTTCATAAAATTCAAAGTTAGTATATTGTTTTGGATCACTTTCACTTAAACCTGAGCAAGGATCAAGAGCTATCCACTTTACCGTGCTTGCACCCTATGGAGGATGAAAAGGATGAAGACTTGGAGGACCTTTTGAAACTAGGTATTCCGATAACCCTAGACTCCAAAGAGGGTTCATCTTTGAAGACATCCAACGAGGTATTCCATGGATAGAGGATTCAAATGTATACTACAATTTGTGTGATGATTTGGCGACACACTTGTGGAACGAAAAAGGTTCAGACAATTATTCAAATACTTTTAAACACAAATTCTATATTTGTGTTCACTCCTTTGTGTTCACTTATTTCGGAAATAGTGTAGGTGTTATTTTAAATGTGATACCACCTGTTGAGGTTTTATTGTTTTTGGTTATAAGTCATTCCTTATTCTATTGAGGTAACAATAAAGACATTGACACCATGAGCACCATTTGAATTTGGATAAACACCTTCTTGTTTATGGATTTGTCCATATTTGTTTGGATGTTGACAATACATGAACTTGCAAAACCATTTGTTTTAATCAAAGGTCCCCAAACAAATTCTATTTGTGCTATAGGTCGTTCATTTTGACAATTGGATGTTCGTTGGATACTACCTCTTCAAAATCCAACTTTGGTTGTTTTTGTTTTTTCCCCTTTTACTTCTTATTTTACTTCCTAGTGGAGTTTGTGTGTTGGTGCTCATTGGTTTTCATGTGCTATGGTCATTTGTATGCAAAATTTGGACCTTGCTTATTTGAGTTTATTGGAATCATGTTGGAAGGATTTATTGTAATTTGCTTGTATGGTCCAAGGGATTGTCTTCTTATTTTGCTTGTAATTTGCTTATGTGATCCAAGGAATTGCCTTGTCATTTGTTTTTTTTTTTTTTTTGTTTTTTTTGCTTGTTTGATTCAAGGCAATTTGTTTGCTTGGGCCTTGGTTGTTTCTTTGAGTTGTTGTTATTACCAAGATCATGAAAGAGACAAACAACTTGGAGATATGCATGGTCTAACCCAACATCCATTCAATCACCTTGAATTTGCATTGGACAAAAACTAAACATTGGAAATCACTAGACTGCAAGAACAAAAGCTAAACCCCAAAACCTTGAATTTGCAAGGACAAAAGCTAAACCTCAAAACCTCAAATATGCACATGCTAGGCATTTCAACTCTACAAAGACAAAAGCTAAACCTACACATAGGATTGGACACCAGGGAGGAGAGGAATGGAGAATTCAAATGTTGAGAGTCAATAGAAATTGTGTAGCATTCAACTCTACATCCTCATGTGACTACACTATTCATGGCAATAATGGGCCTTATTGATTTTAGCGCATAGTGGGGGAATTGTGTTGAAGGTCATGACTCTTACACCACACTACCTCGTAGCCAAACACTCTAATTGGGTGGCAACTCAATTGTCAATGGAATGAATGGGAGATTGGTGGGTGTTAAATCTTGCACGGAGTGGGATAAAGAGAGGCAAGTAGTGTATTTGGATGCAAGGCTAGGGGTCCAATTTTTTTCATGCAATGTTATGATCACCTCACAATTTTGGACGAAGCGGCACTTTTATGGGGGGTTGCATGCAATCAACCTCGTCTCAATCATGGTACTTGGATTGTGTTTGTGTATGGGTTTCGTAGACAACACCTTGCTCCTCCTCATTGTGGTCTTTGGTTGCTTGCCCGAAGGTCACAAACTTTGTAGCATGGAGCTACTCCTCTATGTTGTCTAGGAAAGGGTCTTCATCTCCCTTAGGGTGTAGGGGATCATCACCCTCCACATCCTTGTACATATCTATGGCTAACCCGTTCTCTTGTGTGGGGGGTGGTGGGTGGCAAGTCATAGGAGGGTCCCATGGAGTCTATTCGAACGACACCGACTTGGGAAGGAGCAGGTTCACATGTTGCCTTTAGCTCTGCAACAACCTTGTCCGCAATCTCTTTCTACAACATGGCTCATGTGATATGTACAATGTGAGCCACTTGTGAGCGATTTTGCATGTAATATGCAAATCTTCAAGGATAAACAAATTGAACACATTTTGTTGCTCTATATACTCAATTTTTTGCATAGTTGTTGTAGCAAAATCAATTGTAGCCCTAGCATTGACCCTAATGACATGCTCCTTGACCTTGCCTTTGTAGTGATCAACCTTACTATGCTTCGCTTTGGGCAGGAGCAAGTCCTGGTGCAGAATGCCAGAGGAGCCTAGTGCAGGTTGTGAGGGTGATCCATCACTATGATCCATTGGAAAGGGGGTGGCAAGCCATCGCAACACCACGTCACTTTGACATTAGCTTGAAAATAATATTGAACCTCATATAAGTGCGGAGAAGGAGCCAACAACGTTTGCATACAAAGTTTTCTCCTACCTTCTGCTTGTATAACTCTAGGGCGTTGAGAATGTTGTTGTTCTCATCGTCCCATACTCATCCAAGTCCTTGATGGTGTCATAGCATGCATTAAACTTCCCTACAACTACCTTGATATCCCCACACTTTGTTTCTAGAGATCTAGTGGGGTGTTTTGCACCACCATCTAGTTTGTGCCTAGCATAGTGTTGAGCAACATTTATCCATAAAACATCCTTCTTTTGTCCTATCCCTCTTCTAGAGTCAATGGATGTATGCATATAAGTCCTACAACATTGTTCTTCCTCTTTTGGGCATAAACTTTTGTGCTACCTTGTTCTTGCACATGTAATAATGTTTGAATCTATATGGCCCGGCATCTCCAAAGAAATACAAAGGACCCCCAACATTGGCAGGGGGAGCACAACACCCGAGGAAAAATGACGGACTTCTTCCTCCAACTTACCTAGGCTGCTTACTCTTATGGCAATGTCATGGCCTCGTGGGGCTTGACTTATGCCAAACCAACAACCAAAAATAATGGGTTACCGTTGCCCAACCTCTTGCCCATACTAATGGAGATGTTTTTAGAAGTTAATCCTTTAATGGCCTAAGCATCCCAAAATGGGACTCCCAATTCAAGATGATATGATATTGCTCAAGAATAAATATTATATGCATTTTCTTTGTTTCATAACATTCTTTAACCCCTTAGGTTTGCTTGGTGGTGCTGACACCTAACGGAGGAGATTCTAGCACACGTTACACATTGTTTGGATATATGCAACTTATCATTATGATTTTCAAGCTTGTTGGACCATAGGCAACCTTTGTAAGTTGTAATTGGGTTAAGTATATAGGCTTGAACATGGTTGACTAATTGGTACAAGTGTTGGCAATTGAGCCTAACCAATTAGTTGACTTGCTTGAAATTAGATGTCGGTTGCTTGACATTTGTGGGGTCGGGCTCCCAACCTAATCTTGACAAGCGCACATTGACATTGTTATGAAGAATGTTATGTCACTACAAAATATTACTCTTGTTTTTATCACATGCTCCTTTTTTAAACGGAGACAAGTGGGCCATAGTATATCCCTACCATGGAATATTCATGTCTCTCATAAAATCCTAGTGACTTGACTACCATATTTGCGATAATAAATCATTCTATATATACAACAACAAGTTGTGGACATACATATATGTTACTCATGCCTAGGTATGCAATCCCCCTCTATATGGGGCTCCCTACTAGCCCTCCATGAATTTGGCATGTAATATTCTTGTAGATGTCAACTTTGAACGAGAGAGAGAAAAAAACCACCAGTGTTGACGTAAATGAGGGATCACCTTGATCATAGTTGCTAGCTCATATCTGAACCGAGAACGGGTTTACTGAGCAAGGCTATGGGACAAGTGCAATTTTGAATGAAATATGTTAGAATCCTACTCTATTGTGTGATTGATGATAAGTTTTTTTGTGTGACGAACACAACTAATGTAGTTAAGGGCCCAAACGGCACACAAACATGTTGGTTGGTTTAGTTGGTGGAATGTTTTATAATTAAAATATGGGCCGGTTAGTAATTGGAGGAGGGGAACGGCCTAGCTAGAGGTTTGCCCTCTATGAACTGAATAGTATTCATGTTGAGTACTATCACTTTTGCAAGGGTGGCCCAATATAAAAGGGTATAATTCTCTTCAAATTCCCAAGATTCTCGACACTAGGGGTGCAACACCCTAGTGTTGATGATGCTATGTAAGTTGTACTATGCAAATTAAAATTTTGTAATCCATTTACATGTCATTTTTTTTGGTAACCCATGCCCGGATCAATCCAATTGTCAGTGTTATTTGTAAGCTCGTGAACAATACCCAGGTTGGGTACACCCAAAATGTGGGGGAACCCCAAAATATAAGGGGTGTGATACTCAATAGGTGCTCGACTCCACAATGCATAGCTACACATTTTGAGTCATGTTAAGTGAATGACTCACCTACAAAAACATGCTTGATCGTATATAGTTGTGATTAAGGTGAAATTTCAAGGTTTTTACTTCTAAAATCATTGTGGGAGGACCAATTTAAAGTATTTTTTGTACATTATGTCTAAATGTACGGATGTGATCCTTTGTTGGTGAGTCACAATGTTATTATTTGTGATCATTCTCAAGAAACCCTTTAAGTGTTATTTTATAAAATATCTTAGAAAATGCTTTGCCCCTCAAGGATTTTCTTGAGAAGTGAGGCTTATTAGTCATAAAAACTTGAATGCAACAATTTGTATGACTTGCAACAAGTATTGAAATCCTATTTGGTTTGATATACTGGGTTTTACAACCCATAAAATAAAGGATGATAAATAAAGTCATATGTGACATGATGATTAGATAATTGTGATATATATGAGTCTAGATCATTTATACGAGTTCAAAATCTCCCTATGATTCATTATACATATATGTATGCTCTGATTAAAACAATGTTTCTGACAAATCACTCAACTTTATGTAGGAATGGTTTTGACACTTTTGGCTAAAAGTATGTAAAATGTATCACCATAACATTATTCAGACCCATGACAATGTTATGTGGGACTGACAGTATTCTAGGGAATATTCCTATAATTTTTCACATTCGGGCTGAATGTGAAAAATTATAGGAATATTCCTTGGAATAATGTCAGTCCCACAAAACACTGTCATGGGTCTGAATAATGTTATGACTTGCAATGAGTGTCACTTGAGGGTTAAGAAGCCATTCAAGGGTGTTGAGTTTCCTTGTGCAATAAATATCCGCTCGATAGGCACACACCTTTGAGCGCGTGTCATAGGCCTAACTCGTAAAGTACACAATGAGCCTCCATTACATGTTTCCTTGCGAGTACGGTTTGTTTTGTTTTTTGGGTAATGGATTTACCTTGGGTAGGTGTCTTCTCCTTTGGGGTGCAAATGGTGAATATACGCTAACCTTGTCGTTAGAATACAAGATTCGCATGGCACGACCATACATGGCAACTATTGAGGCCATGTGGTTTCAAAGGACCTTCACAATAATAATACTACAACAATGTCAACATGGCGTGGAGTGTGGTTTTGAGAATCTCTTCACCTCATCGAACATTGTTTGAATGGGTAGGTGGGTCTGTATCTTTCAAAAGATCTCTGGCTGCACGACTGGTTAGTGGCAACCAATCCTAAGGTTGGGGCTAGAGTTGATGCCAAACTGATGAATATCTTAATTAAATCATAAATAATTACTTTTGGTAAGAATAGAATATATTTTATAATGTTTAATTAGGCTTAATCAAGTTCTTGTAGAAACTTAGGACTTGCGCTCATTTACCTTCAATTGGGCTTATTTAAATTTAATCACACTTAATTTTTTTGAATGTGTACGAATATTTGTGTAAGTGGAAGGAAGTAACTAAATTATTATAAAATAAAAAAACTACAAATAGCACACTAATTTAAGTTTCATTTAGAACAATAAAGACCCTTTCAAATGATAAGTCACATAAATTATAAGGTCCTCAATGCTAATGAGGGTTTTGTAATATTTGTTGACTTCCAAGTGAATTAGATGTTTTATTGATGGTTTTACTTTGGGAATGAAATCCCTGTCAATTGCTTATTTACTAGGGGGAAGTGAACATATATATTGGTTTCTGGACCTTGAAGGTGAAGTGCACTCAATATGGGTTTTGTGGACAAGCGGCCTTCAAGAATGCAAGGGCAATGTTTTTTGGAAGTTGGGTGGGGTGGGCAACAATTTTCAATCAGGATTCAAAAATAAAAAAATAATTCGGTGGGGATGCTAGATCGCGGATCTTAGCCCTGACACCCCCTAAAATTTTGTAAAGATATGATGGGGTCATGGCTTGGTAGAGCAGGGCCCATGCGGTTTGGCATGAGCTTTAGCCCCAACCCAATGTTAAGGAGTCATAGGGATAAATGTTACTTTAAACTATTGTTAACCTTTGTTTGTGCGATTGCACGGTCAATTAACTTTAAGTATTGTAGTGCAAAGTTTTTCTTTTTGACATGGGCTGCCCAAAAGCCTACCATCTTTAGTTTGGGCAACTAACCACACCAAATATTGTACTTAGCGTCATATTGTATTTTATGTCATTGTGGCACTTTTCTAATGATACTTATGAATAAGTTTATAAGTATTGTCATCCCAATTGACTTTTAGTTCATCCAAATGCCAATTATTGAACAACGTTTTGGTATATTCAGCCTCCTAAACATTTTTGCAATGAAATATTGTCATGGATGATTGAAATTTGGATGAAAAATGACTTACGAAGTGACAGTTTATGCAACATCATAAATCTATAATGCCCGATTTCTTTCACAAGAAATACATAATGTTAGTTTGCATTTAGTGTCGGTGACACTACACAAGCAGTTTACAGTTAGTATTGAGCGAGACAATTGGTATCGGTGACACTAAGTACAATATTTACTGTAGTCTAGTTAAGTCCGCAAAATTTGGACCCCTGCCTAATACGAGTTGTTTAATATCAGTTATAACTAATCAATTTTTTTGTTTTGGATGTCAAGATGATGTCCACTATGTTTTGGATGTAAGTCATGAGAGGAATAAAAAGCAGAGATCGATTGACATTGGGCAAGTAAGAAAATTTATTCCTCACCCATAAATTAAAAGTTAGAGTAAACCCGATGTCCAAGAGAAACCTATAAGACTACTGTACATACTTCTAAAGTTAGTGGAGATGTGTTGCAAGAGCATACTACACCAGTGTTTGGGGAGATTTTTAGGCATACTTGGTCAAAATCCCAGTGTTTCCAAGTTCGACCGGTTACGTGTTGTGATAATTCCGGTTTTTCTTTGTTAATTTTAGGTATATTCCATAGATTCATCTAAGTGATCGATAATCTTCTTGTAAATCATCTTCATCTTTTTGTAGTAATTGTTTTAGTTGAATTATGCGCCATTCTAGTTAGAAAAGCTATGTTTTATACAAAGAAGAGGTCACCAAATTTGGTAACAATTTTTTTTTCCTATATACTAGATACCATGTACATCTACTCAAGGAAAAAAAGTGATAAAGTTTTGACCAATTTTGCTGATGCATCTTAAAAGTATTAGTTTTGCTTTTGTTGCATGTGGGTCTCAAATGCAGTGACATCCCTGCAATTCTTAACTACATGCCTTACCATATACCACTTGATTATGTAGATCTCCAACTAAGAAGAGTGACTGCATAAGGTCCAAACGTCACAATGGCTACTGTCATTTAGCACATCACCACGTTGTTTTGAGAAAGATTCACATTTTTCTACTTAACCCTTAAAAGAGGTTGCACGGGATGGTTGGGATGCGTATAACGTCAGTATTTTGAATACGAGGGGCCTTTGCTAGCTGATATATAGCCCTACTTTACCTTGGCTACTGTGCAACTTTTTTGTGGGCGTAGGTTTAGAAGTGTGGGAGACCTCTGTGAAATTATTTGGTGTATTGGTTATAGGGAGTATTATTATTACATTTCTAAGTGCGAGGGGGTCCGGTGGGTTGTGGAAACCTCATGCGTATCCGTATGCGGCGTACACGGTGTGGGTTGGGGGGGGGGTTATGTACGCGGGACAGTGTACGAGGTCTCGTACTGGTGGACGATGTGACGCCAGACAGGGGGTCCCCCGGTGATTTTGATAACCGCTGCGGCCTGTTACCTACTCCAACCGCTGTGTGAGGTGACCCTGTGGGCAACCACTGTGCGCCACATGGACAAATGGCAAGCGGCTTCCTTTAGCAAGGTAAGGTACTTCCCTTTCCCTGGACAGGGGCATCCCAACCGTTTTCCAGGACCATGGACTGCGGACGGTGTGTTCCGCTGCGAGATGACTGGGACTAAGAATGCACTTAGGTTGCGCCAATACATTTTAGGAGTGCAAGAATATATTGTTCATATAGACAAGCCACAGCAGGTTACATGTCCAAATGTAAGTGGCATCATCCACCAACACACAGTAAGTCCAACATCGTGGTGGGTGATCCAAACGCTCAAAATCCCATCTCTGTCCCTAAACAAAACCCGCCCCCCTGTGTGCTATGTACAAAACACATCATAGTTGTGTTCGCTGTGACTATGTCTCGCAGCAACAACCTAGAACTATGTACACCGATCGTGTCTTATCTGTGTTGGCGAAATGTACACCTTGCATCTGCGCATCACTCCCACACTGAACCTAACCCGCACGACGCGCCGCTATTCCGCAGCAACATCCTCCACTGCTCACACCTTCTTCACCTCGAATTCGAAGGGACCAACCTTCCTGAACACCACCGTGTCGCCGAGCTTCAGGTCGTTGCCGGTGCAGAAGCCTACCCAGCCCTTCGTGAACGCTTGAAGTGGTGCTTATGGTAACAACTCCACTGTGCGTAGAATGTGATGGGGGTCACAATTCACAGAGGTACATTGCTTTGTGAAACTTACCTAGATACACGTACGGGATAGTGCCTCTTGGCGTGTTGCTGGGCGGAGTGATAATCACACAGTTCATACGACGCTCCTTCATCCTCTTTGTTGAAGTGGTGACAGTGTCAGTTGCTGGACACTTTGGCACCCTGCCATATCCACTCGGGCGCGAGCAAGCTTACAACCCCATTGAATGAATTCATAACTATTCGTCCCAGCACAAATTAAGGATATCCACCACTCCCCTAAACAATATCTGAACCCATTACTATTAGAAGCAAACAATGATTGAATGGAATATGTCCATGTGAACTTACCATTGGATGTCAATAATTGGTGCACACACCACGACCACTCCTCACATGCACGCATGGCTTCTCCCACGATTCCGGTACTGGTCACTCCAGAGACGTGGCCCACATGTAAACTCTCTGCACACAAGTTCCAAGCCCACGAAATTAGAGATGGGGAGTGATTCTGCAGGTAAGAGGAGTGCTCCAATCCTAAGAACTGAGGGTTTGAACCTCCCTGCCCGCCGGCCGGACAATCCAATGAACAGTGGTCCAAAGAAGCCCTCGCCACACCGGCAGAATGGCTCACAAAATTGAGGAACGGCAACAATGTAACACAAAGGCCAGCATTTACAATCCTTTAGCATTTACAGACAGCGAAGACGGCCAATGTGAAGGTCGTGACATTGTGGATGTTGTGACGGACAGTTCCAAAAAAGGTTTGACATAGGAAGCCTGTCCGAGGTCAAAAAACGTCCAAACAGCAAGCCACTACGGTCCGTCACCAAGGCATGGCAATATTCCTAATGGAGTCCAGAAAGCCATCCCTTCCCACAAAAAAACATTGTTCATATTGAGGATACTCAGTATGATCGACGGCGGAATCGGGGTGGAGAGGATCGACCGCAATGGCTCTTCGCGGTGTGCACGACCGCGCCAAGATCCACAAGCCCTACATGAAATGTCCGCTGCGACGCTCCTTCCTGTGACAGCATAACACTTCTCAGACATGTCAGATGTGACAAAAGACCCGTTGATACTACACCCTCTCGTGTTGTGCCTGGTAACATGATTCCGGGCACATCCACTTGCTCCCACATGAGGAGCAGAACCACTTCTGCACCCGGCCACAGATGACACAAGCTCGCTTCAATTTCGATCGTCGTAGCGTGTGCACAGGCTGGTGGTGTCTTGGCCTACGTGCAGGAGGGGTGTGCACTCTTTGGCGGGCATGTATTGCCTCTGTAGCAAGGTACTTGCCGACAGCTATTTTGAAGGCCAGGTGTGAGATCACAGGCAAGCCGAGGTCCTCCATTTGCTTCACCCAAGTGACGTAGGAGTTCACCATCGTCTGGTCCACAATGAGATGAAAAATTTTCACCCACCACTTGTGGCACCGTAGCTGTGATGAATAGTTGCCACGGAGTTGGTCTGTCACATCGACTCCGCGCATGTACTCCACATATTGCCGGTGCATGGGAGAAGATGGCACCACCAACTGGCCTTGAAGTCCAGGTATTCGTCGCAAAACCTTACTGTTCGGCTCCCAAGGGGCGGCTGCAGTGCTTAGCAGGGTCACCAACTTTTTGTCCTGCCAAGAAACAACGCCCATTTGTCGATGTACGTGATTCCAAATGACCATGGACCCCCTCACCGTGGTGTTGGGCTCCCGATAGAGGCCATCGGGCAGATTCTTGCTGGTGCGGCGCACGGTGCCCGTGGCCCATATTCCCTTGCACATGAGCTCATGGAAGAGGTTCACACTTGCGAAAAAATTATCGATCACTAAACAATGGCCCCGGTTCTCCAATCCCCTCACCATCCGCTCGACCACGTGGTAGCCGAGACCATGTGGCCCTGCCCCTGTTCCTTCACCGAAGTAGACCTCCATTTGCCAGACAAACCTGCTCTTGGAGCTCGCCAACAACCACACCTTGATCCCAAACCTTACAGGCTTGTCCGGCATAAATTGCCTAATGAAGCAATAACGACCTTTGTAGGGGATGACACACTCATCCACAGTTATCTCCCTCTCAAGATTATAAATATCCTTTGAAACGTTTACAAACATTTCAACTAGCCATCTTGTCTTTGCAATCCTATCAAACCTAGGGTCATTCACATCCCTAACTATTGTGTTGTTATCCACTAGATGCAAACAACGCATGATCTGCTCCCACCTCCCTAGTGTCATGATGGATGAGATAAGCGAACAATAGAGGAAGGGTTGGCTACGCATCCAATACTGCCTCACACTTGGGAGACGTTTGCATCCCATGAGGATGCAAATTCCCAGCCACCCCCGAATGTCAGCGCGGTTCACATCCTTCCACGAATGTCCGCCCTTTGTGTGGGGCAAGTCATTACCCACAGGTGGCAGAACAGCCCTTGCATACCTGTTGGTCTCTAGCACAATTCGATCAACACAGTCATCAGTCCAGTACAGATCAAAAACCATGTGTGGCAGAGGAACTCCTTCAGGTCTAGGTGACTTCAAACCTGGCGTTGGGCCCGTGAAGTTGTCACGGGTTCTCACAAAGTCAACGCTGCTCGAATTCCAAGACTCCTTCCTGTAATATACCGCAAGCTGGGCACTGTCCATGTGTACGGGTGTGAAAGAATCCGGGCTCATGCACCACCGCTCTAGTCCAGGTGCGGGGGGCTCGTTCTCATCCAAGTTGTCGACATCAAAGTCCGAGTCCGAGCTCTCTATTGTATCACAGAACTCTGGGAGCCACTCTTCGGCGCTAGAGTCCGCCGACACAAACCCCATTTCCTCTCCATCGGCGGTGTGCACAGATGTGTTAGAGCATAGCATATAGTCTGGTAGGCCAAGACTTACCTGCGGAAAAGTGTCTCTAGCTGTCGAGTCCTGCGTGCCATCGACACCCTCAGTCTCGGAGGGGGCATCGTAATCCCCGATGGGGCAGCCTCCTTGATGCTGACCGGTAGTGACCTCCACGTTGGTGTTTTCGCTTACATGCTCCGTCATACCCGGTCCGTTGCCGCTCCCCACACCGCTTGCAGTTCCCACCAAAAACCCGCTTGCACTCAGTCCCTCAAAAACACCAGCGGAGTCGGGCTCTGGGCTGAAGCAATGCTGCCGCTTCCACCAGCCGTATCCATGCCCACCTTCACTCCCGTAAGCTCGCACGTGCGGCCCATCCGCAACCCTGACACTCTCTTCGTTAAGGTGGCACTCCGTGTCATAGCCCCCAAGGTCGCAAAGAACCATCTTCTTCCCAGTCGCGGCATGCACACCCTCCCCGATCACATCCCCTTGCGTCCAAGTAGGCGTGTCGCCAGTGTGGAACGAATGCTCGGATAGAAATCTATTCGGGACAAGCACTGCCCACCCAGCCCGCCTACAACTCCACTGTACATACGTGCCATGTAAATGCACTGGCATAATCCCAACATCAAGTAGCACCGGCCTTTCCAACGACCCGCCTGGATGTGTAGCCCCAAAACCCGTGTGCTTCGAAATAGGGGCTGATGTCCTCCACGCGTCGTCGCGAAACACGGACTCCCACAGGTTGACGTTCATGGTATCCATGCTGCCAACACAATGCTGCGATTCTGGCGCCACAAAGTCTGCCAAGCCATCACACTCTCCAATATCCAACAACACCTCGCGGATTGCGTCGTCGTTCAACATTTGCTGCTCGAAGTCTGCGACTTGCGCCGCCAAGGCTCGCGTGCGAACTCCGTCGGTGAGGTTAGGCTGCAGTGTTGGCGGCAGCCATGCACGCGGCCTCCTCGGCTTGGAGCGCACGACCTTCCCTTTCTCCTCCCTGGATCGCCGTCCACAGGGGGTCCGAGGTCCACCTGCGCAGCGAGGGAACAATTAGGTGACTGCATTCCAGGGCAAGTAGTCCTCAATGGCAGCTGTAGGATTGAAGATTGTATCAACTTCTAGAAGATAGCTCCGGATCAAAGTCCGGCATAAATATGGGTTCATTATTATGTCCACATATAATGTCCCGAGAAGCAAGACTGCGTGCCTTCAAACATGGCTGTACATCAACAGTGATGATACACACATGTAGTGAGGTCACTAGCCACAATTGTCATTGGGACAGCCTTGTCCTAGTCTGGGAACAGATTAAAAATTTCAGTGGAAGGAGGAATTCATGTTGTAGATAACTTAATTGCACTTGGCACCCCACAATTGTATGCTTCAATCCCTAACCTTTACGTGCAATATTTACCCACTAGCTATATGCATATTTGCTCACCACTGTCCCGGGGAGGAACCACCTGTCAAGGTACCAGAAGTAGGCACGTCTTATATTTACGATGTTGTCCATTTCTGCGGTTCCTACAAGTATCAGAATTTTTTTGACTACCGCAGAAAATAGTCAACGTCTTTAGTGGCTGTTGGCCATATGTCTATGAGACGAACATGTCCTTGCAGAGCAGGATTTCAACGTTTTGGACTCACTGTGCAGTTTTTCCATCCTAAGTAATATACCTGCCAATTATTAGAAGCCACGTTGAGATTGCAGGCAGCAAATTACAATTGACTCACATAAATGGCAGGGGTCGTGAGTACAGGGGATTGAAGACGTTGGTTCACACTTGCGAAATGTCGGACACTTGAAAACGCAAGCCGTTGCAGGACTAGCTCTTGAAGCCTAACTACTTGTTGACACTCACATAAGGGCTTAAACACAAATATTTTGTTCATCAGTGCGTTTAGAAGGTATGCAACTCGAACCTTCAAGGATACATATTCAGCAGGTACCGCACTACCTACAGATGACATTATGAAAATTACAGCAGGCATGCACAAATATCCTGCAATGCCACACCCACGATCGCACCGTGTATTGTCGCGGGCACTATTAGCACGTGGATTACCATGTTTGACAGCCGGCGTAGAATCAGGAGGCGGAGGTCCGAGCTCGTTTGGTGCATGGCTCTCCGGCATTGGTGTCTGGAACGTCATGTCCGCCAATCCGCACTCCGCAGTGGTCACCCTCCTGGGACTCGATCTCCTTTGTGGCTTCGGTGTAGTCTCCCCCCCATCTGCGAGCGCCTTTGACTGCCGTGCCTTCCTCATGCGCTTGAAGCCTGTGGACGAATTCGTGACGGGGATCTGCGTGCAGTGGGCCACATCCTCGTCCGCTGCCGCATCCGCTGCGTGCACGTTGAGGGGTGGGGGCACAACCACCTGCAAAGCCCCACAACGCAAGTGATGATAAGCCAGAACATTCATGAAGTGTACTGGGACTAAGGAGAATGCATGAGCACGTTAGTCCATGGCAGGATTTGGGCACTCAGCCCGGCACGGACGACGCAATGGTGCTGGAAATCTTGCTCGGATCGCATGCAAGCGGGTCTAGAAGACTCACGACAGTAACATAACTCAGTCATCAGCCGCCACTCATCAATCCACATACAATGCATCAACAGGCAAAAAACCAACTCATCACAAACTCACCTTCCCATCATCGATAATTTATTACAGCCTGTGCATTGCAGCGACGAGTCATAAACATTAAGACGCAGTTGTTATTGTGTGTGGATGGCATGGCGGTAGATAGATGCGGCTATTTGGCAGCCGTGCATCTGGTGAGCGATCTAATAAACAGAGAAGATATTCCTTTGACATGATATTGACCACGCCATGGCTTACACTGGACATTGCAGGGCTTGAATACGACAAGGACCAACAAGCAAGGAGAATCTGCAGCCACCCGTCTTCCCTCACAGCAATCCCCATTTGACATTTACAAACTTGCAAACGGCAACACCAGCACTTGTTATGAGCCTCTCACAACCCCACGCCCGCACCAAACCACAAATATACCGAGGTCCGGAGTGCATTGAAATTAGGGACCCCAAAGCGATATGCATCGACACACCTACTCTGCTTAACTAAGACGGTACACACCTTCTTCGCCCTGGGCGTCCGAGGCGGCTTTGAATAGGGTGCCGGGTCGACATTCTCCTTCCCGCCCTCCTGGCCAGTCCCGCACGCTTCCAACCCCTGCTGCAAGGCAGAACACGACAACAAAGTCATTGTAACGTCCCAAGTGGCCACTACAAATTGAACGACACCAAAACACACATATGACTGTCTGCACTCAATGTTTATGGATTGGACAACGGAAAGTGCCAATCACTACCTTGTTCTGCCGTGTCATTCGCTGCTTCGGAGTTGGCTTTCTGCTCTCGAGCGTCTTGGTCGGAGGGCATACTCCCTGTAGGCATTGCTCCTGGCCACCCACGACATATCGGGGAGGAGTCAGTGTGAAGGATTACTACGTCGACCAATTACACTCAAAAAGTGGTCTTCACAGCTCAAAGATCTAAAACCCTGAAGGGCCCAAAACGAGGATGTCTTCTTGAATGTGGAACTTTGCTTCCAATGTCTACTTGTCCACGGATATAAAACACACTATGAGCATGACATGGTTAGCAAATATGCATAAGAGGTTGCAGAGCTTCATAGAGACATATTGTTATGTCCAAAAGATACTCGAGGAAGACCACATTTTTTCACATCCATGTAACAAAACAAGTACTCAGGCGGACCTCTTCCTAAACCAATGTTTAGATTTAGTCGCCAACTATGCATTAATTACATACTGTTCGATCATAACTTAATAAGTTGAATGTTGATTTAATTTTTAAATGCTAAACATGTTGTTTGGCATGGATTCCGAAGTTACATGGACAGTGCATCGCTCATGTGGTAGAGGTAATGGGCTCGGGATCACATACGGGCTCGGCTGACATCATTGTTTTACGAGAGTTAACCATTACACCATCCATGAGTGGTCCGATTGCCGATATACCATATCGGTCGCAAGCTCATGGTTTCACTTCATGGCAACGGGACCCAATGAACGGTGGAATGTACATGGTAGCTACTTACAGGTCGACCAGTTGAGTCTGAGAAACCGACTGGTAGCTACTTACAGATCGACCAGTTGAGTCTGAGAAATAAAGGGTGCACAGTCAAGACTTCAAGAGGAGTATCAGTTCTATGATCGGGGAGAATCGGCAGTTAGTTACAGATGAACCGGTTGAGCTTAGGGAAAAAACCGGCTTTGAAGTTCAACATTAATAGAAAAATAACCCATAAATTTGAGAGTAATTTCCAGAATAAACCCCAAATTAGTAACGGTAAACAGGAGGATGTAGACCCATAACCGGTTGGACTTGCAGCCAACACGGGATGTCGTCCGGGTATGCCCAAAACCCTCCCAGGTCACTGTACCAGACCAGTTCGAGGAGTTTACAGCATTCATCCCAATTCAAAAACCAATCAATGGCAACTTGCGGCCTTAAATCTCCATAGACACTGAACACAACACATTTTTGCTATTAAAGAAACTCGAGGAACAAATCCACTTCGGCAGATCGGACAATGAACACGGAAGATGGTGGAGGTGACAAGGTGCGCACGCAATGCGAGCAACCGGGTTTTGAGGAATTATGTGAAGTAACTCAATGTGGTCTCTTGGGGACACCATGCTTCCCACACGTATTCCAGGATGAGTTGCACGCATGAGTGCACACCCAAGAAATGCACCCCCCCAGATCTGACTCAACCGCAAATACCAATATCAAGTCCCCATTTATAATGCGTGAGCATGTTACAACACCTTTCCCGAAGTCGGGAAGAACCGGCTGTCCGTTACAGTTGTCATCAAATGCCCGAACGGATCCATCACACAGAGAACTTCATATGCACACAAGAGCCACATTACCCGAAGAGTAACCCAATGACGAGCCCCGCTTGCCTAACCTCAGCGAATTCATTCAAGCCCAAACCCAGAGCTCCCACTAAACCCCTGAAACACGGCAATCGCAAACCCTGTATGCCAGATGACTTACCTGGTCGGCTTCGATCAGTTTCGGTGGCGATCCTTCCGTGTGGGGTCCCACCCGCTGTGACCCTCCCCGCGCCATCCTCGCGAGGCGCTTCATCCCTCACAGCTAGCGTTGGAAATATGTGTCCACGTAGAATGGAGGTCACACTGTCCGGAAACCTCCTGCGCTCACACCAACCAAGAATGCGGGCCGCGTGCCTATACCACAGGTAGCGGCACCGTTCTTGCACACCAAATTCACCCCTGCGATTCCACCGACTCGGGCGTGGTTGCGCGAGGAGTGTGCTCGCATCCAAGAGTTGCACTGCGCGTGTAGCGCCTTCCTTCGAAACCCCCTGCCCTGAGAACCACGCTTGCAACTCGCACTCCACAGAAACGCGCTCTGCGATCGCTGAGGTGCGACTACTCGCCATGTAAACTCTTGCCACTCACTGAAACGAGATTGGAACTGCAAAAACGGATCACATCCAGAGATTGAAACTGGGTATAGGACAATGCGCCGCAACGACCACGTCTTGTTCGCAAGGCGGGACACCATTTCCCCCCTGTCCCTCCACCCAGTACCACAGACGTGGTGGTCACAATCGTTGTTTCCTACTCCAAACATCAAAATCGCCGGCGCCATGACGTCCGTAAGCCACTCATCAAAAGACCAGGGATCTACAAGAACCCTAACCATGGAGTGGAGAAGGTGGAGCTCGAAGCAAAAGCGGGGGAATGCCCTCGCGCTCCCCTTGCCCACACGAGCGTGTCCGGCCAACGAACCTACCGGACGAACCGGTCATCAACGGCCACAAGAAAATACTGTGCGTCACCAATGCTGGCCGTACCCGCAGAGCCCATACGATGTATGTATCCTTCCGGATTGCGTAGAAATACACAGAAGGCATCACTTACCTCGACGCCGACATCGCCACACAACTCAGAAAATTAAGTGGAAAATCAGGTTGGCAGCCTCACAGCAGTGCCGAGACATCTGTAGTTCGGAGTCAGACCCAATTCGGTGAATAACCCAACACCAACAGCCCAATACAAGAAACCGTAGGCCATTTTGGCCTGCAACCTCCTTTAAGGGTTAAGGTAGACGAGCCTTAGGTGGACACTTTTCTCTCTGCACCTACTTCTTGTAGGATATGAAACGCGCAATTAGTGTGAGATGATTAGTAAATCCAAATTGTGACCATAGCCACTTTTGCCTCATGATTTTGAAGCTCATGTGAATATCATATTCATTATTGAAGTGAATGTTATCATGCTCGTATTGGTCCCCCAATCATGTTCACCATTGAGTCTAGAATGGTTAGCATATTGGCGCATGTAGTACAGTCTCTTTTAAACAAATGTCTTTTTGGTAGCAGCTCTTAGATCCACACCTAATCACATACCATTCAAATATAGGTGCCCAGATTATTAATGTGTTGGATTTACAGGGAAACTCACATGGAAACCCATTAGAGATCTGTAGAGGAATATGCATATGCTCCTGAGGAATTACAACCTGGATGATTGAGAATGTCTCCTCTGTGTGGGCTCTCTTTGAAGCTTATAAATCCATGTTTCTTTGCACAAGGTTTACTGCACTAAATATAATATTTAGTTTCATATGGTATTTTATGTCGCTATAATAACTTTTCGGATGACACTTCTTATAAATAAGTGAACAAATACTGTCATGGATGATGGATGAGTTCGTCCATTGGCCGAAACCCTACCTTCTCTTGTCAGCAACTTGTGATGAAATATTGTCAGGGATGATTGAATTTTGGGTGAAAAATCACTTGGTAAGTGACAGTAATTGCAACTTTGTAAATCTATAACTCCCCCAGAAAATTACGAGTGACAAATAATGTTGGGTTAACATTTGGTGTTGATGACACTATACTGCGATTTACAATTAGTATTGAGCAAGACAATTAGAATTGGTGACACCTAAATATCATATTTAGTGTACTGTTCCCCAGAACTGGTGCCAGCAAATATACTGCACTGCACAGGTGTTACATGTGCCACCTGACCAACAAATGAAAGGCACAATAACAGATACCTTTTACGTAGTCGAAATCCACATTATGTTGAAGACATGACTTGGGGCACACAGACCATCCCTTCCTGCAGCAATGTAGAAAATACATGCATGTGAATTGCAAGTCGAATTTATCCATAGGTATCCACAGGTGCTTTTCATCAAAATATATATCAACTTCATATCTTCTTGTTCAAACATTTACATTAGGCAGCCAGCAACACTTACTAACATTGACTGCAATCACTGAATGGGTACAATCAGTCCCCAGTGCCTGTTACAAGTTGATGGAGCTATGTGAATTATGTGAACAAACTTTTAAAAGTCTGACGGTTATTGCAATACAATCGCCTACTGCAGATGAAGATACCTAGGGAGGTAGCAAGAAGATTCACCCAAAGCATATTGAAATTGATAATGGAAATAAAGTTCATATGGAGGGAGGACCTGATGTATGAAATAGCAAAACAGAAAGACAGATCGCAATTCTGAAGTGAAGAAAAAAAAAAGTACAACCACCATTACACTACTCGTAGTTCAAACCTGTTCTCTAATGTACACAGAACTTGGTGGAAAAGCCTCACCAAATTCCTCAAGCAACGCTGACAGCAGAGTAGCTGGCCATAGGAGAACCAGAGAGCACAACCCCAAATGCATACATCCCACCAAGATTTTAAAACAAAGAGACATGGTATCACCATAGTGCATAATAGGTCAAAGGGAGTGAGCAAAGTTCAAATCATGTTCTTTTCCCCCAAACTGTACAGCATGAGCGTACCCTAAAGAGGAAAAGTGAGACAATAGACAATTCAAAATTCTTGTGATTATGCTGTACCCGCTTAAGAGGGAAGTTAACAGACATTCCTAGAAAGGCAACCCTGTAGAAGAACAAAACCACAGGTGAAGGGAAAGAAGAAGCACTGTGCATCTAACTTGAAATGGAGTCCAAATGGCTAGGTGCAGTTCATCTTGCAATCTACCCAGCTATTCTCCACACCATCCAATAGTAAAGCAAATTCTTCCACTCTACGCTCCCCTGTAACATCATCAGTTTA
Organism: Polytrichum formosum; assembly: GCA_964035585.1. NCBI lineage: Eukaryota > Viridiplantae > Streptophyta > Polytrichopsida > Polytrichales > Polytrichaceae > Polytrichum > Polytrichum formosum. The sequence continues at coordinate 26,151,706 of OZ037941.1, read as the reverse complement.
TGCTTGATGCAAGGTCTCTTTTGAGTTCTGGATTGAACATAGATTTCTGATTCATTTGAATGGTACCTGCAATGCTTGGGATGTGCTCCAGAAACAAGAAAAACCACATATTGAAATAGAGAACAGCTAAGTTTCCATTTTTATGTAAAAGTTTGTACAAATTCTCTTGTCATATGATCTAGTTAACATAAGCCTCAATTTGGAGGGTCTGCAGTCTTGGTTGTTCCGAAAGGATCATAGGTTGGGCCAACTTCTTGACCTAAACGGTGCTGCACGAGACGCTGCAAATCTGACATAACTTTGTGCTCACGCTTGGCCTTCTCTTCATAATTGAACATAGCCAGTGCTCATTTATCCTTAGCACTATACACCTGGTTCTCTTTTCAAATTCGAATGACATTCATTCTTTGATGCCGACTTCAACTCATCACATATCCTATATCCTCAACTTGGAAATCTCATCTGCTGAAAGCCCAACCTCTCCTCGACACGGAATACGTTACCCTTGTCGCACATACTAAGCCATTGCATCTCCTTCTCCTGGTCGCAATGCATCACCGCATCTAGTTAACAAAAACCTTAGTTCGGAGGGTCAACAGTCTTGGTTGTTCCGAAAGGATCATGGGTTGGACCAACTTCTTGACCTATATGGCGCTGCACGAGACGCTGCAAATCTGACATAACTTTGTGCTCACGCTTAGCCTTCTCTTCATAATTGAACATAGCCAGTGCTCGTTTATCCTCAGCACTATACACCTGATTCTCCTTTCGAATTCGAATAGCATTCATTCTTTGATGCCGACTTCCACTCATCACATACCCTAGATCCTCAAACTTCGAAATCTCATCTGCTGAAAGCCCCACCTCTCCTCGTCGAGGAATACGTTTCCCTTGTTGCACATACTGAGCCATGGCATCTCCTTCTCCTGGTCGCAATGCACCACCATAGCTTATGTGACCCTCAGCCCTTGGTGCTGGTGCTGGCCCCACCATGGGTTCATTCTCGAAACCTCCCCCACCATTCGCCTTCCGTTGCGCTTCCAGCATTTCCTTGAACTTCATCACCTCTTCATCATACCCATTCCCCTGCCCAACCTCTCCCAATTCATCATCTCTCTCCTCTGCCTCTAACCCTAACTCTCCATCCGTGTCAGAATTCCCAGAGGAGCTCCCATCATCTCTCACATCTGATGGATATGATACTGCTTTCACTGCAGATGCTGCCATCATGAGAATTTTCTTCTGCCCATTGCCTTCACTCTCATCCTCAGAAGCATCTACTGGCGGTTTCCCCTTCTCTACTACTTTCTCTTCTTCGCTCTCTTCCTCCGATTCTTCTTCACGCCTCCTCCCTGACTTAGATTTTCCTTTCCTGGGTTCCTTAGACCTTCTACCCTCGGTTCCTAAGCTACTGCTCCGATACTTGGATGTTGTCTTCCGGCGCTTCCTGTCCACGCCATCAGAATCCGGTTCATCGCTACTCTCATCCGAATTTCTTCGTCTAGAAGACCTTTTGCTCCGCCCTCTTTCTCTTCTCTCAACGACAGCATCATCCGAGCCACTGTCATCATCATCTACTGAGGAGGCCTTCCTCTTCTTCTCAGCTCTCCTGCCATGTGATCTCTTTTTCACAACCTTGCGGTCCGAATCATCATCATCATCATAATCCTCGCTCCTCCTCCTCCTCCCCGAACTCTTTTTCTTCTCAGACCTACTACTCCTGTGACGCCTCTTATCGACTTTAGGGTCCGATTCACTATCCTCCTCCTCAGACGAATGATCCCTCCGCTTACGAGACTTACTACTACTGTGCTTGCTCTTCCGCTCTACGTTGGCCTCGGAATCTCCGGAAGACCTCTTCCTATGGTGCTTCTTCTTCTTTTTCCTCTCCGGTTCGGAATCCCTGTCACTCTCCTCCTCGTTTTCATCCTCTCCCTTACGTGATGATCCCTTTCCATGACGAGATGACGACGTTCCCTTACCATTGTCATTCTTAGGGCTGACATCATCGCCACTATCATCCACTACTCCCCTCTTCTTCCCAGGTTCCACCTTCCGCTCTTCCGAATCTGATGAATCGATTTCCCTCTCTGGAATTGCAACTGCAGCCGAACCCCCGCGATGTCGAGAAGGGCTGGGTGTGACCTCCCAAATGCACCTCTCTCCTCTCCGCCTCATCTTTTCCCGCTTCAGCCTCCTCCGCTCATGTTGCTCCAGACCAACGAACTCATCGTCGCTGCTCTCTCCGCCGTCGCCGTAGCTCTCTCTTGTTGCCACCGAGCGCAGCGCTGGTGCTCGCTGGTACCCCGCCCAGTCATCCATCGTGCTCGCAATTTCCACCTCTACTACAACAGAGTTGATTGCCTTCGAAGTTACGCCCTTCCGTCTACGCCATCGCAGGCATGCTAATCTGTAATGGCAGTCTCAAGCACGAGCATCCACGGGGCTGGGGATTCCACTGCCATAGCTCCAAACCCTAGACGATGAAGCACTTCGTTTTCTTTTTCTACACGTCACCAATACTGTGTAAGGTGCATGAGTCTTAAATGGTTACTTTCTCCAAGGATATGAAACACACAATTAGGGCCGCTTCACGCTATGGCCGAAGGTCGAGAGGCCGTCCATTTGCACCAATCAGATTGCAAGAACCAAGAACTTGGCCTCTTGACCCTCACACAAGAGACCAAAGTCCAAAGGCCGTTGCAATTAAAATGCCTACATGGCAGTATTTTTTTACCAAGGCGATGGACTCTCGAAGGAAGTTAGGATCGGATAGGAATGGAAACCCAAACTATGGTCGAGAAGTCGTCGATTTCTTTTCATAAAAAAATCAAAAACTGACAAGATCTTGGCCATTAGATTGGAGGGATTGTTTTGGGTAGGGAATAAAGTGGGATGCTCCTTCTTCCTTTAATCTTTGGGCTTGGCCTTTGGAGGCTTCACACTATGCCTGGCCGAAGGCTCCAATTCCTTTTTTTTATTTGCTATTTTCAACCCATTTCTTTGGACTCTCAACAAAGTTTGGCCATTCAATCCCACAGCCTCTCGACTTGGACGGCCATAGTGTGAAGCGGCCCTTAGCCCAGTTTAGACAAGCACCTAGACAAGCGTGAAATAGTGACACCATGGTCAAGCTTTCGTCCTCCAAAGTGCTTCCACATCATCAAGCCATTGTGTATGTTGTTCAGTTCATCATATGCGGCTTCAAACCTGCCAACATCCTTAACCATCCCTAACCAAACAGAGGAACGTTCCTCCACCGAAGAAGTTTGGAACTCCCTCCCTCCCTTCCCTTCATGCAAAACCCAAAACTTCTCCATCTTTGTCCACTAAGGTGGCTACATTGGTTGGTGACATGGCAGGTTGATGAAGTGTACAACCCCTAGGTTTGAACGACGCACTGAGTAAAGTTGTTAGTTCAATTAATATTTTTAACAATCTTTTGTCCAGGCGCTCATCTGAACCGGGCCTTAGTACAATGTGGTTAAGTTAGTAAATCCAAATCAAGACCGTAGCCATTGTCCTCATAATTGTTGGAGCTCGTATGAATATCTTAGTTGTTATCAAAGTGAAGATTCTCATGCTCATTAAATGATCATATAGGTCCTCTTTTTGCGCATTATTTGGGGGAGGGGTGGTAGGGTGAATATATTTACGGGGCCAACAACGTGATTGCCCAAAGGGGGGGGGGGCTAGTTGGCTTTCGGCGGTTGGGGCAGTGTCTTTGCGCCAAGTGGCGTGCAAAGGTATGTTGGTGGTTGGTTCAAGCTTGCAATCCTCGTATTCGGAAGATGTTGAGGGTAATTGTTATCTCGATTGCCTCTTCGCCTCCCATTACCTCAAAGCATTGAGATTGTTGTAGGCACAATGGAATATGTCCAAGGGATCGAGAGAGAGAATTGACTTTTTTTTTAAATCAAAAAATCAAAGCTTGAAATTCTTCTTTTTAGAGGCCAAACCCTTCAAACTCTTCTTCAATGCAATGCAAGAATGGGTGGGTGGGAATTTTCCCTAGACTCCTTCAACTTCTTTTTCAACATTCACATTTGTAAAGTGTTTGTTTGCATGGTAAAGTATATTTGTTTTCAAATAAAGCTATGTATGTGCATGGTGAGGTATCTACATGTTGTGTATTGGGTTTAGTTGCTTTGCAAGAATGTATACCATACCCATGGTTTCTATTTTCAATGATATCCAGCAATAAGGTTTTGAGTATGAATGTCTCGTACCTTGGAAGTTCAAGCAAACATCCTTTGCTTCACCACAAAACACATGTAACATTGCCTTAACAACTATGGCGTACTTACTAGGGTACAAGTTCCTAGTAACTTCATCCGATAACATTGTATAAAAACTCTTCAACACAAGATATCATTGTATGTGTTGAATGTGTGTGAAGGGTCTGCCTCACATGTGCCCATGCCACCAAATAACAAATATTTGAGGATTAATCACATACACGAGGTATATAACAACACGATTCAGTTGTCATCCATGTCACACACCATGTACAAAATTCACATGCATTGTGGCATTTCAAATTATTTCACTTAGTGCAAGATGACAAATGAGTGTTCAAGCATGTTCTTTTTGCCATGATTGGGTAACTCCAAGTAGAATATTCCTCTTGTGGTTTGTTGTAACTTCTCCCACGTTTAGCATGTATCTATTGCCTTGGTAAGTATGAACAATGCGAGCACCTCCTCTCACTTGTGGGAATGGTAAAAAACAAAAAAATGTTCATTTAGGGTTAAGGGATTATATTGTAGACTTTAACCATGGTTAGTGACGTGAGTTACATATGTAACCATGGTTATTTTACTTATTCATCTATCATAGTGGTATATTTGTTTTCATGGTAAGTGTAATACCCTTTACATGTACATGTAGGTTTCTAAGGAGCTCAAAGTCTTTTTTGTTTTCAAAAAGACTATTGCTATGTAGATTAATGTTAGAGTTCTTGAGAGAGAGAGAGAGAGAGAGAGAGAGAGAGAGAGAGAGAGAGAAGTTGGGCATTTCTTGTGCAAATCTAGGCTTACTTTCAAACTTGGAAAGTCTTATTAACATTCTATCTTCAAAGGCTTTTCCATTGTCCTACATATCTATGCATCCTTCAAACACTAAAAGAGTGGGTGGGACCATCCTTCACAAAATAACTATGTTTATTGACATCAAACTACTTAGGAGCATACTCATATTCATTTGTCTTTCTCAAAGCAAAGTAGTTACAACCACAAGTTTAGCCCTATTAGGGTTTACCTTCTTTATATCAAAGAAAATATTTGTTCTAAGTAACTAGTAACCATTCTCCATATTAAGTTCAAAATGTTAGAGACAATATCAACAATGCTTCAAGTATCTACAACACACTTATTTGCCTTGTATTCTAATCAACTTTGTAGAACACCTAAGCATAACACAAACACATGAAGAAAGATGAGATACAAAATTTAATTGCGCTGCCGAATTTGTGAAGGGTTTGCCTTTTGTGCCCATGCCACCAACCAAATTCACATAGAGGGTTAGTGACGTACACAAGGTAAGTAACAACAATACCCGATTGTTATCTATGTCACACAATCATGTCCAACACAAACAAACAATTTTGTATCAATAAATGCAAATATCGTCATTTAGTATTTTACATATTTTTTAGCCATTAAGACCACATGAGATTGAGTTTTGTGGCAGGTTACACACTCCTTCCACCTTTACTAGTCCTCACTACTAAACCTAAATTCAAGATTTACTTAGGGAAAGTAGGTTTTCATGGTTATCCTTCACATGTTATAGTATTAGGTAAAGTACCTCTGGATGTAGATTAATAAAATAGATCTAATGTGGACTTCAGTCAATTAGTTTTTACCAACTCTAAAGCAACTTTAGTTTAGTTGCTTTCTTTTTCTTTTTCCCCCCCTTCGTATGGGTAGATTCTTTTACACCAAAGTAATAACAAGGTAGAGAAATAAAGAATGATTTACCCTCATGGCTCTTGAGTGGGAGCTAATCTAGATATGGCGAGTGATGAAAGAATCCGATGAGTGGGAGGAGTAGTTTTTGATAAAATAAAATTGTGAGCGCCAATGATTGCCACAATCTTCACATATTTTTACTCCCATCATCAAAATTATTGTTGAATTAGGGTACAATCATTAAAGTGTGTGTGTGTTGAGAATGTGGAAGTACATAGGGGTTTTGTTGAGATTGAATGTTGGCGATTCACTTGGATTGTGTTCACTCCTTACTTGTATCAAGAAGTTGCTCATAGGTCAAATTAAGGCAATTATTCATAAAATTTGTAATCATCAAGGCAAAGGAACGAGGACATTTATTGATGTCAAGCGAAGGTTGCTTGATCACCATTGCTTCATAACTTATGTTTGGAATTTCTTTCTTCAAACCTTAAGCTAACTTCAAATGCCATGTGCTTGTCAGTAATATTCTTGTGGATCGTGGCAGTGGAAGTAGAAGTGTTTCCTACCTTTGAAAAATTCAAGGTAGCATGCTAAGGAGTCGGGGCTTTTTGACTAAAAAAATTCAACCCTACTTCAATACATTGCAAGTTTGTTGAATTGAGCCACAAGCTTAAAGAAATTGTATGCATTGTGAAAGAGGAAGTACTTCATAAAGTTTGTCATAATCGAGACAACTATTTAGGAGCTTCATTGACAATTGAAGGCTACTTGATTGCTTTGTTGTGTCATGAATTATGTTTGAATCTCACGGTATTCTTAATGTGCCCAATTGTCGATAGGGACTTCCCCACCATTTCTATTCCACATCTCGTTGATGCACATGGTCGTTGCTTGTGAATGTGTTTGTTCCTAGTGTGGACCGGTTCCAAATTCCAGTGGTTGCGTGAGACGAAGTGGCAGGCGGAGCAGGATGCCGAGATGCACAGCTTTCGAAAAGATTAGCTGCATCCTGGTGAACGATGCGGAGTTGCTAAAAAGGACTGGCATCTCTGCTCCCTCACACACCGCCCAAGTCGAGTGCTACACTTGATCCACGGACCCCAAACACAGCCACTCAGGCCCAACGATTACCACAATCAACAGACCCAAGAACACATCGCAAACAGCGGCAACGACCGCAGAAACGAGTGCACAAAAGGAGTGCTCATACTCAGAAGCAAGGTGGAACACATTCAACACAACACCCAGAAGACAACAATGGAGCAAATCTCGAAAATACCATCTTATAACTTTATTAGTGTTATATACACTACTCAATCCCCCTCAAGAAGCAACGTCCCTCAGGCATAACCCTAACCACATTACACCCATTGTCTCCCCTCCTTGGCTCCTAGATCTAACTGAACACCCCACGCACCCTCCACCGTGGCCGCCCATAGACAAAGCACAGACATGGAGAAAACACACTCGTCGAAGAAGCCTCCTCGGCGCACAACCGCCCCCACATGCACGCCGCACCAAATCGCCGAAGAAGCCCGCACCAGAACGCCGCACCAACACCACGAGGACCAGATCCACCAGAGCCACCCACATCAACAGCACCAAACATGCGTTAGGAACTACCACAAGCACACAAAGGTACTACCAAACCCTAACTCCTGGTCTCACATCTCAGTTCATCACACAACAATCCTCAAGGCCTCACACTCATACAACATCCATACAAAACAACGCCACACAACATCACACACAAAGACTACCATACAAAGACATCACAATGAGGAAAAAACAGAGAACTACACTTACCAACCGACGCCACCCATCGGCCACCTATCACCACCAAATGGCCGCCCTCCACCCGACATGTCCGGCGATCGACTCACCCCATGTCGCCCCAAGCTTCATACATCAACCCACTCAACCAAGTCTCAGAGTCAATGCGACAACCCAACCACCCAAAATCAACCAACCAAAACACACCCACACCCACAATCCCACAAAACCACTAAACCTCACACCAAACACACTCCCAGCTAACTACATACAATCCCAAACACACACAAAATCACCGTCGAACTCAACACCAGCCCCACATCCCCCAGCAACCCTCTACACATAGCAGACACCACCTGACCGAAGAGACAAGCCTGCAAGACGCTCCAAGACTCCACCTCTAGAACTCCCGAACACACAGATGCTACCACACAGCCGAACCAACCTCCAAGCGCGTCACCTCGCAACACCGCCGCTCCAAAAATTACGCTCCACCAACGGCACATACACAGCACACACAAACCACATGTCAGCAACATCCACAAGCCGCCATCAGACAGCTAACCCAGCAAACACCGCCGAAAAGCACCCACACACAGACACCCACATTAGCAGGTGCGAACCCCTACATAACACACCCACCAACAAGCCTAACCACACTCACCTCTCACCTCGCAATCCACCACACAGCTCTCACCTCTCATCTCTCACACTCAATTCTTCACACTACACTCGCACACTCACACTCCTCACATTCCCAACATCCCTCTCTCACTCCTCTCACAGGTCCTGCACGTCTCCCACCCCAACACAACCCGAGGCAGTCATATACACAGGTAGCCCGAGCGACGGCGAACAACAATCCACACCACCACCTGGACGCCACAGGAGACCCGCACACAACACCGGGGAGACAACACAAGACCCAACAACAGCCAACCACAACGCCGGGACCGCCACCGAAACGCGCAGCAGTCGAAAGAACGGGGACGACACATCAGTCACGACAATAGCAACATCGACCGCTTCCTCAAACACGCGACAACCCACATAATATTCAGCCTAGGAAGAAGCACCGGAGACGGCACACGACCACCTCTGGAACGGCGACACATAACACCGAACACAAGGAAACATCCCGAACACCACCAAATAACACTCAGGAGCAGCCTACTCCACCAGGAGCCGCTCAAACCCACACACACCGACCAACCGCACCCCAACAGCAAGTAGCACCTGCACATACCTCAACCCAAGTCAATTACCCAAGAACAAGGATCGCCCTCGACACAGACAGACAACCACTCCACGGAAAAAAAATAAGCACCCAACCCACCCCTCATCAACCCTCTCATAGCATGTCTAACAATGCACTCACCCAACGGACTAGCACATGCAGCACCCACAGGGGAGACGAGCAGACCGAAACTACAACGCCCGACAACACCCCACTGCTCCTATCCCACACCGCAAACCTTGACTCCGGCCGCATACAGCACGTCGCCACCTGCTCGCCTCAGAAGACAAACAACACCACAGTTAGCAAACTTCACAACAAAACAAGCTCACAAACAGGACCCAGCTGCAACCACCGAAACATGCAGTCACACGACCCCAGTTGCCGAAACTGCAAAGAAGAAGTTGACTCGCAGCAAGCCCCCTGACCAAGCACAAGACACACAACGCCCACCCGAAGACGCACCCACGACAACAACAAAGGACTACCCCCCGAACACACAACAAGGCAATAGAAACAAACAGGGAGCCAGGACGTCGCCACCCAGCCCCAACAACACCAAACCCAGGATAGACACACGAGAAAGACAGACAGGTTGCTGCCCACCAACCTTCAACGGCAACTTATCCCCACGACAGCTGATCATACTCGCCCCCCAGCCATCATGTCTCAGAACATCCAGCAGCCACCAACCATGCTCAATGACCAATACCGGGAATTCCAACAACAGGTACAGGCCCAGCCGCCAAACCCATACAACTCACAGCCTTCCCATCAGTTGCCTCACTCGCACGAATTCGATGCAGACGAGGATTTGGACATGGACGCCCAGCTCGAAAACGTGTCACCGGAGCGAGGTGGGAGCTCCTTACAAGTGTCCTTGGAAGGACACTCAATTCAAGCCGCACAAGTAACACCACACATATCCGTACGCATTGCCGAGAGCACACCACCAACGCTACAATACCGAAACCCACAAATGTTCGATGCCTCGGAAAGCCAAACCACCAAGAGGAGAAAAGCGGACAACTACACCGTAACATCTACACCCACACTCCCAAGCAAGACCATACTGCCACCACCGGACGCAAGACCAAAAAGAAAAGCCATTCTAAGCATCGACATGCTTGGCCAAATGTGGCTAGGATTTCAAATGCATGAGGCACTCTCTACACAACGCGGCAAGAAGGAATTGGTGGAGAAACGTACGGATGAAGAATTCGCCGTCATTGGAACACCCTCCACCGAAATCCAAGAATTATGCTCGCTCCGACGCGCCTTCCCAAGAACCAAACAAACTCTCTACCCCTCCGAATGACCGGACGCGGTACCCGGCCAACACTTGCACTTCACGCAAATCCCCATGTACGAGAAAATCTCCCAAGACACGGGCCTCACCAAGGATTCCACGTCACCATCCGGTTCGATGGTGAGTACAAAAAGCTCAACCGGAGGGAGGTCAAAGCCGCATGCATGGAGAGGCTATGACTCATGCACATACCCCTAGGCTCCACATATTCCAATCCAATAGATATAGGCATCAACACGGTCACAAGAAATTGGGCCGGATTCATCAAAATCCATCTCCAACACCCAAAACAAGATGGATTGGCCCTCCTCCGAGGAGAACGCGCTTTTGTCATGACCATGGGCGACGGAGAAAGAGTCATTGGCAAGGTGGAGAAGGGTTTCGAGCTCATCATGAAAGCCAAAAACATGCGACTACACCTCAAAGGCGAAACCCTCCGCAACAACACGGCCATAGACATCCTTCGAACTCTTATGCACGAATCTTACTACGACGGGCGAGAGGTAGAAATTCTTTCACTCACCAAATCGGACGTGGAGAAGGATTTCGCATTCATCACCCTCACCACCGAAGAATCGAGAGACGACATTCTTAGCAACGGCCTTACCTACCACTCCGAACGCCTTAAAGTGAGCATCACCAAGGACAAGGATACGGGCAACATATCGGAACTAAGAATTAGTACCACTCTTGTCGCCAACAACCTATCTCAACGGGAACCCCAATCGACCATCACCAAAGCCCTCAAACGGTTGTTCGGAGAGGACAACATCACCGGAATCACCTTTGGATACAACTCCAACCAAGAAGACGACCGCCAAGCCGGATGGTGCTACATACAATGCCTTAATGCGGCGGTCTACACGGGTAGAAGCACGCTAGGGTTGGTACACTTTGGGCGAAAATCAAAGTATATTTTGGACACCAATTTGGAGCAATTCTTTGATATCTCGAAGGAAAAGGCTTTTGTTGCACAAAAATGCAAGAAGCCCACGTAGTGTTCTCTATGTTTTGTATGGGCAAAAGTGAAAATGCATTAATTTTTTTTGATTTCCTATGTTTTAAGCACTTACAAAAATAACCCCATTTTCTTTCATTAACCGTTGAGTGGACTGCAAATGTAGGATTTGTTTAACAAAATATGATTCATAAATATATATTACACATGTCACAAAAGAATCATAGAAAAATATAACCTAAAACCCACAAAACGAAGTATTTTTCATAAAAAAATATATTGTGTGACAGGAAACCACTGGTATATAAATATACTCACCACGGTCAAACCATGAGGAGTTTATTGATAGAAACTAGAAAAATTATTGCTCATCTATATCTACAACTAGATTATTCCATTTTATCCCTCAAAGAGATGCTACTTTGAAATCTACACCCAATTGAATGCAACATTCCTCTGAAAATGTGTTTTGTGACAACATTTTTGTACTAGTGTAGCGTGCTTATGCCCACACGGAATGGCTACGTAAGTCTACATACATCCTAGGGAGGCGTGTGGATTTCATCCCGCACAAAGGAAGCATCGACGGCACCACACCAAACCCAACGGCCATACGACTCGCACATGCTCCCATTCGAGAGGTCATCGCCAAAAAACCCAAGCCATGAGCAATACCGCCGCCTCCTCGCCACTTGTTTCGGAGAAGTTCTTCACCAAAACCATAAAAGAGTTAGTTGAGACGGTGGACGGTAAGCTCACTACCCTCACCCACAACATCAACCTCAACACGGATAAGCGGATCGAGGCCTCCACGGATATACTCAAAACCCACGCCACGAACATCCACAACATCATGAGCGCCATGGCCATGGAATTTCAACAATCTAACAATCGCATCCACAACATCATGCAAACGCCCGCCGCCACCTCACCGGAGCCTCCACACACCACCATAGCGCGACTCCCACACGCACCAAGCACATCCATGGCCAATGCACACGCGGGAGACAACACCAACACACACCACCTAGCGCCCCCGGGATTCTCCGGTGCCCACTACCGGAGCCCCTCATCAAGCTTACACAAAGAACAACAACGCCAATATGATTAGCAAGACCTTAGTATACACATGGACGATCTTCATACACATGATATGTAACCTCTCCCTATTTATAAATAAAAAGTCCATTGTTGCACAAAACTCACTCTTCGCACGGCTTGCATGTATAGCACATACAAACAAGAACCACAAACAAATACTTGAACTAAACCAAGGCCCCCTCATCGCACATAGCCCCCCCACACAAACAAATCACCACACTTATACCTCCACAACAACAAAACAAACAAACATTAAAACCCCCCACCAATACACACAAACACCCAATAACCCTCCAAAATGGCGCACAACATACCACACTACACACCACACCCACCTTATAACAATCACCATTATCCTCATACTAAGCCAAACTTATAATACCACCCCAACCCCACATAATACACAACTACTGACCCCACACCCACACCAACACCATCACCAACACCAAACACACCAATCCCAAACACACCAACACCACATACACCAATTCAACTACAAATCCTCGATCACCTCCCCATACCATAACCACCCACACAACACACAATATCATACACAACATACACCACAAATAAAATACGCCCCCCTAATCCCCCCCATACAAATCACAAATCACATAGGCCACTTCTATTACATTACCCACACACACCTCAAAACCCCAAAGATCAAACTCACACAATACTACACATGGAACAATGCCATACTCATCCTACTAAGCGGAGACATAGAAACACACCCGGGCCCGCTCATACATATCCTCAAAAACCTCCCTGAGGAATACATCCAACGCCAAAGACAATATTTCATACCCAACACACTTACCCTCAAACCCCATTACACACATCTAGAAGACCTATTCGAACCTTATCTAGCTCAAAACTTTCCTAACAACCAAAATCAAGACCTAACCCACCTAAGCAAACATAGCTCACTCCTCTCAACATACCCAACACAACATCAACTATACGCCTTCATAATAGCCTACAGCCCAATCCCACAAGTATGCAATCAATTGATGGCCGAAAACTTGGACCCGAGATGCCTTATCATCCTATGGAGATTACATAACCTACCAAGAAACGCACACTTAGAAAAACAACACAAAATCAACTACCCCCTTCACAACACAGAACCAATCACCATAACTCAAGCATATACGCACATCAACAAAAAAATTGCCAAAGGAGAACCAATAACCATAAATAACCTGAGAAATGAACTACCTCCCACAAAGAATCCTCCAAGAATTAATTAAATGTACACATAAAGTGAGGGGATATCACCCCACTACAAACCTTGCCACCGCCTACCAAACCCCGCCTAACATCGCAAACTCGGCCAATCACAAAGCCACTGCTCTAAAAATAATCACTTGGAATACCGGTTGTATCAGATCTAGTTTGCCCGGTATCCAAGAACTTACTCGAACACTACACACAGACTTACACATCATACTCATACAAGAAACCAAAATTCATAAACTCAAATCTACATCATACATAGACAGAAAACTACAAAATTATAAAATTATCTATAACAACTCTAACAACACAACACATAAACACAACAGATACTCCGGACCCACCCAAGCTAGGGGAGGCATACTAGCTATGATACCCAAACCTATGTACACAAATGAAAACATCACTAAAATACCAACCCCTAGCTCCATATCGCCATACCTCCAAGCAATAGCCATCAATAATAAACCCCTAACACCAATACTTATCATGAATATGTACATGCCAACACACCCTCAAGACATACACCTCATACAAGAGATCCAAAGCCAAATCCAAACCCTAGTGACACAATACTCAAACCACCAAACTATCCTAGCATGCGATTTTAACCGAGACATCCTACTCAAAGGAAGATCATCCAATGGTACACCCTCCCCCCCCCCAACCAAAACGACTATGAGTGGGCTCACTTCACAAAAAACAATGGACTCAACACAATTAACAACCAGACTAGCTTTACGCGACAAGGAGGCCACAACTACACCTCAACAAGCCTCGTAGATGGCTTCTACTCCAACCTCCCCAACCATGATAACTTACTATGTCACACAATAACCAACCTCAATCAAAACTCTGACCACTACCCGGTCCAACTACAACTAGCCCCCAACATCATAGTCATTAAAGAAACAAACTCCCCCACAAACAACCCCCGGATCACATACCCCATACCCCCTGACAACCTCCAAAAACTCCACACAATTTTTTTGGACTCACAAGGCCTAGCAATAGCCAACCTCACTAACACATTACAACAGGAGAAACTCACGCACACACAATGGGAAAACGCGCAAAACAAATTCCAAGAAATCATAGACTCCCTTAGCCAATGCATCGAGCAAACATGTATGACAAAACCCACCCCCCCCACTACCCAACAGAGCAAGAACCCAAGGCGGATTCCTCCCCAGGACACAACAAAAAACATGGAAACAACAACTAAAAATACACCATAGTGCTCGCAAAGCATTCGTGCAACATGCCAATGCCCCCTCATACATTTACACAACCACCCAGACATAAGAGCTCTACAACTCATTAAAAACATCAACACTCCCCCCTCCCCACAAACCCCACAGACCTCAAACAGTGGATAGACGAGGTAGCCAACATTGGTAAGAATGCTAAAATCATAGCCCACAAAATAACTACCAAACAAACTGCGATAAATTGCAAAATTGCCATCACAAAATACAGAGCTTTGCTAAACATACAACCCAAAGCCATCCACAAAAAGATATTTCACCCAATAACCGCCGACTCCTTAGACTACCTAAAAGACTCACAAGGTCATATCCTAACAAACCCCACCGACATCGCCAAGGAGATATACCATACCCAACAAACATCATTCCACAGACAAGCCCCCCTCTGCGAAGACACCACAGACCACCCAAACACATGCATGTGCGCAGTACGTAAATATCCTTGGCATACCGACAACGGCATTATATTCGAAAAAAGAGGCCCCCAAACTACACAAATATCCAATCAATTCACTCGAGAAGTATACGACACATGTATTAAGAGACTCACACGAGGTAAAGCCCCCGGACCAGATAACATCCCTAATGACATAATTAAAACATTACCATCACAGTGGCACGATTTACTATTCCTTTTTTTCCAACATTGTTACCAACAAAGAGAAATCCCAACCTACTGGAAACAAAGTAAAACCATCCTACTACATAAAAAAGATGACCCGACCCACCTTGCCAACTACAGACCAATCGCCCTAGCCAACACAATATATAAACTATACACAAGCACCATAACATCACTACTCACAAGCTATGGTGAACAACATAGAATACAACATTTTAGCCAAGAAGGATTCATGCCACAACGTAACACCTCTAGACAAATACAAACAATCATAGCGGCTCTCGAAGATGCGAAACTCACCAATAAAGACATATACCTAACATACATAGACTTCAAAAATGCCTTCGGATCCATTGACCACGCAAGACTCCTAGCCCTCATGGAAGACCTAGGTTTCCCTCTAGAAGCAGTCGAAATTGTCGGCGACATATACAAAAACTCCACCACATCCTTCACTGGAAACCATTTTGGAACAACACCCCCAATCACAATTAGCCGTGGGACCATACAAGGAGACACCCTTAGCCCATATCTATTCATCATATTTCTGGAACCACTTCTGAGATGGTTGGAAAAAGATGACAAGGGCTACCATTTCAACACATCCCCCTCCACATGCACCACCACAGCATACGCAGACGACCTGGCAATCATTACTGACAACATACAACACATTCAACCCCAAATACTTAAACTACAAAAATTCGCAGAATGGTCACATATGGACCTAAACCTCTCAAAATGTGCCATCACGGGCTGCCCCAACAAATCCAAGCTTAAACCAAACACCTTCAAAGCATTCATCCAATCACAAAACATTACCTACAAATCCAAAAACTTCCCAACCCTCACACAAAACGAACCCTACACATACCTAGGCATCCACCTAATGCCATCGCTTAAATGGAACCTACAAAAAGAAATCACACTCCAAAAAGCCAAACAACAATGTAAATTACTAACCCTCTCCCCAGCTAGCCTCAAACAAAAAATTAAAATCCTAAACACAGTCATCAAACCTCGCATCGCATATGCATACTACGCAGTCCCATTCTCCAAGCCGGATATCAATAAACTAGACAAATTAATCAGCAAATTAACTAAAGAAATATGCAACATACCCAAAAGCTCAGCCAACATCCTCACGCAACTCCCCCACGAGAACTTTGGCATAAATGTAACCTCCCTCCTACCAGACTACATACACTGCATAGGCCAACAACTCATACAAGCCCTCAACGACCCAGGACAACTAGGAACCATATACCAAGGCCTAACCAAATATATATCGGCCAAGTACGGCGGCTCACTATACCTCTTCAAACTCAAGCAACAAGCCTGTACAAGGTCACCCATAGCTAGAACACTCTTCCTACTAGAAAGAGAATACGAAAAACACGTCACCACCACAAACCGGGCATTCCCTATCAAAACTACCCCACTAGAACAAGCATGGAAAAACAATCCAACATATGCCAACCTCCCATATTACTCCAAAACAAACACTCAAAAATACTTGGACAAACTATACATATATGGTATCACAACAATAACACAAATCCAAAACAAGGACACTATGGCCATACTAACCCTAGAGGAATTCCGGGCCATATACAAACAAACACCTAAAACCATCAAGGAAGCACTACAACAAGCTAAAGTACTATTTCATACCCCACCACCACTCACACCCCAAACAAACCACCCCCAACAAACACTCACCAACATCACCCACAATCCATCCCCCTCCACACAACCCACCCTCGGGCGCGCAATCCACATCATAATCAAGGAAAAAACCACCACCAGAAAAGATAAATGGGGAGCACAAGCCATCAAAAGAACATATTTATGCCAATGGCAAACCCCACACGGAACAACGCAACAATGGCGCACGGAAGAAAACCTTCTACACCCAGACAACATCTTATTAGACCATAACCTACTACTCATAACACAATATCACAAAACAATAATAGAACAAAAAACCACCCAACGCTACGTTGACTACACCAATTACTCTCAATCAAAAGATAACAAATTCATACACCCCCCCCTTAGAATCACCAATCTCAAGATATCCACACAAGAGCGAAACCCCGATAAAGACATACTTACCAACAAACCAACCATACAAATACAAGACTCAATGTCCAACATATATGACCAAAATGGAAATTACATAGCCACCCTTAATACCGAAAGATTACAATGGCTATGGAACCAATTTTCCCACAACAACCCCCCACACCTATCTAACTTCCTACAACCCCCGCCACAAGACTTTGAAGCCGAAATATTATGGCTCATCCAAAGATACATAACCATACTTCCCAAGAAAAAACCAAAAAATATCCGACCAATCAACCTACACCACACACTACACCCAGACATCACCAAACTACTAATAGAAACCTTTAATATCACGCACACATACTACTCATCCCCCCTTACTTGCCCCACCCAACTCACACAATATTACTCACCCCACAACCGTGACATACTATTTGGCTCTATGGGACATGCGAAATCCTCCCGTTGGACTGGTAAAGGCCTAGTATTCCCCACGGACCATAACACGACCCTAGAAGCCATACACTGGGCTAGAATGGCAGCCAAGGAGGACTCACAAACCATCACCATCCTAATAGCTAACCACAAAGACTGGACATCACAACATCTACCTCTCACAGCGAACGCCGACATACTCACAATAGCAACCATTCCCCCACACACCATGCACTACGACCCCACACCGGAATGGCCAAAATACTACCAATACACATAACCAACACTCACATCAATAATTTGCATACACAACCAAATACATCCAACAACAAACCTACAAACCCCACAAGAACTACAAAATGTCCTAAAAAGAACACTAAATACCCACATAAACACCTACCCCATCTTACCTACACCACCACACTACAAAGTTAAGTTCTCTAAAACATGGATGAATGCCCCCAAAACAAACCCTCCCCCCAAGAACACCAATACAACACCGCTACCCACAAAATACAACCACATTCATCCACTCAAATTTCATCCACAACATTGCATATACACGGACGGATCATTCATCCCTCCCTCCACAAACCCGGAAGGCCAAATAGAAGGCAACACTGCTGGATCTGGAATATACAACTCAAACAATAACATTCAAATATCAGAGAGACTACCAGGGTACCAAAACATCCTAAGAGCAGAGCTTAATGCAATACTCACCACTATCAAAATTATACGAACCACCCAGTTGGACACTCACATTTTTACAGACAGCCTCAACAACATATTCCTAATTAACAACCATATAAGACACCCAACATCACAACACCACCACCCAGACAAACTACTCATAGCAGCCATAGTACATCAGATCTACTAGACTCCATACACAATCCACATACACAAAGTACGTGCACACTCGGGCATTACCGGAAACGAAATTGCTGACACACTTGCCAACGAAGGGACGCTTAAAGAAAAACCAACCAATACACCGCACATCCATGTAGCTCACCCCACCCCTTACTGGCTAGCCAGCTGCCCAACAGCCACACATGATGGGGCCATCCGAAACCTCCACACAACCATAACGAAAGAACACGGAATCCGAGAGACTACATTAGCCAAAAACAAATTCACATACGTAGACAAGTGGTTATCAAACGACCAAATAAACCAAAAACTCTCTAACCACTTTTGGAAAAATGAAAAAGTGACAAATGCACAAATCTCTCAAACCCTAAAATTTAGATACGCTCAATACATGGGCAACCATAGGAAAAATATCTTTTGGCCCCTCACACACCAAAACCCCAATTGCACACTATGCCATAAAAATGACAGAGACACATGGCCACACCTCCTCTCAACGTGTGAAAACCCATATCTAAAAGGCCTAAGAATTGCAAGACACGACAAAGCGGTACATCTCATTACCCAGACACTACAAGCCAATAAAAATACCCGTTTCTTCACACTAACCAACGCCGGAAAAATTAACAACAAACCCCCTGACCAAACAATCCCAAATTGGCTACTCAAATGTACATGCCCACAACCACCATGTAGCTGCCACGCCAAACTCAGACCGGACATCCTATGCATAATCGGAGCCCCAAACCAAACACAAACACCTATGACACCCTCCCCCACACGCACAATCCAACTCATAGAGTTCACATACGGCCACGATAGATTCCCCGAACAAGCCACCACTCAAAAACACACCAAATACGACCCACTAATTAACAACATACAAAAAAACGGATGGAAGACCAACCCCCTCATTACCATTACGGCAGGAGTCAGGGGAGCTATACACGAACACTCTATAGATAAACTGACCAAACTCAAAATCCCTAAAACTAATATCAAAACCCTCATGAAAGATCTACACCAAAACGCCATCAAATACCTCACATATCTAATCCTAAACAAAAGAAAACTCGACAACAAACAAGCACCTGTTCCCCCACCCTAATTTTATTATATATATTAAAAGGCTAACTACTATACCACCAGAGCCCATGTCCCAAAGGAGGCAAAACACCTTATGTTGCATCACGGTACGCCGTGATCAGCACAAGGCCAACGGGCTCACATTCATGCCGGTATTATGATACGGGCGTATTTTTTCTTTCTTTCTTTTCTTTTCTGCCCAATTGTCATTGTGCATTATTTTTTGATTCATTAGTTGTAATATTTTTCTAGTGATCCATTACAAGGAAAGGTAAATCTCAAGCAACAAGCACATAGTGCGTAGAGGCATGTTGTTGGTGACAATGACTTTCCCTTGCTTGTTACTCAATGTTGTTTTGTAACAAAGTACTTAGTGTTGGTGACGTGTTTGTATGTGAGTTTTTCTTTCCTAAAATATTGGCGATGTGTCTTTCCTATAATATTTACCAAGGGGTGTGCTATATCGATAGAACACCCAATAAGTGTATATAAATAAATAAATAAATGATCATTGCCACTGATTTTTGAAGAAAATGACCTTCTAAATCAAAGCTTGTTTTTCATATTCAATTTTGAAACTCTCTACATTTACATTTACAGTTCATGGGTTGCGGCTAATAATAATCTAATGAAGACTTTGTTTATGTAATACTAACATGATTTCTTTGTGATTCCGAGTTTGTGAAAAGGTTACACTCCTCGATCACTTTGGATTGAGAAATAATTTATTATGCTGTGCCCATGCTATACAACATGCAGAAGGAAAGACGACTCCGATGTTGCCACTACTGTAGTGTGAATGTTGCTTAATTTTGAGTTGGCCCGCACATGACAATGTATATCAATTTGGTCACGTTTGTGGGGTGCTAATGCTGAGCGCAGTTCTACTGGACCTTTCGCTATATATATGAAGAAAGGACACATTATGCGTTGCCCCAGCTCACATTTAGGCTCTTCACATAATTATTCTTACCTTTCTGGAGTTGTCAACTAATTCTCATGTCTCACAGTAGTTTGAAGGTAAATGCAAGGTCGTTGGCAATGTGAAGTCTTAATTTCTGCAATGTAAGGATAAGTTTGTATCCTCAACTGAAGCTCCCTACAGGTAAAGGGATGTCACATAGGTTTGAAAGGATTCATGATCAGTTTACTGGCAACCAATTCACCAGGGAATCCTATATATCAGAGGGTGGTTTGAACTATTGCGTATTAGTCCTCTCTATTATTGCTGCTTCCAAATTTCTTTCTTCAAAGTACACGTAAGGTCATGTGCTTCAAATCTCCAGTGTTGAATGCCAATCTCCCTGTGTGTTGTGTGTACATGGGGAACGGAGTAGGGAAGGAAGGCGAGGGCAGGAATCCTAGAGCGGAGGAAGAAAGGAGAAGAGCACTAGGAGGTGAGGAGGAAGCATCACGATACAATGTCCCATAGAGTCTGTAATGGGTAAGGGCTTCGGAGAGATACAAAACTGGGAGGGATAGCACTTGAGAAGCATACCTTTCTCGGCCTTTTGGCTAAGATCAAGTGTAGTATCTGTTCTTATCAGTTTAATATCTGATATGAGGCTCATCAAGCCTCATGATATTAATCTAATTTTTGTTGGGTGTGAGTCCATTCGGTAGCTTGCTATCAGGACCCACGCGAGTCGCCCTGGTATTGCACTACTTCCTTGGCAGGCTCAACCCTCCCCCTACGGGGACCCAAAACAATCACAAATAGCAATCTGACTGGGATGCTTCGAAGTGACAGGGATTTGAACTTTGGATGCTTTGAAATGAGTATTGAGTTGATCATTGAGGAATCTGTAAGGAGAGAAATCCTGTATACATAGAGTGAACCTAAAATGTTGCAACGTATGGAAGGACAACTCCGAATGTGACATGAAACAAAAGAATTAAGGAGTGTATTGTGGTGATTTGCCGCCCTTGTGTTTTGAATCAAGTAGTTATGAGGATTCAACCACCTATTTGCGTTGCAGGTGTTTGCGACTGGAGTTTCCCTCCACCTGAGTTTCGTTGCGTCTGTGGAGTAACCCATTTTTGGGTGATGGGTGATTTTTCCCTACATGAACCCCACCTAATTCATTCATCCACAACCAAAATAAGTATAAACATCAAGCTAACACGGAGATCAATCCATAGACACATGAGTTGTGCAATTTGGAGATGAGTAGAACGTCGAAAAAAAATGTCAAAGTGGGAAGTGGTCATGTTTTTTGGAAGGAGAATAGGGAAGGCCATCCATTAAGGATTTATCTATGATGCAAAGTATTCGGTCTAAATTTTGTAGAGCATTTACATCCATGAAGGTAGCATGTGTATGAGTGGAGCCATGATGAAGGTGTATTTCTTGAGTCCTAAATGATTTTGTATACATGCATGAATTAACGTAAATGCCTTGTGGTGGGGCGAGCTAGTAGTGTGTTAGCAATGGCACATACTGCTTTATAATGACGGTCGGTGCGTAGATTGTTGATGTGGCTCTTTGTACAACAAGAAAAGAGGCGGAATTTTTTTTTCCATTTTGGTTGAGACGACATAAATTATAAAAGGGAGAAAGAGTGGGGTTGAGAATTTGTTGGTTACGGGAATTACCGATATACCTTCATATAATTTCAATGTTTGAGTCATTTGGGCATCAAATGTTTGTTTGGGGTTCCAAGAAGGATTAGACCATTGTTTGTGTACATATGTATTTGACCATTTTGCCACATACGAGTATGTGTTTGTAGCAAAAGGGAATTGTATATCTAAGGTGTTCCTTTTGGGTATTACGTTTCAGGCTATGTATAGATCCGTCTTGTCCAATAGATATAGGGAGTAGAGGTAGGCCAACATGGGATTTGATATCCAATGAGGCAGAATGGCAATGTGAGTAATAGTAATGATGGTTAAGCCTCTTTTAGCTAATTTATCACTGTCATTGTTTCCAAGAATATTAGTATGTGGGTGGATTTTTTTGGATGTTGACATTGTTGTTGGTAATACGGATGTGCAACAATTGTGGCCATGAGAAGTTTGTTAGGGCGTTGTGTTGTGATGATGGGTGATGGATATGATTGGTAAGTAGGTATGATTTTTGTTCGATTCGTTGATGTGATTTTTTTTACATGATATATCTACACTTGCACTTCTACTTATGGGAATTGACCAAACAACTTGGATTGAATTTTATATCCATCTTTAAAGATTTAATATCGGATGGAGATGAAGTACTTGGACATTTCCTTATATTGACATTGCACACAATTTTGTCTATTTTCATAATCATTTCTAGATAAGAAGCATTTGGCATCGGAGTCATGGCATGAAAATTCACCAAGATTCATATCAAATGGAATGAAGTTCTTGCAAGTTTGTACATCTATTACATTCCCTTGAATGAATGTTTACTAGACAATTCCTATGCATTATAACTATGTTTTAAGTAAATCTATACTTATTCTTGAATTATGGACATAACGTAATTGTATGCGTGCAATTCTATTGGTAGACCCTTGATAGAAATCACAACAACTAATCCTAGATGTAAACTGCATATCTTGTTGTAGAACACTTTAGTTGCATGTACATTGTGTTATTTGTTGAAAATACACATCTAGCTCGGGAATATTTGAACATATTGCTTCTCAAAGTACGTATAATTGGGGATTTCATTATATTCTTTTAGTTTCTTCCTCCCAATAGTTTTGTTTTACAATATGCATGTCTCAATTGTGCAAAAAATACTCTCAAATGCATTATTAATCACGAACAAGTTTCTTATCCATATTTGCTTGAATCCTAGTAATATGCACATAAGTTCACCTTGACCGAGATGAAAATTGTTGGGATCCCTATATTATTGGGAATTGCTTCATGAATCCTATCACGTATTTATTTATATTCCATAACATACCAAGTTTGAAGGTTTTCATTCTAGAATAAAACATTGCTAGAATGTTTTATTCTAGCAAGGTTTTCATTAAATGCTTTATCTTGAATGAGATGAACGTATTTAAGGCAATGTTTACATGTTCTTAAGTATATCAACACATGGATATAGTTTGATAGTATTGGCTTGATATCCTTCTCTTCTCCGTTATCCGGGAGGAACACAAAGCTGCCAAACTCCATAGTTAAGCTCCAATCCGACCCCCCTATGTGTGGCTACCGGTTGGCTAACAAGGCCGGTCCAGTCATTGATTTTGGCTTGGACACACCCAGTGCGACTAGACGCCAAGGTTCAACCGTAAACACAATTGGGAGGGTGTATGTGATCGCTAGAAGAGAAAGAGAATTTTCAACGCAACTTCTTAAACCTACGATTTGCATGTTGTAAGCCTACAATTTCAAAACTACAAACTTGAAATGACAATCTTCAAGAGTCGGAAGTTTTAACCGCCGGAGACGAATTTTGATCCAATCCCACGACCAAGTTTGTTTGTGCAGTTGGAAATGTTTACAACAGGGACAAGTACCCAACTTGGGAGACGTGTGGACAAGGTTGACAAGCAATGAACGGGGAGAACTGGCCGCTAGTTACAGATGAGCTACTGGTTGAGTTTGAGAAATAACCGGTTGAAGTTCAAGACTTCAGGAAAATGACTGATCATTTTAGAGGAGTCTGTGGAATATATCTCAAATCGTTGAAGAAAAACCGAACGGTGTCAACATGCAACCGGTTGGACTCGGAAACACTAGGATGTTGACCGATTGTGCCCTATAATCTCCCTGGCCACTGGTGACAAGAATTTAGAGAGACATCCAGACCCGAAGCAGGGAAGGAAAGCGAGGGCAGGAATCCTGGAGCGGAGGAAGAAGGAGAAGAGCACTCGGAGGTGAGGAGGAGCAACACGATGCACTGTCCCATACGGTCTGTAATGGGTAAGGTGCTTCGGAGAGTTACAAAAGTGGGAGGGATAGCATTGGAGAGGTATACCTTTCTCGGCCTTTTGGCTAAGATCAAGTGTAGTATCTGTTCTTATCAGTTTAATATCTGATACGAGGCTCATCGAGTCTCATGATATTAATCTAATTTTTGTTGGGTGTGGGTTCATACGGTAGCTTGCTACCAGGACCCACGCGAGTCGTCTTGGTATTGCACTACTTCCTAGGCAGGCTTAACCCTCCCCTTGTGGGGATCCAAAACAATTACAAATAGCAATGCGACTGAGATACTTCGAAGTGACAGGGATTTGAACTTTGGATGCTTTGAGATGAATATCAAGTTGACCATTGAGAAAGCTGTAAGGAGAGGGTTCCTGTTTACATACAGTAAACCTAAAATGCTGCAACGTATGGAAGGACAACTCCGAATGTGGCATGCAACAAATAATTAAGGAGTGTATTGTGGTGATTTGTCGGCCTTGTGTTTTGCATCAACTAGTTATGACGATTCAACCACCTATTTGCGTTGCAGGTGTTCGTGACTAGAGTTTCCCTCCACGTGGGTTGACATGAAAACAGACAATACTTGTCACCACAGTGACTGCTGCGACGAATATGTGATAAGCCCCAGGGAGTCTATGCAATATGTAGAGTATGATGAAGGATATGATGAGTAACAGTATGGATGCTGAAGGTACTTGATCGAATGCAAAAATTTGGTGACCAAGAAGTCAATTATCCAGCATTATTATCTGTTGAGGATGACCCTAGTATCACTTCGAATGCGATTTTGTTCTTGTATCAGTTGCTCTACATGGTAGTTCAAGCTGGACAGGAATCGGGTGGAGTTTGAGGGACCAAGGTTGTATGTGCATGGTAGAGTTGCAACAAAGCTTCACAAATCCTTTTGCCTCTCAATCTCTCAAGTACCAATGCTTGAATACTTGGTCTATAAGTATATATACGACGAACCTGGCCGATTATCAATCCTCCCAAAAACTCATTTTTGGCAAGAGGATATTTTTACAGGCAATCATGAAAACTGAAAATGCATAAAGAGATGTCCTCAAAAGCACTTGAAGTCTTGAACTGCACATGTACAATGTCTTGACTTTCATGGTCACATATTTGACAACCAAATAAAATCCTTAAGGGTCTTCTGAAAGGACCAATGTACCTCTATGAATTCGTTGATGCGGCTACGTGGTCTGTTTCACAACCTGTTCAGGTGGTTCTATTTATCGGACATGAGATAGAGGAAATGTTTCAGACAAGAGATAGGATGGTGGTTATAATGCAATGAAGCTACTTTTGGATGATGTGGTTGTATTTTCTTTGTCTGAAATTGAAACAAAAATTTATTTCAAAGTTTGTCATTTCTTGTAAAAAAGTTTGGGCATTATAGATTACAATGTTGCAATAATTGTCACTTACTAAGTGATTTTTCATCCAAATTACAATCATCCATGACAATATTTCATTCTATAAATGGGAGGGTACAGAATGTAACGCACTCTGTTCAGCAATGCGTGAACTAAGAGTATGGATGACATTTTTGGTACCTATTCATAAGAAGTGTCATTATTAAGTTACCACGGTGACATAAACTACTATATGACACTTAATACAATATATAGTGTAGTGCTTATAAGTTAAGTTTTTTATTTTTTTCTTTTGAAGCCAAATGAAACTCATGAATCAAGCTTTAATAGGAGACCAAATTTGTTCTCCCTTTGTATATACTCGCACAAAGTCGGTGGGTTAAAGGTGGATGAAAGTAAGAGATCTTGTGTATTGGGGGCACCTACCCTTCATGCACCCCTGTGTAGTGAATCTCCTGAACAAGCAGTGATTTTGAATACTGTTTGCACAAAAATGGCAACTAGCAGCACACTCAAATATTTACTGTTTTGTAATGCGGTGATTGTTAGGGCACATGCCTTAGGAAATGAGCAGTAATTTATGCAAGCACATAAAATTCTTACATGTAATTTTATGTATGGATCAATTGCAAATCTTGTGTTACATTCACTTCAACCCACCTCATTGCGGAACACTGAATTGTGAGGATTGCAGAACAACAAATGTGACTGGGAATTGAGGGAGTTATTATGCAAGACAGTGTTAGTGATGGATTTCTGAATGCTTTGAAACAGTGGAATGATGATTAACAAAGTTCACGAGAATTTGAATTTTCATTCATGGAAATATTTAACTCATGCAAACCCTCACGAACATTTAGAGTAAATACTCTCTGAGAGAGAGCAAGTAATTTAGTGTGATGGATGATAGGTGCCAACCGACACTGTACATTCATCAAGTATTCTTTAGGGAATTTGCGCACTCAAATTTTTCAATTTTCAGATTTCAGAGAAGATGAACGGTGCTCATCATTTTTCTCAGATTTCAGAGAAGATGATGAACCCCCGATGTATTCATTATTCTCCAACCTAGTATCAACATCCTAGATACAAAATCAAGGAATATCATTCTCCCATAGAAAATTGCACTCAATAGGACACTCAGTAAAGGAATCAAAGAATAAGGGTGTGTGTTACTTTACATAAAAAATAAACACGTCTTCCGTAATACACCCCATCATGTCAACTAAACTGAACTGGTGCGATGAATATATATCCGAACCTACAGTTCGATGTGGCAAGCTCGATTATCCTAAAACTACAATCTGTACATAAGGTAGTTTACAAAAGCCCTGCCCTAAATGTCAGCAAATTGCGAGCTACCTAGCCACTTAATGGCCGAAAACAGCAGCGTGGGTAAAGAGCTCGGTGACAATGAGCCCGAAGAAACCCAACATGGCAATACGCCCATTCCATCTTTCGGCCTGAGCTGTGAAAGGCCCGAAACTGCGAGCATCCGTGGACTCTCCGCTCATGATCGGCACCAGCGATGCGTAAGTGAACACTTGCACAGCCGCTAGGAAGTAAATAAGACCAGGCTGACCAGGGTTAGACAGCTGCTCCAACACAGTCAATCCTGTCATTTTCTCCGCCACCACGGCCCACACGAATCCCAGCATCGCCTGTAGTACAGCCCAACCAATCCAATTTCTCAGAAAAATTAAATAGAGAATTAGGGTTTAGGAGTGTCACTTGCACGCAGTTGAGTCACAACTTTCCCGACAGAAACAGGGAGAAGATATTTGAGGAAGAAAGAGACGTTTGCAGCCAAGTGAAGTGCAACAATCCATGTGAACAGATGGGTCCAAAACTAAGGTGGGGATTTTGTCAAAACATGAATGCTTTGGTGTTACATCTGATTGCTAAATCCATTGCCGTAGAAAAGGGGTACTTGTGCTGATTAATCGATTTTGACAGAGGACCTAACAAGAGCAGATGACATTTGAGGAAGAGAGAGACACTTGCAGAGAAGTGAAATCCACTAATCCAAATTCTGCATATTTATTTCGGGTCGCTCGATCGGAGGTGCAGGAAAATTACAAATTACAAGAAATTCATACCAATCGGCAGTTGATGGTCTCGGGTGCTGCGCCATCGAAGGCAAAGACGCTCCAGAAGGACTTGCTGCCGGTCTCCGGCCTCCTCTCCACCTCGGGGCGAGGGTACAACGATCCGGAAGTGGGCTGGGTGCCCATCACGGATTTCTTCTCGGACTCATTGGTCTCCTGGTTGCGGAGAATGTCGTCCTTGGTGATGGTGTTTTTCGTGTTCCTGTCCACGACCTCCTTGGCGTCCGCCAGAGGACCCTTTCCACCTTGAGACTCGCAACGCACTCTTCCCGTCAGAGAGGTCGCCAACCTGGGAGTGCAGCTCACCGACGAATTAGCAATGCTGCATTTCCTGAGCTGAGTCTGGAGAGGCAACGCCGGAAGGCCTCCCGCCTTGGAGCTGGTGACAGCGTGCGACATCATCAGGGCTGCCATGATACTTTATTTTGCTTCGGAGTCGCAACTGCTACTTGATCGGAACTGGGATTAGCGAAGGAGACTTCGCTGTATGTGGTGATTGATCGAGAATTGGAAAAGTGGAGTTCAATATTCAGGAAGATTCAATTGTGGAATGAACTGCTATGGACACTGTTTGGGTTGAGTGACAGGGGAAGAGGCTGGAATTTTATAGCAGTAACCGAGAGCCTGGGAGGAGGAGAAGAGGCTGCCAGGTAGGATTCGGAGGAGGGTGCGTGGCCGAACATCTGGAGGCCATGTCAGCAATTAAAGGACACTTTGAATTGATGGAATGCATCCCTCTACGGGTGGCCTTGCGAAGGAGCTCCTACGTATGAGGAGTGGGAAGGCGGCAGCTGGATTAATAGTGTGGCGGTTTGCACTTTGAGCCATAGGGGTTACTTGTTGGCTCCCTATGTATTGAAACTCGTATCAAAATCTCCCCATAATTACATGATTAAAATGTACTGGTGATCAATAGTGTTTGATTGTTTTGCCTCCACTTCTACTACATCCATATGTTTTAAACCTATCTCATAAGTTAAAAAGCAAATAAAGAGCAGACTCTAGCGTCAATGCCAAAATCAACGGTTCTCTAGAAATCATCTCCATTTCAATCAACAGATAAGTAAGAACTTCCCCCCATCATGTCTCAAGTTAATTAAACTTCATTTCTATTAGGTATCACATTCAGTACATTTGATCATTCTTGCACCTTTTTGTTATTGATTTTATAATGCTTATTTAGATAGGTATTCAAACTCAAATCAACAAACTCGATTTGTCTCATGTAGGCCACTGCACTCTGTTCCTCTATGGGATCAACCCCTTTTATCACTCTCTTGATGTACTATTTTTAGTCCCATAAGCCTTTTGGCTTCCCAGACTTTGAAATACATTTCAATCTCAATTTCAGTCAAAGAAAATACAACTACATCATCCAAAAGTAGCTTTATTGCATTAATTTTTTAAAATAAAATGTAAAAATTAACCACCACCCTATCTCTTGTCTGAAAAACATTTCCTCTATCTCATATCCGACAAATAGAACCACCTAAAAAAATCATCGAACATACCACGTAGCCGCATCAACGAATTCATAGAGGTACATTGGTTCATTCTGAAGACCCTTAAGGTTTGTATTCAGTTGTCAAATGTGTGACCATGAAAGCCAAGACATTGTGCATGTGCATTTCTAGTGCTTTTGAGGGCATCTCTTTATGCATATTAAGTTTGCATATTAAGTTGCCTATAAAAATATCCTCTTGCCGAAAATAAGTTTGTCGTATATATACTTATAGACCAAGTATTCAAGCATTGGTACTTGAGAGATTGACAGGCAAAAGGATTTGTGAAGCTCTGTTGCTTGCAACTCTACCATGCACATACAACCTGGTCCCTCAAACTCCAACCGATTGCTGTCCAGCTTGAACCACCCTGTAGAGCAACTGATACAACAACAAAATTGCATTCGAGGTGATACTAGGGTCATCCTCAACAGATAATAATGCTAGATAATTGACTTCTTGGTCACCAAATTTTCGCATTCGATCAAGTACCTTCAGCATCCATACTGTTACTCATCATACTTTCTACATATTGCATAGACTCCCTGGGGCTTGTAACACATTCGTCGCAGCGGTCACTGTGGTGACACGTATTGTGTGTTTCCATATCAACCGAGGTGGAGGGAAACTCTAGTCACGAACACCTGCAACGCAAATAAGTAGTTGGATCATCATAACTACTTGATTCAAAACACAAGGGCCACAATACACTCCTTAATTATGTTTCATGTCACATTCGGAGTTGTACTTCCATACGTTGCAACATTTTAGGTTCACTGTATGTATACAGGAATCCTCTCCTTACAGCTTTCCCAATGATTAACTCAATACTTATTTGCAATCTGTCACTTGGAAGTATCTCAGTCGCATTGCTATTTGTGATTGTTTTGGATCCCCATAAGGGGAGGTTGAGCCTGCCTAGGAAGTAGTGCAATACCAAGGCGACTCGCGTGAGTCCTGGTAGCAAGCTACCGGATGAACCCACACCCAACAAAAATTAGATTAATATCAAGAAGCTCGATGAGCCTCGTATCAGATATTAAGCTGATAAGAACAGATACTACACTTGATCTTAGCCAAAAGGCCGAGAAAGGTATGCCTCGTCAGTGCAATCCCTCCCTCATTTGTATCTCTCCGAAGCCCTTACCCATTACAGACCGTATGGGACAGTGCATCGTGTTGCTCCTCCTCACCTCCTAGTGCTCTTCTCCTTTCTTCCTCGGCTCCAGGATTCCTGCCCTCGCTTACCTTCCCTACTTCGGGTATGGATGTCTCTCCAAATTCTTGTTACCAGTGGCCGGGGAGATTATAGGGCATAATCAGTCAACATCCTAGTGTTTCCGAGTCCAACCGGTTGCATGTTGACATCGTTCGGTTTTTCGTCCATGATTTGAGGTATATTCCACAGACACCTCTAAAATTATCGGTCATTTTCCTGAAGTCTTAACTTCAACCAGTTATTTCTCAAACTCAACCAGTAGCTCATCTGTAAGTAGCGGCCAGTTCTTCCTGTTCATTGCTTGTCACCCTTGTCCACACGTCTCCCAAGTTGGGTATGTGTACAAATTCCCTAAAGAATACTTGATCAATGTACAGCGTTGGTTTGCCACCTATCATCCATCACACTAGAACATTTGCTCTCCTTCAAAGAGTATTTACTCTAAATGCTCGTGAGGATTTGGATGACTACTTCCACGATGCTAACTGTTAATTATTTCCATGATTGTGTACACAACAAATTTAGTTACTGTCATCTTTATAATCCATGAAAATTCAGATTCTCATAAACTTTGCTGTAATCGACATTCAACTGTAACAAAGCATTGAGAAATCCATGACTAGAACTCTGTCTTGCACAATAACTCCCCCAATTCCCAGTCTCATCTATTGTTCTGCAATCCTCACAATTCAGTGTTCCGCAGTGAGATGGGTTGAAGTGAATGTAACACAAGATTTGCAATTAAACCGTACATAAAATTACATGCATCGATTTTATGTGCTTGCATAAATTACTGCTCATTTCCTAAGGCATGTCCCCTTAACAATCACTGCAGTACAAAAATAGTAAATATTTGAGTGTGCTGGTTGGTTGCCATTTTTGTGCAAACAGTATTCAAAATCATTACTTGTTCAGGAGATTCTTTACACGGGTGCGTGAAGGGTAGGTGCCTCCAACACAAAAGATTTCTTACTTTCATCCACCTTTAACACACCGACTTTGTGTGAGTATATTCAGAGGGAGGACAAATTTGGTCTCCTATTGAAGCTTGATTCTTGAGTTTCATTTGGCTTCAAAAGAAAAAAAACTTGATTTATAAGCACTACACTATATATTGTATTAGGTGTCATATGGTAGTTTATGTCACGTGACCGTGGTAACTTTCTAATGACACTTCTTATGAATAAGTTTACCAAAAATGTCATCCATACTTTTAGTTCACGCATTGCTGAACAGAGGTGGAGGGAAACTCCAGTCACGAACACTTGCAACGCAAATAGGTACCGTACCTTAGGGGCAGCTTCCGCACCTTGCTGCCGAATATTTAATTAAAGTTCAAAAAGTAGGTTCGGCACCTTAAAATAGTATATTCACATTTTCGGCAATTTTCTCTTTTAATTTTTAAAAATCCGGCTTAAATTCATTTTTAATTTTCTATTTAAGCTTATATCTTGTACATCTCTCTTGCATTGAATGACAAGTAAGATGTGAGTGAAGAGTTGAGAATGCTCTGTGCTTTATGCAAGTAGAGTGGAGTTGTGTTCAACAATGCATATGGGATATGTAAACTTTGAGGTGAAGCACCTAGTTAGACTTCATTTTTATAACACGCATAACTTTTGCATAGAGTCTTCAAATGACATAAAATTTGTTGGAGGTGAAAGATTACTCGATTTCTAAACTTTTCTTAGACCCACAAAATTCCAAAAAAGTTGATCTTCTATGCACAAATGAGCTCCGAAAAACTGTTATGAACGCATTTTAATTTTTTGATCTTTACACGGCTGCAATGTTTTGTCCATATCTTTTGCATAAAGACTTATTTTGACACAAAACGTGTTGGAGGTGGAAGAAAGATTGATTTCTCAACTTTTGTTAGTTGGACAAAATTCTATAAAACTTCATCTTCTATGCTCAATTGGACTCCAAAAATTTGTGTACAACACATTTGAAAAGCCTCACCTAGAGTCTTGCTACTTCTTAACCCATATTCTTTGTGGACTAATGTAAGTGAGCTTGATTACAAAATGAGCACCTTCTCTCCTTCAAAATTCACATATGCTTCCACTTTAAGTAAAACTCTAGTGAGAAGTAAAAAATTCTTACATTTCGGCAATTTTGAAAAATAATTAATTTTATATTCGCCAAAAAATGGCAATAATATTCCAAAATTTTCGGCCTCTATTTTTAGAATTATTTTGTGCCGAAGCTGCCCCTAAGGTACGGTAGTTGAATCATCATGACTACTTGATTCAAAACACAAGGGCGGCAAATCACCACAATACACTCCTTAACTTTTTGTTTCATGTCACATTCGGAGTTGTCCTTCCATACGTTGTAGCATTTAAGGTTCAGTGTATGTGTATAGGGATCCTCTCTTTACAGCTTTCCCAATGATTAACTCAATACTCATTTCAAATCACCCAAAGTTCAAATCCCTGACACTTCGAAGTATCTCAGTCACATTGCTATTTATGATTGCTTTTGGTCCCCGCAAGGGGAAGGTTGAGCCTGCCTAGGAAGTAGTGCAATACCAAGGCGACTCGCGTGATTCCTGATAGCAAGCTACCGGATGAACCCCACACCCAACAAAAATTAGATTAATATCAAGAGGCCCGAAGAGCCTCGTATCAGATATTAAACTGATAAGAACAGATACTACACTTGATCTTAGCCAAAAGGCCGAGAAAGGTATGCCTTACCAGTGCTATACCTCCCTGTTTTGTATCTCTCCGAAGCCCTTACCCATTACAGATCGTATGGGACAGTGCATCGTGTTGCTCCTCCTCACGTCCTAGTGCTCTTCTCCTTTCTTCCTCCGATCCAGGATTCCTGCCCTCGCTTTCCCTCCCTACGTCGGGTCTGCATGTCTGTCCCAATTCTTGTTACCAGTGGCCGGGGAGATTATAGGGCACAATCGGTCAACATCCTAGTGTTTCCGAGTCCAACCGGCTGCATGTTGACACCGTTCGGTTTTTCTTCAATGATTTGAGGTATATTCCACAGACTCCTCTAAAATTATCGGTCATTTTCCCGAAGTCTTGAACTTCAACCAATTATTTCTCGAACTCAACCAGTAGCTCATCTGTAACTAGCGACCAGTTCTCCCTGTTCATTGCTTGTCACCCTTCTCCACACGTCTCCCAAGTTAGGTGTGTATCCCTGTTGTAAACTTTTCCAACTGCACAAACAAACTTGGTCGTTGGATTGGATCAGGATTCGTCTCCTCCGGTTAAAATTTCCGAATCTTGAAGATTGCCATTTCAAATTTTTAGTTTTGAAATCGTAGGCTTACAACATGCAGATCGTAGGTTTAAGAAGTTGCGTTGAAATTTCTCTTTCTCTTCTAGCGATCACATACACCCCTCCCAATTGTGTTTACGGTTGAACCTTGGCGTCTAGTCGCATTGGGTGTGTCCAAGCCAAAATCAATGACCGAACCAGCTTTGTTAGCCAACTGGTAGCCGCACATAGGGGGGTCGGATTGGAGTTTAACTATGGAGTTTGGCAGCTTTGTGTTTCTCCCGGATAACGGAGAAAATAAGGATATCAATCCAATACTACCAAACTATATTCATGTGTTGATATACTTAAGAACATGTAAACATCGCCTTAAATACATTCATCTCATTCGAGATGAATCACTTAACTCTAAATAACATTGCTAGAATGAAAACCTTCAAACTTGGTGACACGTATTGTGTATTTTCATGTCAACCCAGGTGGAGGGAAACTCCAGTCACGAACACCTGCAACGAAAATAGGCAGTTGAATCATCATAACTACTTGATTCGAAACACAAGGGCTGCAAATCACCACAATAAACTCCTTGATTATTTGTTGCATGTCAGAATCGGAGTTTTCCTTCCATACATTACAACATTTTACGTCTACTGTATGTATACTCTCCTTACAGCTTCCTCAAAAATCAGATCTATAGTCATTTCAAAGCATCCAAATTTGAAACCCCTATCACTCAAAAGTATGTCAATCAGATTGCTATTTGTGATTGTTTTGGTCCCCGCAGGGGTAGGGTTGAGCCTGCCTAGGAAGTAGTGCAATACCAAGGCGACTCGCATGAGTCCTGGTAGCAAGCTACCAGATGAACCCACACCCAAGAAAAATTAGATTAATATCATGAGGCTCGATGAGCCTCGTATCAGATATTAAACTGATAAGAACAGATACTACACTTGATCTTAGCCAAAAGGCCGAGAAAGGTATACCTCTCCAATGCTATCCCTCCCACTTTTGTATCTCTCCGAAGCCCTTACCCATTGCAGACCGTATGGGACAGTGCATCGTGTTGCTCCTCCTCACCTCCTAGTGCTCTTCTTTCTTCCTCGGCTCCAGGATTCCTGCCCTCGCTTTCCTTCCCTGCTCCGTGTCCCATGTAAACACAGCACACAGGGAGATTGGCATTCAACACCGGGGTTTTGAAGCACATGACCTTACATGTACTTTGAAGAAAGAAATTTGGAAGCAGCAATAAAAGAGAGGAGTAATACGCAATAGTTCAGACCACCCTCTGATATATAGGATTCCCTGGTGAGTTGCTTGCCAGTAAACTGATCATGAATCCTTTCAAACCTATGTGACATCCCTTTACCTGTAGGGAGCTTGAGTTTAGGATACAAACTTATCCTTACATTGCAGAAATTGACACTTTACAATGCCAACGACCTTGCATTTACCTTCAAACTACTGTGAGACATGAGAATTAGTTGACAAGCTCCAGAATGGTTAGAATAATTATGTGAAGAATCTAAATGTGAGCTGGGGCAACGCATAATGTGTCCTTTCTTCATATATAACGAAAGCTCTAGTAGAACTGTGCTCAGCATTAGTACCCCACAAATGTGACCAAATTGATATAAATTGTCATGTGCAGGCCTCAAGCAATATTTGTTCCTGGGACTTAACACGGAAGCCTGTGATCTTAGCCTCCATGTTGCATTGCACTTCAAATAGTCCGACACATTAGACTTATCTGTAAAATACTTGAAAGAGGGACTGAACCGTGGGTTTGATCCTGCTCTGAGAAAACTTTCTATGAAGAGCTCGTTACCTCGCCGTGTATCAAAGCCAATTTTGAAAGTTGGGTGAAACTTTTGAAATGATCTCTTTCCATCTCTCAAATTTTGAGAGAATTTCAAGATTTGGAACATGGGACCCATCGTCCTAAATCATGAATCAGCATGTACAAGGTTAGCTTGGCCAACCCATCCTAGTAGGACAAGCTAGAAAACTAGTTTTTAATAGCCTGACACCACTCTTTGTGTATGATAATTTAATCATTAAAAACTTGTGCAACTTTGTGATAATTCTCATAAACTCAGGGTTTGGGACTAAAGCCATGGTTTCATCTACCTTACTTTACGAATAAC
Source organism: Polytrichum formosum (assembly GCA_964035585.1). Taxonomy (NCBI): domain Eukaryota; kingdom Viridiplantae; phylum Streptophyta; class Polytrichopsida; order Polytrichales; family Polytrichaceae; genus Polytrichum; species Polytrichum formosum. The sequence goes on along the minus strand of OZ037941.1, from coordinate 26,115,347 downwards.
TCTATTGAATGGTGGCTATTGTTGGCAATTTAAAACTAAATACATCAAGTGAGGGCTAGTTCACATGGGGTCCCAAGTCCTAAGTCCCAAGTCACTTGAGGTCAATTTGTGCAATCTCAACCGTGAGAGCATGGAAGTTGGGACTTACCACTTTACATGGATATTGATTGTTGAGTCTAAATTGATTACTACAATTTGAACACGCAATCTAATCTCTTTAAGCACATATCTTTTTTATGTCCATTCTTGGAGCCACACCAAACCACATACTCCAATATAGATGTCCTTATAAGGAAAGTATCCAAATAAGAATTGTTTACCTTAGATAACAAATATAATATATACACATCAGGTAAGGTTATCCCAAATATGGATTCACCATTTGCATTCAATTAGAAAGGTGTATGACTGTGCATATTTCCCGTGTTTCAAAAAGTTATAGTTGACTAGTTTTCCCAATTGCCATAAATGTGTCTTCTTGTTGCAAAGCTTCCCAACATAGGACACGTCCATCCCAATTGAACTAGTTTGTGACTCACCTAATATTATTATATTCAGATGAAGGGATTGTATGCCAAGATCAATGACATAATGTATTTGGCAATGTATTTAAATTGAATATCATGAATAAGAATGATTTTTACATTCTGCCCAAAGATGAGGTCTTTCAATCCTTCATCAAGACAATTGGTAGGCACACAGATAACCTCATCATAAGAAGAAAAAAAATCGCTTTATTGGGCACGGACATTTCTTTGTAGAATACATTGAACATTAAAGACAAAGTTCTCTTAACGTATTTGTGGGGGATTTCATGGTGGGGAGATCCTACGAGCCACCCCTTTGCATTGAAAATGTTTTGAGTAGCATTGATCCCATGGTGTGGCACTTCACTAGTGTGGGCTTCCAACCACAATACTCTCACACTCTTCAAGAAAAGGAACAACGGAGTTAGAGATGTTAGCATTTTATGAAACACTCTTAGGTGGTTATTATGTTATGCTATACGTAGACTGCTTCATAATTTCCTTCACTTTTTAGTGCATCTTGGTGGGCATCAATTAATGCAGATTGGGTGATGCAAATGATGGTTCCACACTTAACACTCCCTCAACAATGACCTCAGTATTATGTTGAAGACATAAAAGTATGTATGTATATAACCTCTTATAAAATGTGCATGAAACAATAAGGTCTAATCATGTTGTGATATGATTGTTAACCCCGAGTTCGCAACTCCTATATTATATGGCCCTAATTATAATTCCATATAATGCATTTTAGTCCAATCTCAAGTGATATAATTTGATTGGTTTGCGTGTAGGACAAAATACATTTTTGTGAACTATATCTATAATGCAAATTGTGTTCTTTGCGAACACTGTTACAATTGGATGACAGTAGTATCATGTCACAGTCATTTGTATGTTTCTGGTCATTTTTAGAGTTCCCAAAAGTAAAATAAAGGTACATTTAATTTAATGACCCCTCTTCACATTGAGAAATCGTAGAAAATGAAGTGTGAAATGTAATTTGCAACAACAATACCATTGAGCTGCTTCACTTCTTGATACCTGCTGTGAGTGCATGAAAATGCACAATTTGTCATCTTCATTGAGTAGAACAAAATCCTCCAAACATGGAACTTGCCTTTGTTGGTAGCTAATCCTGATGGAAGGAAAAGCATTACAAGGAAGGATACTATACATAAGGAGAGAAGATAAATCCAATGCCATAATGCTGTTTTGACTTCTTTAATTTGGTCTGCTGTGAATTCACCATTTCTGATTGCAGAATGTCAGGATTCACATGAGAATGAGCAACGACAACAGGGAAGCAATTGCCAGAGTTGCAAGAAATATTACGTGCACACTCATGGACTGAAAAGGCAACATAAGTGATAATTGCATCATCAGCTTTGATCAGCTCAAAAGAACTGACATATCAAGAATATGAAAGCATAAAAGTGTCTCACCTTGTGATGGGTGCTCTCTGCATATGGATTTCACATCTGGCACCAGTAAAAACTGTGCAACCCAATGAGAGGTTTGCTAATTCAATTTGCTAAAATTGCAGGTTCATACCTTGAAAAGAATGTATCAGTTGCACATAAGACCAGATACACCACCCATGAAAAGAGTTGAGAGAATCCTTTCAAGCTTGGTCCACATGTCCTTGTGCTTTCAAGACAGAGTCTCTTACCATAATATAACTTAGACTACAGCTGCTAAACAAATCTCTCTTGCAAGTGAGACCTTGACCACATAAATATACAAAATATCTTATATATATATATAAATGAGTTCTGATGTCAGAAGCAAGACGTAGTTCCCCGCTTGAAATGTGAGGATATTATGGAAGTGCCCTGGTACTCAAGTCTAGTAAGTTAAAAGACTTGGCTGGAGTTTTTCCTGAATTCAGCTTAACTCTGCATCAATAAGATTAGCATGATCTGCTGGCTTCTCGATGTTGACTTCCTCCCAGTCACCTGTTTCTGCGGTAATACCCCGGTTAGAAGTCTCTTCTGTTGTGGTGATACTTGATAATGCAAATACTAGGTAGAAAGTGTGTAGTACAAATGACATGAAGCAATTTTCCAAGCAAACATTGATGAAATTCAAATTAAACTTACCAGATACTTTCAAGATAAGTGCCACTACAGCATCATTCTCCACCTGCACGACAATCAAGTGAACATCAAGATCATTGGAGGTTTTCTACATTAGATCATTATGTGTATATAGTAACACCCACTGAACACCCCCAAGGGAACATATGGAAGTGACCTCCACACGTTCCTTTGTTTCTCTGCAAGACCCCTGGCAGATCAAGTGCATCTATTACAGACTGAGCACTTTCTTGCTCAAATTCAGAGAATGTAGGCTACAAATTCCCCTAATGGAAATTAATAATAAGCAATAGACGTTGTGTTTGGGTGACTAGGGTTAGCAGGCCTACTTCAGGAACTTATCTTTAATTGGACGCCTACATTTGAGTGGTGGGTGGGGCTAGGTGCAGATCTAAGAACAGACACCAGGAAGACATGTGTTGAAGAAGAGATTTGACTACATGCTCAAAAACCATCCTAGGCTCAATAGTCATCATAAATGGGGGGACCTATGTGGCCCTTCTTATGGCTCACTGTCAGTGGACTTTGATAGTTCACAAAATTCAAGACTAGCTCCAAAACTTTTTGGAATTGATCCTGGCTATTCCCAGATGCACAGAAATTTCAACCTCACAAATCTTAGTAAAAGGTAGCAAACAGAAAAAAAGTAACCAAATAAGGCCCGTCTAAATTATCATCAACATCTCTCTTCACCAAGTTCTACATTCTGTAGCTGCCTTTTGTCACCTTTGATCAAACACTTAAAAGACGCACATTGTGATAAAAACTAAATGATAAGGACAACATAACTAATCCATATCTCGTAAACACAAATAATAATGTGCACCATTCTATACTAATTATCTCTCAAGAACATATGCAAACTAGAACTTGCATTATGCCCAGGCAAACCCTGATCCCTAAAGGCCAGAAACACTATTGAGAAACAAATTGCATACTGACTTATTCTGTTTCCTCAATACAGTCATCCTCTAACTCCACATGACTTTCGGCCGGGAGTCGGTTCCTTTGCATACAACACCTTCCATGTTCGGGAAGTGTTTGGCGCATGCTTGGAAGTAGTGTGGAGGTTTGGACGAAGAACATTCTATATCGGTTTATTGAGGGTCAATTTCATTTTGGCATGCCAAGAGGTGCGAAAGTGAATTTAACCCTCAATGAACCGAAATAGGTTGCTCTCTTCCGAATTCAAACACTACCTCTATACATACACCACAAGTGGAAAGGGATTGTTGATATTGAATGCAAAACAACCAATGGAAAATCACAGGGGACCAACTCCCGACGAAAAGCCCCATTGAGTTGAAGGACAACTCTAATGACTCGACATTTTCCACCAGTTCTTCAGTTTCTTGTGATTCAACCAACCTTACCTTCTGATCAGCAAGGCTCCTGTTGTCATCCAAAACAGCATGTGAAGAGAGCAATATGAGACGCTGCTGGTCCACAGGCACATCGCTCAAGGCATGTAACTTGTGTTTGGTCTCCAATACTGTCTCCGATGGATCACAGTGGAGGAAGTAGGTTGTCTTCTTCCGCTTCACTCGGATGAACATCGCCTAAGCCCAAATCCAAACCCCAAACCCAAACCCAAACCCAAAACCCAAAACCTCCACCGGTTACTATGCAACTTTCGATGCAACCGATCCTTTCCCAAACCATCACGATCGGAATAGACACTATGAAACTTGCCATCATGGCAGAAATTAAAAATTCAAGCTGCACAAAAAGATTAGGGATATGCAATAACATACCATTTGACGAATATGAAAACTCTTAGCCTTCAATTTGGACCCTTGCCTCCAAACTCAACTTTTACGGCAATCCAATTCACTAAGAGCCCGACCCAGTACTTCAATCCTTGGAAGTTCGTCCGAAGTGAAATTAAACGCTCGATTTGCAAAAACCTGAGCCCTCCAGCACGAAATTTGAAGGAATTTTGGGAGTTGAAAGTTGATCCTGGCACGAACGCGGCTGCCACGAGCTGCACAGTCAACACCAGTTCTAAAACTGCGCTAGAGGTGGTGAGTAGTAAATTGTTTCAGCGGATTGCATCGGGAAAGTGGAAATTCGGCCGACGGCGCCCGTTCCCCTTTCCCTCGCCATCAGCTTTGTCGGATCTTGCTGCGAAGCGTCGATCTAGCGAGTCGATCGGACGGCCCAAATTGGATACTGACGGACGGAGCTCTTCGTCGCTTGGCGAACGAGCGTCCAATGCTAAATCGTTTCTTGACACGTACGTTTTGTGTTAACAATGAGCCTATTCGATTTACATGGGACACGCTTATTAGGGCACTTCCATGCATCGGAGAAGTTAGTGAGAATCACTTAAGGTAGAGGGTGCTTAAACCAACACTTTAAGCTATTGCACATACATATGGCTATGTGGTTGATATAAAAAACATATATTCATATTAGCCTTTGGGCTAAACATAGGTATCAAGAAAGAAAAATTATTTTTAGTCTCAATTGAATATTTGATGAATATTCAAAGTCAAAACTACTAGCTTCCTTAAACCAATCCAGAGGCCCCGTGTATGGCAACCTTGCATATGATGAGGACCCCCACCTTCATTGCCTAGAACCAACACAACATAGTTGGGTGCTAGACCCAAACTACATCAAAGCCCAAGTAGTAATGGTATGCAAAGCCACATGGCTACCTCCATGATCCCACCTGGTTCGCTTGCAAAACCATCACCTTGCATCCCGGGGAATGACCCTTTTGTGCTTTGTGGGCCTACTTGTGAATAGAATGTCTAGAATAGGCATTGACAAGCCACCCTAATCCCACCTTGAACCAACCCGAGATAGAGTGGAGCCCGTTACCTACCCTACGTGGAAGTAGTGGAGGCCACTATGAGGTGGCACCACTAATGGCACCTAAAACCGTCACTCCATGGACCCAAACACTCCTACACCGCCGGGTAACGGTTCAAGGTTGTAGAGTGTTGGCAATTGGGAGGCGTTTATAGGTGTTGGTTTTGGATGGGGTGTTGGATTTAGCACCCTCTACCTTAGTTGTCAAAGTTTTGGAGCCCCTTCCACATGGACGTGTATGTTAATTTTCTCCTGAAACAAGAATTGACAATTACATAATTTTACAGGGAAGTTGAAATTTGAGAAGGAAGACTTGACGACCTTTTTGAACATATATTGAATTTTTAAATATTAAAAACATATAAAATAAATGATATAGTGTTCTTGTCTTAGACTCAATATTTTATTTTATTTTATTGTAAAACTCGTTCAATTCACTTGCACAATATGACTTCATGATGAATATAATAAATTAAAATAAGTGGCGAATTGATACATTTGATTTGAAGCTTATTTATGCAAATTACATAACATCCTTCCACTCTTTAAAAGTGTGATAAAGAAAATTTGATTACTTTTCAAACCAAATCAGACAATGAGGATCTGACTCCAAATTTCTCGCTGAGATGTTAATTCAAGGATCACGTCAATTGGCACAATGTAGTCATTCGAGTTGCGGGGAGATAAGGAATTATCTTATATAAGTGTATCTCTCATTCATCCAACATAAAAGTCTTGAAATAGTGTGCAAATCATAAGGTTGCTTTTATAAGTTTATTTGACACCGAAATTAGCTTTAAAGACCCTGAATCAGTGTACTCGGAGTCATTTGAGATGAACAAGCAACAAACCTATAGGAGGGTCAAGTTTTTATGTTGGATGGATGAGAGGTACGCTTTCATACAATACTTCCCTCTCTCCTGAGTTGCGGCGATGTGCGGGGAAGTCCAACACCATGGCTTGAAATTCATTCTTGAAATTACATGAGGATATATTCAGAGCCTAAATTTGGTGTCATATCTTTCAATTTGTAGTATGTCCACCAATGGTGACACCTATTTGCTTCTGACTTCGCTTTGATATGGTTGCTAATTTGCTTATCATGCAACATGTTCGCTAGCCATCTCGTACTAATTGCGTGTTTCATATCTTAAAAAAAAGTGGATTAGTTAGAAAAAGTGATCATTTGAGGGTTGTTTATTTTATATGTTTGCTCTTCAATGATACACCCTAAACTTTGTAATATCAACCTCCATAATGTCACTCACTCTCTAATATCCTGAAATCCTAGGGAACGGATGTTTGTAGTTCAAATCTCATTCACAAATTTGTCGCTCACAAATGTGACAAATTTGTCACATTTCTCTCCCTTATATCACGAATTTTGTCATTAATGCAAACCACCAAAGAAGTCAACCCACACCCTCGCATTACGCCATGTGTCAGTATGTGGAGTGTCACCTTCTTATTCTTATTCTTATTCTTATTCTTCTTATGCCACTTGTTGAATGTTGGTGCATGCATATGCCACATCGCCCGGGAAGGCCAAGTGGAGTGGACCACACCACACCATTAGAATGTTGCACTTTGTGTTATTTCATAGTGTCACATGCTATGCTAATTCTATAGTATCACACATCCATGTTAACACTACAAAACTCCGTAATATCACATGCACTTTGTTGCCACAGGTGTGATACTACAGAGTTTAGAGTGTATCAAATGCATAAAGGCTCAAATGCCTTGATCCTGCAAATACCATGGTATGTTGGTATCTTACAAGCGCGGGATGTACCTAATGATTTTCTGACCAAATAATTTCATTGTAATTAACTAAGATTATAAAATTTATTTAAAAAAATACAACTTATCCCCAATCATTTTTCATATGTAGTTTTATTTATTTATTTATTTATTGTAATCACATATATAGAATTTAGAAAAATAATAATATAAATGAGCAACCTCAAGGGGCGTTGGGCTTTCGCTAGGTGTCATCTGACCTCCACTTGGTTGTTGACATTCCTTATGTAAGTTAGAAGGGTTTGGGTCAATAAATTCTACAATCAGAAGTCTTGATGGGCATGAATTGTTTCAACCTTTCAAGTTTTGGTACCAATATATGTGTTTATTTATACATACGTCACTCATTATCTCGAACATGTGTATTATTTTCTTAACGTGTGCTCAATAATATGTTGACTTTTTCAATCAAAGCAAAATCACCCAATTTCATATGAATCTAGTATACAACTGAGCATGTAGTCAGCGAAAAGGTCATCATCCCTACCCCATTCCTACCAAACCCTCCATCATTCTGAAAACAGTCAACCATCAATGTTGACATGTTGAGCGAGCAATGCAAGGATGCCCTAGAACATTAATTGCTATGCATGGGTGCAATGGGTCGAAACATCATGGGCCTAGACTAGTCTTAATTCAAAATTTGCAAAATTCAATGATTTTTGTAGCATGTCAAACAAGTTTGTGAAATTTTGTTTTGATTTGCAAGTAGAGAGTGCATGATGCACATTCTCACATCCAAATAGACAAGTATATCAAAAGTAGGTCATTTTATCAAAATGTTGGCCATAGATGATCAATTATATACTAGAATGTCTCAAATGGCAAGCTCCCCAACATTTAAAGGCAATGAGACCAAGGCTTCAACAACCTTAGGGCCGCTTTACATTATGGCCAAAGGTTGAGAGGCCGTCGATTTCCACCAATCAGATTGCAAGAAACCAAGAATTCAGCCTCTCGATCCTTCACACTAAAGGCCAAAGCCCAAAGGCTGTCACAATTTAAAATGCCTACATGGCAATATTTTTTTACCAAGGCGATGTACTCTTGAAGGAAGTTTGGGTTGGATAGGAATGGGAAACCCAAACTATGGTTGAGAGGCTGTTGGTTTTTTTTTCATAAATTTTCGAAGAGGAGGCTTATAGTCATTTCCGAAAATGTTGCCCTTTGAGGCGGCCACGTCACTTGTTAGGGTTAGGGTTTCCAATGTTCTTTACACTCGTTTCAACTTGGGGTTCATTTCCAAGCTTGGTCCTGCTGACTCCTTTGAATGTGTTGCTTCGATGTTGTGAAGCTTGTCTCCTCTTACGGTGTGGAGGACATGTAGGAAATAGTACACATCACGCGCGACGAAGAAGTTGACATTGTAAGCTACAGAGCATGAACAAGGTGTGAAAATTTGCTCTCTTTAAAAAAAAACCAACAAGATCTTGGCCGTTAGATTGGAGGGGTTGTTTTGGACAGGAAATAAAGTGGGATGCTCCTCCTTCTTTTGGACTTTGGGCTTGGCCTTTGGAGGCTTCACAACATGCCTTGGCCGAAGGCTCCGATTCCTATAATTTATTGACTATTTTCAGCCCATTTCTTTGGACTCTCAACAAAGTTTGGCCATTCAATCCCACGGCCTCTCAACTTGGACGGCCATAGTGTGAATCGGCCCTTATACACTAGAAAACCTGACACAAGAGATGTTCTACTGCATAAAATGCTAGCTTTTTTCCCATCCAACCCACTTTCACTGCTCAATGCATTCAAGCAGTGTAATTGCACCAACACTCTTGAGAGTGCATTATGGCACACAAGGGCATAATATTAATATGGCAAAAAGTGCAGTGTTTTATGGTCGAAGAATATTGCTACTCAATGGTTTTCCACATACAGTATCTCAACCCTCCGAAATGCACCTCCCTAAAAGCAGGATGCCCTCTGTCCACCTCAGCACTATAAAGCGTCCAAGTAATCACAATATGCTGAATTGGACAGAACAGCCGACTCTAGATGGTTCTATTTTGGCTCCGACGTCTATAACTTAACACATATAGCTTCCATGTCTATAAACAAAGAGCAGTCTTTCTAGAGCTTGCGAGTCCGCTTCTTGGCAAGTTGCTTGTGACTCAGATTCGGGTTCAGTTTAGGTAGTCAATATTGAATTGCTCAACAGTAAGCAATGGCGAATTGGTGATGGAATCGAGCTGCAGCTTTACCGAAGCTAGAGCAGGTGCGATAGGCATGTGAGGAGCAGTGGAAAGACGGAGTCCTTTACTTCGGCTCCTTCACCTCCATCTTTATCTTCGTACCTACAGTGCTTTCTCTCTCCTCCGACATCGGAAGCTCTGGAGTTGGAGTTCTCCAACCTTTCAATGTTTTGTGGATGGTGTGCAACACTCTTCTGTAGAGTTTAGAGACTTTTTCCAGTGTGCACAGAGGCGGGGGAGCTCACTCTCTTTTTGTAAGCTTTAGGTTGCAATTTGCAAAATGCGGTAGGGGGAGGGTTAGCCGACACAGATATTCTTGTAAGGAGGAGAAATTTCTGCAGCTGTGACATACAGTGAGTTTCGCGTTGGCCTCTCGCATGCATTTTCCTTGTTTTGTGTGTTGACTTAGGCTTTAGAGTGCGGAAGAGGAGAGAGGAAGAGATTGCCGCCCGCGTGAATTATGGTGTTGCCTCGTCTTCGAGTTCGTCTAACTCCATATGTAATCTTGAAACGGGCATCACGAGAATTACATAGAGAGGGCCCTAGATTACCGCCTCTTTTCGAAGGTGAACGCTTTGAACGGGTGCAGACAAGCCACCTAAACACAAGTCACGAGAATTAGAGGCCCTGAAGACTACTGCCACCTTTCAAAGGTGAACACCTTGGAACGGGGGCAGACAAGCCAACCCGCACCTCCCAGACAAGCCCTTAAGATTTCCATATAGTTAGCGGGAAATATCCAGTTTACCCGGATACCCTGCTTTTGTAGAATGCACTGGAAATCGAGTGCATAGGAAGGTCAGCCATTCGAGCATTATTCCGGCCCTTAGGCGGCTTAGTTTTGGAGTTCCCATGGGATCTGACTTAAGCCCTTGAGTTCAAGCCACTCTGAAGTCATTGTACAGTTTACCCTTGGCTATGGCATGGTACGACTCTTTTGGAAATTTGACGTCCGAGATGAATGGTTGCTTGATGTGCAGAGTGAAGGACAGCTATGGCGCAGGCGTGGCAGTCGATTTCCATCATACCACAACAACCACAATCTTGCAGGGGGCTGTTCCGCCATGGATCACAAGAAATCAAGTTCACTACCCGGGGTAATTACATTTCTCTTGTCCGCACATCATCTTCTTGTACCGCTCTCACTGTGAATGCCAACCTTGATGATGACATCAAGAGGTCGCCAAATCCTCAAGGGAATGAAGGGATTGGACACATAGACGCATCCCTCACCCTCTCCTCTTGTGAGGAGAATCTTCAAAAGAGCGTTGACATCCAAGATGGCGGTCTCCCGTCTCAAGCGAGCCCGCAATCTGTACCGGGAGGTGAATCGGATGTACCGAAGCCAGTAATTTCGAGGCAGAAGACACTGAAACGTCAAAATAGCTTCAACGACAGAATCTACACCGACGGGGATTACCACCTGCAATAATAGAACAACTTATGTAGCATGAGCGGAAGGAAGGCTAGACTCTACTAAAGCTAAGCATGAAGGTTGAGATTCTCCCTTTTCTGTAACATGTGAATGATTCCAAAGTCAATCTATATTCCTTCGGTAATTTCGTTGTGATTCATTTTATCAGAGTGTGAAACAGGGGTCCGATATTTGCCTTCAGTGATGAGACTGTGGAGGATCTCCGATGTAAGAATGTTTACCATAAAAAAAAATGCTTTTTGTAGTGTGTGTGTTTATGATGTGTGGATGCTTCAGAGAATCTTTGGTTGGTACTTGCAAGTGACTCTCGAAGCACATAGGGAGGATTCTAACTCAATGCAGATCATTCAAAGTGTATCTGTAACTTTTGGGTTTCTTCGCAGTGGTGACTCAACTTCATTTTGTAGGATATTTTGCATCGGATGTGAAAAGCGTTGATCGGATAATGACAAATTCTAAAACTTACCTCAACTCTGCGCGCAACAGTGGGGCCCCCTCCCAACAATATCCCATAACATGCATGTAGAGGAAGAAATTTCCACGGTGGTGTCACAATGCCACATCGTTGTGGAATTTGTTGGAAAGACGAATAAAATGGACAATATTCTCTCTGCACCCAACTTCTCGTAGGATATGAAACACGCAATCAGTGTGAGATGATTCGCAAATCCAATTCCTGCCTGTAGCCGCTTTCCTCATAATGTTTGGAACTCATATTGTCAAAGTGAAGATGCTTTGAGTTATTAAATGATCATATATGCCTTAGGTAGATGGGTCTTAAATGGATACTTTTCCGATTTAGCCATTTCTCCTAGGATATGAAACACGTGATTAGTACGAGATGGTTAGTAAATCCAAATGAAGGCTGTAGCCACTTTCCTCATAATTTTGAGAGCTCACATAGGACAAATTTCCAGTGATGTAAGTCAATTGCTTAGGACTCATATGCTTGTAGTGAGTAGTTAATGAAATTTGAAATAAGTCCAATCTCTTTTAACCATATGCCTTTCTAATGCTTATTCTTTGATCCTCACCTAACCACGCACCCATAGTTATCAAGTACCCAATACATGTATTCTATAGTCATGTACGTGTATATGTACTCACTCGTATTCAATGTACTCCAAATACACCTAAGTACAAAATAGAATCTATGCATATAATTACACATAACTAGTATATAATTGGACCACAAAATTGTAGGATGTAAAATATAGTTAAGAACATAATCTTTATAAAATATATACCTATTCTTTATAGAATCTTTACAAAATCACACACATAACTAGTATATAAATGGACCAAAACTTTTGTATAGTGCAAGACTGAGTTCAAAAGATAATGTTGAGAATCACACACATGACTAGTATACAAATGGACCAAAATATTTGTAAGGTCTTAAAATTGTTGTTTATAAATAAAAATAACTTATGTACATCATTTTTTAAAAAATCTTTAGACCACTCAATAACTTCCTCCTTGTAATCTAGATTAAAAACCTTGTGTTTCAAGCGCAAACTACAAAATTAACAAATCAAATTAGTAGTTATCTCCATTGTTAATCTATTTCAACATTTGCTACTCAAAAGTACTCCATCTTCTTTAGGGTTTAGGGTTTACTGTAACTTGACTAAGGGACTTTAATTGCTAAAACATGTAAGTGAGGTGTCTCAACACCATAACAAGTCCACTATGCCTAAGTTGAAAATTCTTTTGCAAGAGAAATGAAATGATATCTGAAAACTAAATCTTTCATATATCTATGGAAGCTAATTGTTTCTCAATTGATGGTGGCTCTTGCGCATTAGGATAAAACTTGTTTAGGTCACTGCAATACCCTTCATCACATTCTTTATGTTTTTATGTCTACTGCCCCTTTAATATAGATCTCAAACATAATCAATACAATATGATGGGCTACTAATAAATTGCCACCATTGTCTCAAAATGTACATCACTATTGATTTTACTTCATCATCCACATTTTGAGGTCCACCAATGATCTCATGGAAATGAGTGGAGATCATCCAAGCTATTTTTAAGGATCCCATAGTAGACATTTCATAACCACAAAGTGCAAGAAATTAAAAATAGATTTGATAATCTTCACAATCAATAAGACGATATTTCAAAACCAATTATTTAAAAGAAGAAGTTTCACATTATTTTTCCCAAACGAGCTTGAATCCTTCGAATCCTCCCAACCTTAACTTATAATTGTCCTTTGCAATGGTGCTTGCACCTCCATCAACCTTTCTAATATAATGAAACAATAACTAAAACAAATATTAAGAACTCTGATCCCTTCTCTTCTTTTGAGTGAAATCTAAAAAAAGATTGACTTATGTGCTAAGAAGTGAAGAACTTGGTAGCAAGTTTCTTGATCAATAACACTTTTTAATCTAATTCAAATTCTCATAATCTTTGAATACCAAATTAATTTTGTGAGTTGTACAAGCAATGTTTGTGATGTGGAAATATATTTCCTTTATTAATCTACTTGCTTTCTTGCAATTTGGTGCGCTATTCATGACAACCTGTACCATATTCTTTACATCAATCTCATTGATTGTAACAACAAGGGTTTTTGCTATGTACTCATCACATTCCTTGATTCTAGTAGTATCTATGGATTTCAAAAAAAAATTCTTCTTTCATTGAGACAACCAAAATGTTCAACAATGACACATTGAAATATTAGTCCACCCATATGAAGCAACATAACAACAAAAAATAGATCACAAATCTTTGATAGGCTGCAAAATCTAAACAAATTCATTATTTACTTTTGAAAACCATTTTTTCTCAAAATATGAAAATGCGGCAGGTTGTATGTACGATCGTAGAAGTTGATTGCCACAACCATGACTTGAAAATAAACAAATCTTGCAATATTGAAGAAATATCACAACCATAGAAAAAATTCCCAACAACTCTGTCAACATTTATTTTTTCTTGACCACCAGTGGTGAAGAAGGTAAAGGAACTTGATCTAAATGTACTACTACAACTTCCAATTGGATGTCCGATTTCTTCTTTTGTGGGGATGCAAATACCTTTCATGACCTCAAGTCCTTCAATACATCATTTGGTATATTGGGACAAATTTTTTTTTTCTTCTCTCCCACATAATGCTCTCTAACCCTACTAACTGATGTCATTTTCAATCCTTTCTCACAATACTTAAATTAAATCGTGTATATTCCTCCATGCTTTATTGCAACCTTCAAAAGCTCCACACAAGTCCATTTCAATCAATCTGAAGGAGAATACTTCATTACATCATTCAAAGATGAATGGCTAGAAAAGGTAGAACTAGATAACAAATCGATAAGTGTTATCTTAGAAGCACCAAAAACATTATGATCCTATCGAAGAGTCCTACTAGAATTGCTATTGTTGTGCCCTACAACAAAATACGACAAATTGATTAATGTCAATTGTATACTCACTCTCACTTGTCGACTCAACCTCTACACTATTAATATCTCTTCGGTGGGATGGAGTCGATCTCATTGATGAAGATGATAAAAGGAGACAATCTTCTCTACTCCTTGAATGCCTTCTTTAAATTGCTCTCATTCTCGCCACCTACCTTTGACATAATCTCAGGACCATTGATGTAAAGAAAAGGAAAAAGAACGTTCATATTATGTTTGACACAGGCCCTCACAATCAATGTCTTTTATGAACCAAGAGGAACAAACAACTGAAATACCCTTCGGAGGCTTCATTCCAATGGACTTGAACAATTGAGGGTGCCGCAAAGACAATTTTGTTTGTCACATGAAATGTAGGGCCACTTCACACACGAGCCAAGAGCCGTGACCATGAAATTGTGAGAGCCCAAAAGAAAGTGTGCAAAGGCCATCCTAAACACACCTAAACACACATGTAATGTGGTCACGGATCCTCAAGTGTAGTGTGAAGTCATATGTGACCGGGCCCTCAACCAAATGCTATTTCAATGAATTTCTATTCATGCAGGTCCTCACACATGATAAAATAGAATAAATCAACGGTTGTGAGCGTTGGGAGTGCCATGGTCTCCCGGTTTTGTGTTAGGCCTGCCTCCAAGAGATGGTTTTTGAAAATAATCCAAGTAGGACCGGTGGCGGTGGATTAACGGTGGACGGTTCCTTGACTACACCACCAAAGATGGTAGAGAGGCTATCATCAATAGAAACCTGGACTCCACCCGTGCGGCAGACAAATGGCAGGGTTACCTTCCAAGTAACTATAAATTCTATTGGTCAGAAGTCTGGGACCCACTCCGTTCCGGAAAAAAGGCTGCATTTATTTGGTCGAATGGCACAAAGCTGTTGCCATCAACGAGTGGAGGGCACGTATCGCACCGGCCTCAATTTCCAAGCAATGTGTTTTTTGCCTTCCTAACACGAGTGAGTCCGTCAAACATAAATTTTGGGATTGCATTCAAGGAAGGAGGGCATGGAGATGGGCCACTTTCATTATGCACGAACTCTGCGGGGTTAGAACCGGTAACTATGACAACTTCAATTGGAAACAAGCTTTGTTTGGGGAAAGGCTTCCACGTAAATACGGCAAAAAGATTAAAATTTGGCACCTCCTTAGAGGTATTACACTTTGGACCATTTGGATCGAACGCAACGATAGAGTGTTTAATCGCAAACAATGGCATGAAACTAAGGTCAAACACCGGATTTGGGATGAACTCATCATCTACGCCAAAACGGCATGGAATAGGGTGCTTAAACAAATTAAGATTAGTAGTTTCTCGGCGGTTGCCATGCTCCAAGGTTTTGACAAAACCTGGGGCGCTAGGAATGTTCTTTGTAGGAGGCACAATCTACATATTGAGTGGAATTGGAAAAGGCAACATAGGTAGGTAGTCAAACCCTCTGTTGGGGTGGTGGCTTGGGGGTTGTCCTTGGCAGGCGGGATGGGGGTGGTCATTGGCTCGGTTGGTCCGGCGGGTTGTCCGTGGTGGGGTTGGTTGTTGTTACTCTTTACGTGGCGGTGTTTCGCGTTTGAGGGGCCCCGCCTCCCCTCGGTATTGGGCGCGTTTTCCTGTTTTTTTATCCATTTTGGCGTTGGCTGTGTTGGCCTTCTGTCTCAAAAAAGAAAAAGAAAAAGTCCAAGTAACCATGAAACACGATCCATTCAGTGCCATGTAGGGATCCATGTAGACTTTACATCCATCTTGCATTCACATACTCCGTTGGTCCCTCAAGCATAGTGTGAAGCGAACTTGGACCGGCTCCGCCGTTTCCACCAATGAGAGTGCTTGAAGTGTAATGGTCACGGGCTCTCAGTCTTGTGTGTGAAGTTGGCCCTCAGACTCAATCGACCACTCACGGAGGCTCCCAAAAAGTAGGAACCTTTCAATCACACTCTTCCACGTGGCATATGCGCAGACCTCCCCGTCATGTCAGAAATGAAGGTCCTATGCCACCTCAGTAGTACACACTGTTCAGCCAATCAGAATAAGCCCAGATGGAGAAACGGACTCTCGCCCTGGGATTCTCGTGTGGGCTGCCTTGATTCCAGTGTCTACGGACAGTAGCTGCCCATTCTGGACTGGATTTTAGTTGTAAGTGGTCAATATTGAATTGCTTTCCTCCGAATCAGTCACAGCGATGGCAAATCAGTGATGGAATCAAGCTGCGAGGTTATTACCGCAGGTGTGTTTTGCAAGTGATCATCTGTGCAGAAAGTATCTCCCTGGGAATTTACATCGGTTGTTTGTTTGGGCGGAAGTCTCATCTGACATGGGGAAAGTAGTGGATTTCAACGGTATCAAGGTTCTGTGGATGATAGGAATGATGTGGTTGGGAACTCATGCAAGTCAGAAATTCTTTCCCTTTTGTCGAGTCATGTTCTACAATTAAGGCTGCAGCTCAATTATTTGCTGTGTAAGGTCTGGCTTCCATCTGCAATAAGAAGAGGAAGCCGCTGTTTTGTGAAGAGGAGATGCATCTGTGACAGGCATTGAGTTGTGGGTGAGCTCGGTTTTCCTTGTTTCTGAGGTTTAAACTCAGATTCTGAGTATGTGAGAAAACGAGATTATAAAAAGTAAAGAATGATAGCATGAATGCACTGTATAATTTAACCTTGGTTCGGAAGTTTGAATTGTTGCAATATTGGATATGTGAGATTAATGTTTGCTTGCTTTTTGCAGAGTGAAGGGGAGCTATGGCGGGGGCTATACGGTCTCTTTCGGTCACACCGCAATCACAAATTCGTAAGGAGGTTTTCTGCCATGGATTACGAGAAAACGGATTCACCAAAATGGGTTATGTTTCTTTTGGATGGCCATCTTCTTGTTCTTCTACACTTACTGTGAGTGCTAACCTTGATGAGAAAAGGTCACCAAAAACTGAAGGGAATGGGAAGATTGGAGCTGGCGCCCAAATCCCTGAAACAGACACAGTTTCTTCAGATGAGAACCCTCAACTTCAAGATGGCGGCCTTTCCAATGGGAGCTTGGGGGTTCCAGGAGGTGATGTAGAGACTCCTAAACCCGTGCTGGCAAGGCAGAAGACGTTGAGGCGCCAAAACAGTTTCAATGAAAGAGTGGGGCCTGGATTGGCCATTGAAGTGGACTCAGTCTCGGAGCATGAGCTCAAGGAGAATGGGTTTCGAAGCACGAGGAGGACGAAACTCATTTGCACAATTGGGCCTGCGACATGCTCTTTTGAGCAGCTGGAGTCTCTGGCTATGGGTGGTATGAATGTGGCCCGCCTCAACATGTGCCATGGCACTCAAGAATGGCACCGGCAAGTCATTCATCATGTTCGCAGGTTGAATTCTGAGAAAGGGTTTTGTGTTGCAATCATGATGGATACTCAGGGAAGTGAGATTCACATGGGCGACCTCGGTGGGGCAGCTGCTGCTAAAGCTGAGGTAAAAGAATCACATACATACTCATTCTTTTGAAAGAATCATTCAAGCAGTTCCACAGGATCGATAGCAAGATCTCGTCAAAATAGACCTAAATTCTGCACATCCTTTAGGTTTTGTGTTTCAATCATGATGGATACTCAGGGTAGTGAGATTCACATGGTGACCTCAGTGGGGCAGCTGTTGCTAAAGCTGAGGTAAAGAATCACATACATACTGATTCTTTGAATCATCATTCAAGCAGTTCCAAAGGACTGAGGGCAATTTGTCGTCCAACTTGACCTAAATTCTGCACTTCCTTTAGGAAATATAGCATTGAATGATATGAAATTCGGATACACATGCCAGTCATACAATCGGCGGGGCAGCTGTTCATACAGCTGGGGTAAAGAACACATACATACTTGTGCTTTGAGTGGGGAAAGCATCATCATCATTCAAGCAATTCTAAAGGATTGATGGCAAGATCTCGTCCAAATAGACCTAAATTCTGCACTTCCTATAGGAAACATAGCGACGAATGATATGAATTTAGCGATACCCATCCCCGTCAGAGAACCTCCTAGAGCTTGTAGACGATCCATACTCTTTGACGTAATCCTGGCACTTGAAAATCAAATAGTCTTTAGGTTTCGTAATGGTTTTAGTCGATCAGTGATGAATGAAATCATGCTGCATCATTCTGTGAAGTGAGATGACCTGCAACAGCGTAATCGGAAATGATTGACTGGAACCTGTGTCGTTGCCAGATTGGAGAAGACTGGGTATTCAGCGTTAGGTCTATCAACGGCAGTTTGCCTGAGCGGACAGTGGTTGTCAACTATGAGGGCTTTGCTGAAGGTGTGCACCATCTCTATCCTTGTTCTCTGATATTCTCAGCATGTCTTTCTTAGCCTATATATGATGATTCTGCACTGAAGCAAGGTGATTTTGCCCATTGCTTCAGGAATTGAACAGAGGAAGAGTAGTGAAATGATTGACTCATCAATTTGATGCTGTGGGATACAAGTTTTGCATGGGTACTACACTAAATATGATATTTAGTGTCACCAATTCTAATTGTCTTGTTCAATACTAATTTTAAACTGTGGTATAGTGTCACCAACATTAAATGTTAACCCAATATTATTTGTCATTCCTTGTAAATTTGTTTGGGGATTATAGATTCAATTACTGTCGCTTACCAAGTGATTTTTCATCCAAATTTCAATCATCCATGACAATATTTCATCAAAAGTTGCTAACAAGAGAAGGTAGAGTTTTGGCCAATGGATGAACTCATCCATCATCCATGACAGTATTTTGTTCACTTATTCATAAGAAGTGTCATCCAAAAAGTCACCATTGTGATATAAAGTACCATAAGACACTAAATATCATATTTAGTGTAGTTTGAATGGGTACTAGGTACACCACCTACGAAGCAAAAAAATGTATAGAAGGCTGTACCCATTCAGTGTATAACTGTTATAAATTTTTGGCTTCATCACACAGATGTGATGGTTGGGGATGAATTGAACGTGGATGGAGGCATGGTGCGGTTTGAAGTTGTGAAGAAATTTGGCCCAGATGTTCACTGTACTTGCATTGACCCGGGCCTTATGCTTCCCCGGGCTAATCTCACATTCTGGAGAGATGGGCATCTTGTTCGAGAACGTAATGCAATGCTCCCTACGATTTCATCAAAGGCATGAACCTGATCCTCCTCTACACTTAGAAACAGGATGTCGTTTGTCACTCCTCATTGCATGATGAACTCCAGTCAATTTCCTTTCACCAAGATCTTCATCAGTTTGTCATAGACTCCAACCAAGAATGAGTCCTCTGTAGATTTGATGGGCAGTCGAGATGTTCAGTTACCTCCAACTTAGATTATGACCATAAATTATTGTGTTCCTACCCTGGTGTTACGGATTTCCCTGAGCGTCAAGTGGCTCCATGTTAGGCTGTTTTTCTGAATGGTCTTCATGCATACCAATCAAAGCTTGAACCACATATAAAGCTGAGATTATCAAGATTTCACAATATACCATCTCATAAGAATGTGTAAACCCTGGCATTCCGAAGCAGATTGTGTAATAATGGCTTGCCAACTCCTAGGCTCTACTGACATCAGTTGGCACTTAACAGACATCAAAGGACTTATATGTCCACCTTGATGTATGGTATACAGGACTGGATCGACATAGACTTTGGACTTGCAGAAGGGGTAGACTTCATTTCTGTATCCTTTGTGAAAACTGCCGACGTCATCAAGCATCTAAAGAGCTACATTATGGCACGATCGCCTAACAGGTAAGGTTTCAATGTACTGACTAAACCTGTGAGCGTTGCTTGGAATTTGTTTGTCACGCTTTCTTGTTTTCCACACTTTTCAGAGCAGATCTTGTCTATGCTTTGATAGGATAGTCTGTCTAGAATAGTAGGAACCTTCATTTGCATCATGTGGCAGGCATTGTGTGATTTACAAGAAGACACACTTATTTTCTTTCATTGGTGGGCACAGGCTGGTTGGAATATTTGCCAAGATTGAAAGTAGTGACTCGTTGAAGAACCTTGAAGACATTATAAAAGTTAGTGACGGAATCATGATTGCGCGTGGTGACCTTGGTGCACAGATACCCATGGAGCAAGTTCCCTCAGTACAGCAGCAGATAGTAAAGCTTTGCCGGCAGCTGAACAAACCTGTCATTGTGGCATCCCAGCTCTTAGAGTCCATGATAGAGTTTCCTACCCCGACTCGTGCAGAGGTGAGTTGCACCATTTTACTTTCAGCATATGAATGAAATATATTCTCTAAGGACTTCAATACCCCAGGTTTAACTTTTAGTGGTTCATGAAGCCTGGTATGAAATTGGTGAAATTGGCCTCAGAATTTGTCCTTTTGGAAGGATAATGAATGAGGCATCTTGCAATACAGAATTACCTGTGAGCTCTTTGTTAAACAAGAACATTACTGATCTGTCCAGTTAGTCATCAAGCTATTGTAGTGATGAATAATACTTTTGAAATCCGCAACCAATCTTTTGTAGATGATTCATCTTCTTTCATCCCATTTTGTTTCGTTGATAATAAGTTGATGGTATCCCACATATATTGGAAGTCCTTCTGATTTTTATCTGGAAAGGATTATATGACGAGAGTGTAATTTGGAGAAGTATGGGTAGAATCGAGTTGGGACAAAGAGGAAAACCGGCACCCATTTGGTCAATGACAGGTATTCGATGCGGTCTGCAGGTTGCAGATGTGACCCAAGCAGTGCGACAAAGAGCTGATGCTTTGATGTTGTCAGGAGAGTCAGCCATGGGGTTGTTCCCTGAAAAGGCACTTGGTGTTTTGCGCACTGTGAGCTTGCGTATTGAGCGATGGTCTCGGGAGGAGAAAAATCATCAATCAATGAGGTTGCCAGAGCTCTCTACAGCCTTGCATGAGCGCATCTCTGAACAAATTTCCATTAATGCTGCTCAGATGGGTAAACTCTCTTCCCTAACCACTGACCAAAAATAGATGCTAATTTAACATTCTTTCATCCCATTTTTTTTCATTGATAAAAATATATTTGAAAATCTACATCTGCATTATTTCTTGAGATATCATATACCGATACATTCTAGTTCTAATCATGAGGTTGGTGGTGACTGCAGCCAACAAGCTAGCAGTGGATGCTATTTTTGTATATACAAGGCAAGGGTACATGGCAACACTCCTGTCAAGATGTCGGCCAGATTGCCCCATCTTTGCCTTTACAGAGGATAAATCGATGCGCCAGAGGTTGAACCTCCTGTGGGGTTTGATTCCCTTCCGTCTTGATTTCTCAGATGACATGGAGAGTAATCTGCGACGCACATTTGCTCTTCTTAAATCTAGGGGCATGATGAAGCGTGGTGACTTGGTGGTGGCAGTGTCTGACATCTCCAATACAGACATGGTGCAAGTAATTCAAGTTCGTAGAATCCCTTGACCCGCATAAATCTTTGCAATCCATATATTTTTGAACGTTTCAGACATATCACATGTTTACTGGCAACTATTGAGGTTTGAATGCTATCACAGTAGCATTAGAGAGAAACTTACTAGTGGTTGCATGATAACTGTATCACTGACATCTCCCTTTTACAAATGCCTCTCGTATGCATTGCAACAATCTGGAGATTTCTGAGTGGCCAATCATTGAGGTGTACTATATAGGAAGCAGTTCTCGACCTTGTCACTAGGACTTTCTTGTTTGATGTTAGATTGGTATAATATTGTGACTTATTATGAATCGATGCAAGATGCACTCATTTCTGTTGTTGCATGTGAGTAATTCAACAGTCACTTGTGTACATATTTCTAGTTAACAAGGAATAATATTTCTTTATTTTCATAAGAGGCTCAAATGTACCGTCTATTTCAATTACTGTGGATTATCATTCGGAATGTCGCAGTGCTATTAATATCTTACAGAGAATGTAACTATTCACCTAAAAGCTTTGTTTTGTTCAATAAAGTGCATAGTATCTATTTGAGTTTTGCTTGTACAAAGTTGCACCCTTGGGGAAAACTTGTAACTCCACGGAACTGCAAATGCTATTCCACACACATTGAAGTACAAGGTGTAGACTTTGTAGCTATAGCTGGCTGAAAATAAGTCAATCACAGGAGGTGCACAAATCTTCTCATCACATCCTTTCTAAATATCTGGAGAGAGTTGCACATTTGTTGTTTCACATCAATTGGATGAAGTAATCAGATTTGATGCTGTATCTGAACTTCCACATTAGAATAAACCTCTTTATGTTTTGAAGACTATTTACTAACAGTATAGTACGAGTTTATTTATGTTTATGTTTGGGTCCATGTCCTTGTGTCCATTTGCAATAAAGCATGGAGTTTTTTCTGGGTAAGAGAGCTCACAACAAAGATTGTAGAAATCAAAAGATACATCAGAGTTATTTGTAAAGTAAAGCAGATGAAACCATGGGTTCAGTCCCAAACCCTGAGTTCACGAGAATTGACAGTCACTCAAGTTTTCTTGATGCTTGAATTACCATACACAAAGAGTGGTGTCGGGCTATTAAAAACCAATTTTCTAGCTTGTCCTACTAGGATGGATGGGCCAAGCTAGCCTTGGTTTAGGACAACAAGTCCATGTGCATATGTTATTTTTTATCCTAATTTTTTTTCAAAGTTTGAGAGGTGGAAAGAGGAGGTCCCAAAATTTTACCCAACTTTCAAAATAGATTCCAATACTTGATGAGCTAACGAGCTCTTAGTGGAAAGCTTTCTCAAAGAAGAATCAACCCCACAGTTTTGTCCCACTTTGAGGGACTTTACAAATAATTCTATTGCGAATCTCAGATTCTACAATTTTACATCACCTCCAGAGTTGATAATATCTAATGTAAGCATTGCTTGAATTTTTCTCAAGCTTGGCCCATATTGTAATGTGTTAGGGGGCACGAGCCCCAACATTCCTAGATAAGAAGATGGTGGGATGACAACACAGGGGGTCCACTCCATTGTCAAGTTGAACACCACGTGCGGCCAAAAAAAATCTACTTTTGGTAAGTTACATCACCAAAATGGGTCAAAATTTTATCAATTTTTTTTCATGGGTAGATATACACGGTATCTATTACATAGTAAAAAATGGTAACCAAATTTGATGATCTATTTTTTTAATAAAACATACCATTTCTAACTAGAATGACGCAAAATTGAACTAAAATAATTACTACAAAAATGAAGATGACTAAAAATCTCAAAAAAATATAAAAAATATATTATCAATGGTTATGTATATATGGAAAAAATATCATAATTTTTAAATAC
Organism: Polytrichum formosum; assembly: GCA_964035585.1. Classification (NCBI taxonomy): domain Eukaryota; kingdom Viridiplantae; phylum Streptophyta; class Polytrichopsida; order Polytrichales; family Polytrichaceae; genus Polytrichum; species Polytrichum formosum. The sequence continues at coordinate 26,091,769 of OZ037941.1, read as the reverse complement.
ATCTATTCCATGTAATATAGGGGTACCAAACTTTGGCCGCACGTGGTGTTCAACTTGACATGGAGTGAACCCCCCGTGGATGACAATAGCCAAGGGTCCAATGACTTGGCAAAAGCTAAAGGCCACTTGACTGCTATTGAACAAGTGACATTTACAACACGAGACCCACATTGGTAAGGACATACAAAATAAGGCTGCTTCAAAAAGGGAGAGGTTTGACCAAATAACAAGGGAGTTTGTACCAGTGTTGGATTGGTATCGCCTTTTGTTGATACCATTCAAGTGTTTATTAGGAGGGTTTCGCATTTTTTGATACTTAGTAAGGTATGAGTATTTTTTGGGTATTTTTGTTTTCAATATCATTTTATTCTATGTACCAAGCAAGAACTTTCACATCTAGGTCTGGGGTGCACCTTTCATAACACATGAGTATATGTGAGTGCACAGTAGGGGTATTAATTTGAACTTTGCCATGCTACATATACATGTGCTACACAAATTGTAACTCATAGTTATGTATATGTATGAAGGACCTCTAGAAAATATACAACATTTGTACTTGTATGGTAGTGTCAGTAGACTTTATAGAATAAACATTTAATGTCGAATGAAACTAGGATGAATTTTTTCTTGTTTTCTTATCTCATCCATGCATGTATGGAAGAGGCAATATTAGGAATTTGGAAAGGGTCATTGAGCTAAGAACAAGGCCACTTCTTGCTTAGGGTTGCAAGAGGAACAGGCTGCGCTTCTTCATGAAGGCTGATCAAAGGGGATGCGGATGGTTGATGCATGTAGTGATTTTAGGCATTAGGTGACTGAAAAGTTAGGTCTTCTCGTAAAGGCTAGCAAAAAAGTCTATTGGAATTGCAAGGGTGCTCAAAAGTCCTCCTTTCCTCATTTGTTTGGTGTGTTTCACATTGTCCCTACCTCCTTTTGGGTCCTTGTCACATTTATGATTTTGTATATTTGATTGTGGTAGCAACAATAGGTGTTTATGCATAAATTCTTCCATCAATTGAATTCTTGGTTTTGAATAGAGAGCAAAATGATGGTCTTATTTCTGAGTTAAGTTGTGGCTATCATTGAAGCATGCATGGTAGAGACTAATTAACAAATCAAAATAAATTGGGTCAAGTAGCTTTCTTTTGTTCCAAATACTTTGAGTTTTGATTGACGATAGAACTACAAGATGCATCGAAGGAAAGTCAAGACAAGAACACACTTGAAGCTAGAATTGTCAAAAAAATAATAGACCAAAAAATCATCTCCAATTAAGGTTTGGTTTGTTGGAAAGATTTATAAGATACATAATTTTTTTGGTAATCATCAGGTGGAGTATAAGTATCCAATTGACTTGATGAGACCATCCATCAAACATGAATATTGGGTTATGTTGGTATCAAAAAAGAACCACCAACAGGTGGATTTACGATCTTACTAATCATTTGATGAAAAACAATACCCACACAAGTGGGTAAGGATATTGAAAGACTCGAAGTTAGAATTCACTATACTCAATGGGTCATAATATTGGTATTGGAGACACTTATAAAATGTCCAAGGATATGGAGATGATCCTATGTAAATTTGTAATGATATATGTGCAACTATAAAGTGGGTCCGAATGATGATATTGAAGGAAGTGATACCAACCAAGTTGAGTATATTATACATGTACACGTGACCTAATTGACACCCAGGTTGGATCTAGATACCTAATTGGTCCGTATCTTTAATTCATGCATTCCCATAGTTTCTTATTCTTGTTATATCATTCACATCAATTTTGCTTTACACTAGAATCCAAGTAGCAAGAATGAGCAAGAAGATGTGACCCTTATGTGGATCCCACATGCCGTGCTAACCACGGATGTATCAATTGTGGGAGGCTTGGGGTTTATGGTGTCTATGTAAGCTCATCTTTCATGGATGAAGGAGCCTAGGTAGTAAATATAAGCCCCCTATAAGTTTAAGGTCAGTTCATTTCAATTAAAGTCCAGTAGACTAACTTAGGGTTTTTGACAATATTTTTGGAGTAAAAAATTCTGAAAATAAATATTTTCACACTCTAAAAAAGCTCACTATGTTTTCACCTTCCCAATGGATGAGTTTACGTAGACATCAGAAATCCCTAACCATTGTGGGATACCAAGGTTTTTAAGTACCTTAGAAGAAATTGCCACCATCTAAAATGTGCTTATTTGATTTAATTATGATTTATTACATTCAATCATGCTTAATAAGTTCAAATATGTATGAATACTTGTGAAAGTAGAAGGCATTAACTAAAATATCATAAACTAAAAATAGCACACAAATATAAGTTTCATTGTAGAATGACAAAAGACCCTTTCAAATGGTAAGTCACATACATTATAACCTCAATGCTAATGAGGATTTTGTAATATCTTTTATTTCCAAGTTCATTACATGCTTTATTGACATTCATTTACATGCTTTTGATTTCAACTCGGGAATGAAATCCCAATCAATTGCTTATTTACTAAGGGGAAGTGAACATAAATGTTGAATTTTGGGCCTTCAAGATAAAGTGCACTCAATATGGGATTTGTGGACAAACGGCCTTCAAGAATGTAAAGGCAAAAAAAAAATGGAATTGAGCGGGGCTTGCAGCAAGTGTCGATCAGGATCAATTTTTAATTTTTTGGTGAGATTGCCCAGGGGTGCTGGATCGCAGGCCCCGGCCCTGACACCCCCTTCCCTTCATGATGGGGCTATAGCTCAGCTGGCTAGGGCCTGCCCAAATGGCATGAGCTCTAGCCCCAACCATCTGTGTCCTTCGGCTTCTTCACACATTAGATCCTAAATATACATACCGATCAACCCTAGGTACATAACTTTCTTGCAGCAGATGATCAATTTCCATTTCATTCTCGTTTCATGTATGTTCCGCATCCTTCTTACATCTTTAGAAATCCCATCTTTATAATATGCTCCTTTGTGTTTTGTCAGCCCGTCTTCTTGGTTTAACATTTTGGAAATGTTATATAGTTCACAAGTATTGTAGTGATGATCCGCAAGTAACTGCAATTGTTTTCATGATACTTGCCATCACATGACAAGTGTATCGAGGCACTTTGAGCCATAGGGGTTACTTGTTGGCTTCCTGTGTATCAAAACTCGATTCAAAATCTCCCCATAATTACATGATTAAAATGTACTGGCGATGAATAGGATCTGATTGTTTTGCCTCCACTTCTAAGGTAGAAATACCATAAACCGTTAAAATAAGGCGATTCGCATTGAAGATCTGGTCTGACAATCATGAGATAATTTTCCAAGATAGACGAGAAGGATTCATGAAGAATGCAAGTTGTTTCGTATTTTTCTGCCTTGTACAAAAAGTTCCACAATTTTTCAAAGTGGAAAGTTTGTCCAATCCACTTCCCGTTCACTAGGCTCTCCGCATTCCGATACAGATTATCACCTAAACCCGTTAATCATGAGTACGTTAGATCTTGCCTCCCATTGGCTACACTGCATTGAAGTTGCCGCGCCATTTAAGACATGGCACTTTCCATTATGAGGCGGTCTAGTGCACCGCTATTGGGTGGTTAACGCTTTATGGTATTTCTACCTTACTTCGTCCGTATGTTTTAAATCCATCTCATGGGTCAAAAAGTGAATAAAGAGCAGACTCTAGCGTCAATGCCAAAATCAACAGTTCTCTAGAAATCATCTCCATTTCAATCAGGAGATAAGTAAGAACTTCCCCCCATCATGTCTCAAGTTAATTAAACTTCATTTCTATTAGGTATCACATTTGGTACATTTGATCATTCTTGCGGATTTTGTTATTGATTTTATAATGCTTAGATAGGTATTCAAACTTAAATTAAAAAATTCACTTTGTCTCACGCAGGCCATTGCATTCCGTTCTACTAGGGAATCAACCCCTTTTATCACTCTCTTGATGTACTACTTCTAGTCTCATAAGCCTTTTGGCTTCCCAAGCTTTGAAATAAATTCCAATTTCAATTTCAATCAAAGAAAATACAACCACATTATCCAAAAGCAGCTTTATTGCATTAATTTTTTAAATTAAAAATAACCACCACCATGTCTCTTGTTTGAAACATTTCCTCTATCTCATATCCAACAAATAGAACCACCTTAACAGATCGTCAAACAGACCACGTAGCCGTATCAACGAATTCATAGAGGTACATTGGTCCTTTCTGAAGACCCTTAAGGTTTTTATTTGGTTGTCAAATGTGTGACCACGAAAGTCAAGACATTGTGCATGTGCAGTTCAACTGCTTTTGAGGGCATCTCTTTATGCATATTAAGTTTTCATGATTGCCTGTAAAAATATCCTCTTGCCAAAAATAAGTTTTTGGGAGGTTTGATAATCAGCCAGGTTCGTCATATATATACTTATAAACCAAGTATTCAAGCATTAGTACTTGAGAGATTGACATGCAAAAGGATTTGTGAAGCTCTGTTGCTTGCAACCCTACCATGCACATACAACCTTGGTCCCTCAAACCAACCGATTGCTGTCCAGCTTGAACCACCCTGTAGAGCAACTGATACAACAACAAAATCGCATTCGAGGTGATACTAGGGTCATCCTGAATAGATAATAATGCTGGATAACTGACCTCTTCGTCACCAAATTTTCGCATTCGATCAATTACCTTCAGCATCCATACTGTTACTCATCATACTCTCTACATATTGCATAGACTCCCTGGGGCTTATCACATATTTGTTGCAGCAGTGCAGTCAATGTGGTGACACGTATTGTGTGTTTGCATGTCAACCCAGGTGGAGGGAAACTCTAGTCACGAACACCTGCAACGCAAATAGGTGGTTGAATCATCATAACTACTTGATTCAAAACACAAGGGCGGAAAATCACCTCAATACACTCCTTAATTCTCTTGTTTCATGTCACATTTGGAGTTGTCCTTCCATACGTTGCAACATTTTAGTTTCACTGTATGTATACAGGAATCCTCTCCTTACAGCTTTCTCGATGATCAACTCAATACTCATTTGCGCGGTTGAAATCTGTCACTTGGAAGATTTTCAGTCAGACTGCTATTTGCAATTATTTTGGGTCCCCGTAGGGGGAGGGTTGAGCCTGCCAAGGAAGTAGTGCAATACCAAGGCGACTCGCGTGGGTCCTGGTAGCAAGCTACCGGATGGACCCACACCCAATAAAAATTAGATTAATATCATGAGGCTCGATGAGCCTCGTATCAGATATTAAACTGATAAGAACAGATACTACACTTGATCTTAGCCAAAAGGCCGAGAAAGGTATGCCTCTCCACTGCTATCCCTCCCTGTTTTGTATCTCTCCGAAGCCGTTACCCATTACAGACCATATGGGACATTGCATCGTGTTGCTCCTCCCCACCTCTTAGTGCTCTTCTCCTTTCTTCCTCCGCTCCAGGATTCCCACCCTCGCTTTCCTTCCCTACTTCGGGTCTGGATGTCTCTCCAAATTCTTGTCACCAGTGGCCGGGGAGATTATAGGGCATAATCAGTCAACATCCTAGTGTTTCTGAGTCCAACCGGTTGCATGTTGACATCGTTGAAAATTGAATGCCTCTAACACCATGCCATCGACCCAGATGACGAGGAGAGGTATAAATTGACATGTAATTTTAGTGCAATCTTGTCTTTCTGTGAAGGACTCAGTCATGACTCACATTTCCAGATAAGGTGTCCTCATGAGCTGTGGACAATTTATGAGCTTATGAGGTAAGCTCAACGATCTCAAAAAGAAGTTTTACAAGACTGTGGCAGAGGAAACATCAGACACAGGCAGTGATGCAAGCAGTGGAAGTGGAATTGCACTCGAGTATATAGCAAATGCCTCGGTAGAGTGTCATACAGATCCATACTTTGAAGATTTTCTACAAGGAGTATGCTCCCTTGTATATCATCTCCGTGGCCAGTCAGCATGTTATGAATCAGTAGCTGAATCTGCAAAATATCAAAGGGATCAGTTACTCTTGAGATAGAAACTGAATGATGTAGTCAGGAGCAGATTTGGCTACCCCAAGGACAGAAGATCTCGAGGTTTCATGCAATCTTGCACCACCTAAAGAATCAGAATAATCAGAAAGACAAGTTGTGATTGTGATCTTATGGGACAATCAGAAATAATCAGAAAGATCATCAGAAAGATAGCATCAGGTTCAAGTAAGGTGTTCTGAGTGGAATTTCCATTGTATACCGGTTCAAGCAATCACAACTGTCTGGTCTTCTGGCACTTGAAAAGGCAATTGCAGGCATGTTATCATTGAGAATCTATATTTGTGCTGTAAATTTCATTCTCTCATGTCAAAATGAGAGAATACACCACTCTTGCAACTGAACGTCCAGTGCATCCTGAGCATCAAATATTTCATCAATTCAAACATGTTCAGCATCAATATTTTGTGTTTGGCACTCCTAACCCAATTTCATTCAACATGCAAATTTAGTTGTAATTATCTCTGCCTATCAGTCAATGAAAGGGCACTGCACTGGGACTTTATTACACTAATCCGTCTTCCTCAGAAGCTTGGTCTTTCTACGTGATCTAAATGATAGGACCACTACATCCTATTGCATTTAAATGTAAAAATACATCAACATGGTGAAGCGTTGCACACTTGCAGTAGCACTGTGTAATAGAAAAGCAGAAAGATAGGTCACTAATTTCTTGTACATCAGGTTCCAGCCAATTATCACATGTCTCTACAAGACACATAGTCTGGTCACAAAGATTGATTGGGCATGCTTGTATGAGCATAATCAGGGGTAATAAGAGGAAGGTGGGGGGATAAATTGTTGTGCAACCTCCTAGAGTTTAAAATTTCTTGGCATTAAGGTTTGTAAGACCTGCCAGAATCGTACACTCTCTCCTCAACAGAAGTATAGCCACTGGTGCTGCTCGATAACTTTCTCCTCATAGGCTTTCGAAAATTGCTGTGGTGAGTTCAATTTTGCAGCAAACCCCCGAAATTAAATTATACCAGAGACAATAGGCTAACAAACTCATCTTGATCTGCTACAAGATTTTCTTCTCCGGGTGGGAAGACAAAATGAACTTAGCATAAATGGTCTTTCAAAAATATATGACAAACAAACTAATTAGATAATAATTGGGTACTTAACAGATGAGAGATGCATTGCAATACCATACTAGGTGGAGGGTTTTCTGCATTAAGCCAAGTGACAATATAACATAAATGAACATAGCCAAACATATATTATTTGTGATCTATTGGTTCTTTGTGTGATCCTCCACGAATATGGATTGGGAGGAACTCTTACCAACGACGCCAACATATCCTTCCGAAAAAAGACACTTCAAAGCAGGACGCCTCTCCTCCCTGAAGAAAGTATCAATCCGCGGAGGTATGGGCTGTGAAGTGCCCTCAAGCGTTCGGATTGCCTTCTAAATTCGGACGACTCTAACAAGAAGATGAGCCACCATAATAAAATAAACTGAAGGAAAACAACGACACGCCTGGTATGACCTACTCAACGTAGCACCGATCACTATGCAGTATGTTGAAATTATTTCTAGGAGCTTGATGCAAGACAAGACATTGAGGCAATTAAATGAAAAAGCTTGCACATAAGTGCTTTACATTTCGATTCTGTAATTCAATCATATCAGAGGGATGACCTCTACCGAAACATTCACTCTTTTCTGTTGTCACGTTTCCCTTCGCCTCTCTCTCTCCACCCTTTCTTTACATGTTAGGTCTAAGAATGGCAAACACCATGAAGTGATCGAGGTTTTTAACCTCCGCTAAAACTAATGTGGTCCAATTTTGCCACACTCCTTTCCTACCCTACTCTTCAAGGATCGCTGGGCCACTAGTTCCAGCTTCACCGATTGTGTGTCGACTTGAGCAACTCTTCCCACTTCTGATATCTTCATGGAGTGGATTATGATTCAGAATCACGCCCACAATCAAAGGATAGGAAATTTCGCCTCAATCGGTAGACCCATCGATTTCTATAATACGGCTCGATCGAAAACTATAGTACCCAATACAAATGATGGCCTCTCCATTCTGCTCCAGCATCAGGTAAAGCCCTAAGTCATGCTCAAACATAGAAGCAGGCATAAACACAACGTTGCTTTATGTCTGAAGCAGCTGCCTGAGCACAGCCTCAGCTCGTTGCTCACACTTAGGAAGAGCCCAATCATGTTGCACCAAGTCCAACCCATCCTTTTCTGCTCCCAAAGTCTTCGCTGGGTCCGAACCAAAGCCACCCATCTGCATAGCCATCTGTGTCTGCATCAACCTCTGTGTGTCGTCGGTGGCATTCTCCTCTCCCAGGATCAAACTGAACAGTCCCCGGAGCCCAAACAAGTTCAAGAAGTACCAAGACCTGCTACTCACATAGCTGACATCCACAGAGCTCAAGTCAATTCCATTCTGAAGCATAGACCTAAACCGCTGCGTCAAAGGAAACGGAATCTTCGCAGCCACGAACCCCGAGAAGAAAAAGTTCACCCATGCGAATGTGAGACTCTGAGGTATGATCATGGACAAGTTCTTCTTCATCATGTCCATGGCCATGTTAGGGTCAGAAAACATCTGCGCTTGCATGTTCGCCCCTTGCCCTTTCGGCACATGCAGGAGACCATTCTCCTCATTGTTGAAGTACACCTTGCGCATCTGGAAGGACCGTGCGGGTATGTAGTTCGCTCCAGCCTTCAGAAACCTTGCTCGCAGTACCACCTGCCCTTCCCTCACTGCCTTCAAGTCCACGTTGGGAGCCGTTCGCATCATCTTGGACACGAAGTGCCGTAAAACTCCGATAAGCACCATGACCAGGGATAGGGGGGCAAGCACCCAATCCCTAATCTGTGTGTCCAGCACCAAGTCGTTCGCCATCGCTGCAAACCCTTACAACTTTTAAATCGCAATCTTTGACTGGTTCGACAGAGCGAAGAGTGCAATAACCAATCCTTGTGCATCTATTTTGTGATTTTCATCCTCGCATCTGTCGAGCAAAGCCCTCCCTCGAAGTTGGAGGTGCGTCCGGCAACATTCCGAGGAGCATTGAAGAACGGCAAAACCCTAACTTCGGAGAGCAGGGTTACACGCGATGTTCGAGATGAGTGATATCACCGGCCAAACAAGTGACGCTGCCTTTTTTCCAACGCTGCCCGATACTGGGCAGCGGCCACTTGGGCAGCTTACGTTGGCACAATGGTGCGTTAACACCCACGTTGTGCGGGTATTTAGGTTCAAGCCCAGTGATTCCTGCATCTGCATCCGGGAACGGAAAGTGGTTTCCATCCATCCATTCATTCATTCATCCATCCAGAACAATGAACGGGGAGAACCGGCTGCTAGTTACAGATGAACCGGTTGAGTTTGAGAAATAACCGGTTGAAGTTCATCAAGACTCCAGAAAAATAATTGATCATTTTAGAGGAATTTGTAGAATGTACTTCAACTTATTAAAGAAAGGTCGGAAGATCACAACATGTAACTTGGTAACACTAGGATTTTGTCCAATCATGCCCAAAAAAACTCCCCAGACATTGATTGCATAAGCAAATGCAAGTAATTCACCCAATCATCTTGCATCCCAACGTTACCTAACTACTACGATGGGTAAAGTACAAACCAAATTATGGGTAGACCAAATTATTCACTTCTTGGTCTGGGACGACCCTAAACTACTGGATGATGGTGGAGAGATGCCCAAATCTCAAGGAAGAGGTTGGCGGTTCGATTCCCGACTATGAAATCTCCTCTCTACTTGACATAAATTTGTCATGTGGCCAAATGTGCTTTGGCGTTGGCTTGTCAGCCTTCTGTCTCAATATTTATTTATTTATTTATTTATTTATTTATATACATACTTCTCCCGACTTTACTCAACTCATCTAGGAGTTGCTGGCCCTACCCATTTCATTAATAATTTCTGAAATTTAGTTAATTATATACATATTAATTAGATAATCAGATATTTGATATAATTAATTACATAACCAGAAAATTGGATAATTAGATGGTAGTCTACAGATAATTACATAATCGTATATATAATCAGATAATTCTATAAAATATTTAGATAATCATATAATTACATTTTTATCTTTATCTTTATTTTGTATTTAAACATAGTACATATAACTTTAGTCCAGATTTATCTTGAAAATATTGAACTTTGCTATATAATCCATTTAATCTACAAATAAAAGCATCGATCGTTAGTGTCACCAATTCTATTTGTCTTGCTCAAGAGTCAATACTAATTGTAAACAGCCATGTAGTGTCACTGACACTAAATGTCAACCTAACATTATTGGGCATTATAGATTCACAATGTTGCAATTACTGTCACTTACTAAGTGATTTTTCATCCAAATTTCAATCATTCATGACAATATTTAATTACTTAACCACATATCACTCAATTATAGGTGTATAGATTATTGTTGTGTTTGATTTAGGTAGGTCTAATATCTCTTTTCATAAATGCTTGCATATCCCTCCCATATGCAAGGAGTTTGCAGCTTCATGTAAAGTATTTCATCCAAGATACCATTTAGTAGCAACGACTGGGCCACTTCCCTACATCCGCATCTACATTGCAGATGTAAAAGTGCATTTGCAGATGCAGATGCGGGGTGAGTGGCCTTGCCCCAGCTGTCAACAAGGATACGTGTATAACTATAAAATACCCAACTCTTTTGGTATCACATCTTTTAATACCGGTTTTCACACATATTTTTATTGTAAGGTTCCATAGCATCATTTTCATATCTTTGAACATTATATGTAGACTTTCAATATCATAACCATAGCATTACTCAGCCATGAGGATTCGTTATGTGGCATCCAAGTACTTGGTCTAGAGATGTTGGAACAAAACATTAGGATTGGGAATGTTACCCAAGTCACTCTAAATCGTAACTCATAGGGACATGGGACATTGTAGATTGTTGTCATTATCAGGCATCACACGTCAACTAGAGGGTAATGAAGAGGATAGTGAGAATGAATAACATCATAGGTAGTCTTAGACATTATGAGTGGATTTGTGTACATTAGTTTTCATGTTATGCCTTGCTTAGAATAAACCACAATGGACTTGGTTTTGTGTGCCAATATCATCTTCCCCTACCAACATTTAATCGGATATACATGTCTTGGCAAATTTTATTTTATCCTGTTATATAACACTCTATTGATGACAAAAATACAATCTAAAAATGCATATGAATTTGATTGGTGAATGGAGTAACTACCCTAAATTATCCATACCCATGTACATGGTCCATCTTTTCATAGCAAATAATCCATGGTTATAGGAAACATGTGACCCTAATATCATATGAATTTTTTCCATCACTGCTCATATGTTATCACTCATTGCTCATTGCTCATATGATAGCATTGCCCAAGAGCCCACCCCCAGGGATTGGAACCTTCTTTCAACCCACATCCAAACTTATAAGTTTACAAACCATTCTAGACCAAAATAGTCTAAGGTCACAATATTCTAGATACTTGCATTAGGTTATGTGTAGATATATACATAGTGCGGGAGTTGTATGATGGTGTATATTAATACAAGCATGGCTACTTAATCTGTGTATTATATATATATATATGTATATATATATATGTATATATATATGTATATATATATATGTATATATATATGTATATATATATATATGTATATATATATATGTATATATATATGTATATATATATATGTATATATATATATGTATATATATATGTATATATATATGTATATATATATATATATATATATATGTATATATATATATATGTATATATATATATATGTATATATATATATATGTATATATATATATATGTATATATATATATATGTATATATATATATATGTATATATATATATATGTATATATATATATATGTATATATATATATATGTATATATATATATATGTATATATATATATATGTATATATATATATATGTATATATATATATATGTATATATATATATATGTATATATATATATGTGTGTATATATATATATGTATATATATATATATATGTATATATATATATATATATGTATATATATATATATATATGTATATATATATGTATATATATATATATGTATATATATATATGTATATATATATATATATGTATATATATGTATATGTATATATATGTATATGTATATATATGTATATGTATATATATATATGTATATATATATATGTATATATATATATGTATAATTAGTTCCTTATTTACATACTCACATACATACATGTGACAAAAAATTTGACATAAGAAACAATAATAAATCAAAAAATCACACATGTGTAAAATGGATGTTACCAACATAGTTTAGGTCACATTGGACCTAGGAATATTGCCTAGATTGAGCCATAGATTCAAAATGTTTGTGCACTGGGTGCCAAATATAATAGTCCTAAGTATGTGAAGTGCATAATTGGGGTCGCCTCAAAGATTGCATGTAGAATGAAACCAAAGGATCCATCCTAGCACGTGGAGGATGGGGAAAGAGATTGGAAATAGGCAACATTGACCTATTGGAAAATGTAGACAACGAATAGAAATGGCTACAAAGTAACTCATACCCCACCACATGGATTGAAATGGAGGTGGGTGCATAGCTAACCTCACATCGTGGAATCATAGGACAATAATAATGACCAAGTGTCAGTATCGCAATTGACCTCAACAAAGAAGTGTCATTATAAGAAAGCATGTTCAAATGAACCCTGCATGGTAGTTATTTTTGCATTGCAAACCGGCCCCAATAACTTAGTTGTTTCGTGTAAACATCAGTTCTAGTTGAGATGGCCAAGTGGAAAACTTGGTAAGAAGGCGGTGTCGCTTGTTTTGAGGGTGACCACCATAGCCCTACATTGGGTGCCCATACCCATGCCCATGCCCAAACCCACCCATGCCCATGGGTTTTGGGTGGGCATGGGTTCGATATTATTGGGCATGGGTGGGCATGGGTGGGCCAAGACTTGGTGTAGGCGGGTAATGCACATTACACAATTTTTGAATACATTGGCGGCAATTTTAATATCATGGGTGGGCATGGGTGGGCATGGGTTGGCACGGGTCATGCTATGGGTGGGCATGGGTGGGCATAGGTCGTTGCTGATGGGTATGGGTGGGTATGGGTACAAATTCGAAGGAAAATGTTGGGCTCTGGTGACCACTACCTAGTGGTTGTTGAATACCATTCACCGGACATACCGATTGAGGATGGTTACTCTAGATGGCACAGTGGAACTCTCCAACCTTGCTTGGGTAATGGTTTAGGTTTAGGGTGCGCATAAGGGTGGCATTGGGTTGTATACTTACCCACATAATCACCACAACCAAGTTAGCCAAGCCACTGTTGTATCCACATTGGTCACATCAACTGCCCCATTGCCATGGAGGGTGGCATTGCTTACATGTGAGTGGGTGGCATTGAGGGTGGCCAACATGTGAGGATAAATTGGTATGGAGTTGGCATGGGTTAGTATTGGGTGTCAATGGGTTGATGTTGGATTTTGATGAGTTAGTACTGGATGCCAATAGGATGATGGTGGGATGGATTGTGGTAGGTGTTGTGGGATTTCTTTGATACATTACATGCAAATCCCAACAATTCTAAAAGCATCAAAAAGATACAATTGGCCTCCTACAACTTCAAAATTCAGAACCCCCCACAAACAAAGCAATTGGCTTCAAAACATGCATCAAAAACTCAACACCATCAAACAATTCACCTCCTACACCTTCAAAAAATCAAATCCACAAAATAAAGCTCTTGAGTTTCAAAATATGCATCAATAATTCAACATCAGCATACACTACCTTTCAAACCAAAACTCACAAAATAAAGCTTGTGGCCTTTTGAATGCATCAAAATCTCAACATGAACATACTTGTGACCTCCTACGCATTTTAAATAAATGTTTTAATTTATTATTATTATTATTATTTATTAAAAATACAAAACCAAAACCAAAAGCCACATAAACATAGCACTTGGGCATCAAAAACTCATTAGTACACATTTCACCTTTCTATACATATTAAGAAACCAAAACCCTCAAAGATAAGGCACTTGGGATTGAAAATTTGTATCAAAATTCAACATCATTGTACAGTTGATCTCTTACACCTTCAATAAACTAAAACCCACCAAAGTATAACACTTGGGCTTCATAATATGCATAAAAATCTAAATGTCAACATACATTTGACCTCCAAAATCAAGAAATCAAGCAAACACAAATAAAATAAAACATATATGAGAACTTACCTTGAAGATGGCCACCACAACCAACACGACCAAGATCACCAATACCACATGTAGGAAGGGGAAGAGGGAGGGAGGGAGAATAATAACAATATAGGAGAGGAAAATAGATCATGGCAATGGCGTTTAGGGTGTAGGGTTTAGAGTTCCACATGTGATGCGGTCTATAGCAACTCATTAGTACACCTAGGTCCAATGTGTTGCACCAACCCTCCAAAACACCAATTGTGCACGCAAATTGAAACAATTTGCACATATAAGATAATCAAACATTGAAACATCATACACTTGAAATACCTAATGCATTTCTAAACCAAAAGGATTGGACCAACCCACTTAAACAAGAAAATACACCCACAATGAACATCATCGCTAAAAAGGACCATTCATAATGAAGTGAAGAGGTCTAAAAATCTCTTACATGCATGATTGTTCCAAATGGCCTTCATGATCGGTTATGGGCTTGCCATGTGGCAACATTTACATGTTTCTTAATATGTCTACCTTTACACACACACACACACACACACACACATAACATTATTCAAATCCATAACAATGTTACATGGGACTGACAATATTATACAGAATATTCCCACATGCATACTATATGGGGAATATTCTATAGAATATTGTCAATCCCACATAACATTGTTATGGATTCGAATAATGTTATGCATGATGCTTGCTTAGTATTTCTCAACTCTTAAGTTGAGCTCCCTTTCTATATGTAGTGTACGGGATTTAATATGTTGTTAATGTAGTTTCACTGGGTGTGAGCAAGAGGACACCTTCATGTGCACCCATGTCCACCCTAACGGGTGTGGTTAGGAGCTTTCCCATGCAAAATAGGGAGACCTAGCCTTGGTATGGGATAGTTGCAAGTCTAGGGTAAAGTGAACTTGGACCGTCTCCGGCTTCTCAACCAATCACATAATTTGTATATCACGAATCAAGGCCCGTTGAGCTCTAGTGTAAGTGGCCCTAGGTGTGATATCCAAGTCTGCAAAGTGTAATGTAGGCTAACTATTTGAAAATCATGTTGTTGTTACACTAGAGGAAATCATGTCCAATGAACCTTGTAGGGTAGTTGAAGTTGTAGTGGAAATGGTCACTAGTAGCCAGTTTGTGCAATATAGGGTGTACTCTTGATGGCCAAATCAGAAGGTATGTGTTATTGTGGTGTTCGATGCTTTAGTGACATAGAGTGATGTGAGGGTAAGTGCCTTCATTGTGGGTGATGCATATTAATTGCCAAATACACTGATGAAGTATTAAATTTGATGTGCACCTCTCCACCCTATCATGGGCAATGATACAAGTTTTATGGATCTTATGTGTAGGTGTTGCTTGGTGGATGTTGGGTGGATCATGGATGCTACCATGTTAGTGTTGGGTGGATTGTGGATGTTGCCATGTTAGTGTTGGGTGGGTTTTGGGTGCTACTTGATGGATGTTAAGTGGATCATGGATGTTGTTGGGTTGGTATTGGGTGGGTCTTGGGTGTTATTTGGTGGATGTTGGGGTAGATTGTGGGTGATGCAGGATTGATGTTTGGTAGTTGTTGGGTGTTGTTGGGTTGGGCATCGGTAGGAGTCATGGTGTAAGGGTATTGTTGTATGATAAGGTGGTTGAATTGGCATTTTTGGTTGTTATTGGGTGATACATGATGATAATTAGTTACTTTACACACAAATTGTGAAATGCAAAAGAATCTTAATTTTAAATAGACCATTTTTATGTGACAACCTTCAACATGCAAGATTAAGCTTGTTTTGCATCATTTGCATTAATGCCTTTAAAATTATGTACCTATGTTAACCTTCATAAATCCTACTAAAACTTAACACTTATACTTCAATATATGCATCAAAGATTCAATATCCACAAATACAATGTAGTGGTCACCCTGCACCCAAAATGTATACCCATAACATAGAAATAGCTACCCAATGCCTACTTGATGTTGAATTCCATAGGTGTATTTGGCAATTAATATGCATCATCCACAACGAAGGCACTCACCCTCACATCACTTTATGTCACTAAAACATCGAACACCACAATAACACATACCTTTTGATTTGGCCATCAAGAGTACACCCTATATTGCACAAACTGGCTACTAGTGACCATTTCCACTACAACTTCAACTACCCTACAAGGTTCATTGGACATGATTTTCAAATAGTTAGCCTATATTAAACTTTGCAGACTTGGATATCACACCTAGGGCCACTTACACTAGAGCTCAAGGGGCCTTGCTTCATGATATACAAATTATGTGATTGGTTGAGAAGCCAAAGACGGTCCAAGTTCACTTTACCCTAGACTTGCAACTGTCCCATACCAAGGCTAGATCTCCCTATTTTGCATGGGAAAACTCCCAACCACCCGTTAGGGTGGACATGGTGCACATGAAGGTGTCCTCTTGCTCACACCTAGTGAAAGTACATTAACAACATATTAAATCTTGTACACTACATATAGAAAGGGAGCTCAACTTAAGAGTTGAGAAATACTAAGCAAGCATCATGTGTGTGTGTGTGTGTGTGTGTGTGTGTGTGTGTATAAAGGTCGACATATTAAGAAACATGTAAATGTTGCCACATGCAGGGGCGGAGCCAGGGGGCTCAGCCCCCTTGAGATCAGTAGTACATATTTTACTTTTTTTTCTTTTGCGACTGCAATGCTAAAATTTCGGGACGTGTAATACACCATTGGAAAGGTGTTTTCAAGACCTTTCCAACGGTATATTACAAGCCCCCAAATTCCTAAAATTTCAATTGGTAAAACCAAAAAAATCTGCAGTCGTTTAGCGAGTGCAGAGCAGGCTGGTCAAAAGAACCGCAATGGGAAATCGACAGTGGTTTCTTTTTCGCAATGTTTTCCTTGAGTGTATTGAAGGAAAGTCGGGCATATGCTTACTATTGGCAATGTCTATTGGTGATGATTGGATGGTCGATCTGATGATCATCTATATCGAAAAAACCATTGCCAAAGCTTTGGATATTAACGACACTATCAAAAAAATTATGGGGATGTCAGCTCGATGAGTCCAAATCTCTCAATAAATAATCAAATTCGACCACCTATTGAAATTTGAAAATAAAATATACATTGGATATTTCCATATTCTGACGTCAGCCTTCCATGGGTCAAAATCCTGGCTCCGCCCCTGGCCACAAACCACATGGTAAGATATTTTTGGCTCAAACCACATGGTGGGAAGTTTCCCATAAGGAGGACCTCTCATTGGTTGAGAGGGGCAAATAGCCACCACATGGGATCAAAGAGAATGATATGGCCTTGATGACTCATCGGTATTTTTTTGGGTTCGAGTATCTCATGTGACAATAAATGACATGACAAAGGACCAACGTTAGGAAAATTATGGACATTACAATAATGCTTGGAAATCCTAAAATTTAGGAGGAAAAATAGGATTTGGAATTACTTTATGATATCAACAAAGGTTGCTACCCTAGTGGAAGAAGACCGCCTTTGTCTTCTAGCCATTTGTGGTTTAACTTAGGCCTTAAGTTAAGATTTCAATGGTCACATGCCCTAACGTCTAGTGTAAAGTGCCCTTGACCCACACGGTGGGTGCGTTGGGTGGGGTAGCACCAGGCCTCAACTCCTTCACTCAATGGAAGGGGATAACCAACCACTAGCTATAGATGAACCAATTTGTTTCTCCCAAATTACCAGTTCAAATCAAAATTCCATAAAATGAACCAAATCATATTCTAGAACTTTTATAATTTCAAATAAAAATACAAGAAATAACCGAAGCAATTTAGTGAACAACTGATTGATAATTAGGAAATAAGGATGTTGACCGAGTTAGCTCAAATTTCTCCTTGTTCACAGCCTACACTTCTGGGTAGTTGACTTTGTCAAAAGAAAATAATAAGGATATGTGGCTTTGCCACGAGAGGCTCTATCCTCAAATGACATTTAAAAGTGGCTATTTTGAATTACTAGCTTTTTTCATGTTAAATTGGAAATTTCATTAAGCTTCCCCTAAGCTTCCATTGAGTTTCACCAAACCTTATTCATTAAGTACTAACATGCCATGCATTGCATTACATGGGCCCTATTACCACTCAAATACAATCTCCACATTGCCTCTATCCCATGCAGAGGACTCAAAAAAACATGGCACAATGCCACCATACACCAATTAGCCAACGTTCCTTAATCTTGCATCCACACTAGACACCTTACACTCATCAATGCTGGTACACAAAATGACACACCCCAAGTCAACACCACCCCACCATGGATGCTCATATGTACCGTACCCACCAACAAGTTTATGTTCACAACAGTCATTCTGCAGAAACAAGGCACATATCTCCAATTTCAAATTGCCACCATTTGCTCAAAAATGATCCAAATCACAAACCGCAAAGTGTGTTGGAGAGATAATGAAATCCAATTTACTAATACATTAGGCATTTTAAGAAAAAAATTAGATTTATACGTAAATATAGCATTTTTTGACAAACTATCTACCATCTAGTGCTACCACCATTAGCTTTGATTACAACCTTCATATGGTGAGGCATGCTAGCAAAGAGAACTTCAATCATCTCTAAAGACACTCTTCCCATGCCCTTTGAATGGTGTTGACTAATTCTTCTTTGTTTTGCGGTAGCTCTTCTTTTTGGATAGTATCTTTCACAATCTTCCATAGGTTTTCAATGGGGTTTAAGTCAAGAGAGTTTGCAGGCCATAAAAGCTTTCTTATGCCATGCGCTTGCCTCCAATCACTTGATTCCTTGCTGCAATGCACCGGGGCACCATCTTCCATGAGTATAAGTGTCTCAGGGTGATCGTGGAGGAAATAGAAACCACTCAAGGGACTTTCATAAACTACAACAACAAAGTCCCTACCTTTTCGTCTATCCAGTGGGATTATAACAAGTGGGCACTTGTCAAAACCGGTGAATGCACCTCAAACCATCATTGATGAACGACCAGATTTGAAAGATGGTGCTAAACAATCCAAAGAAAAACGTTCATGTGACTTTCACCATACCTTCACGGGCCTCGACCTTTTTCTAGTTCCAAATGAAGATTCATCCGTCCATATCAACATCAACATTTACAAATTTGAGTGAATTCTTTTTTTCCAATTGATGTTATGCCCATCAAAAACCTAAAGAAGCAATGAACCCTTCCAAATCTACTATTTGTGCAAAGTTGCAAGCTCAAGAAACAAAACCACTAGAATTGCAACTACTCACCAAAAACACTCACACAATGTATCCACAAGCTACCACATTGCTTGAAAGAAGTATATTTTTTGTTGAAAGGTTGTTGGAGATCCATATATGAAGCTCAAACTCACAAAAATCTGAAGTGTGTTGGCTCAAGAAGAATGGATGTTGTCTTCACAATGTAGGAACTACAAACACAACTTGAAGTGCAATTAATGCAATCTAATTTTTCTTAGACACATGGCTCAAATTTGCATGCTAATGGCACCTAGAATGTACTTAACTTATTTCTAAACAAACATGTGGCAGTTTCGTGAAGTTTGGAGTTGGAAATTGGGAGATATGATTTTTCAAAGTTGCATTTTTTTTCACTATCACTTGGAGTTCGAAAATTTGAACGTAAACTTGTTGGTGGGTACTGTACATGCAACTCCTCAAAATGTTCATGTGTAGCCAAACTCACATGCGATATTATATACATAAAAGAAACTCCAGTTGAACTCAAAGGACCACTAATCCCCGCACCCAACCTCCCCATACAACTTATTGAATTCACCTACACACACGACATATATATCAACCAAGCCATCGAAACCAAAACAACTAAATACTGTAGTTTAGTTTTTGGTTACAAACAAACCCCGGGAAACACTCAGGGAAGGCTCAAAAGGCGATTTTGGTATCATCTAGGGGTCACAAATAAGTTTTATTAGGACAAACACAAGGTTATTTCACTTGATTTCTAGTTTAGAATAACAATTAGAGTATGACTGAGGGATGAGAACTTAAAAATCTCTCTATGTTGGTACATGCAATTGTGGCGGTCACTCACCTCACTCTAATTACCCGGGCAATAGTCTAGCAATGAGTTCATTTTAATTGGACCAAGTGCGGTGCGTAAGTATAGGCACAACCATCGGCAATAGTCTTGCATCAGTAGCTCATTAAAGTCTTGTTGTATAAAAGCCAAGGGCACTTTGGTATAGGCAATAGGCTTTCATTAATTAATTTCTCTTAGTGTAATTAAGAAAATCTATACAATAATCCTTCCATTCCGTGGTTCCTTAATAATTATAGATGCAACAATACAGATAGGCTATAGCAATGATTTTTAATTTGGCTACGCAGATGCTTTTTGCTATATTCATTTGGGCCCAGCTATATGTACACATACAATTTTGGGGTTTTTTTTCTTCCAAAATAGCCCCAAAACATATTTCATATTGAAAGATAGCAAACTCGACCCCATTGGCTGGGTTCGAAGAGCCGGCCAATGCTTCATCCCAAGTGTCCATGTGGCGAGCAATCTAACGGCCAAGGCATGGGTGGCCAAAACCCTAACCTTTGTTGATAAAAATAGCCATCTTGGGCTCATCACACCACCTGCACTTCGTAGGTGACAACATCATAATTGGACAATGTGGCCGTCAACATACGATGCCAACACCGAGGCAGCCAACCATAAATGCAATATTAGCATTGGTGTTGACCCGGGCCCCAGTAAAATAACGGATATTGTAAAAAAAACCAATAATGAGGCTCGCCGCTCAAGGCTTGGAACTGGGCCGCTGAACTTTGAAGGGGTGGACCGTGGACGGTGGAACTGTGGCTGCTAGGCAGCCTGGCAGCCTGGGGACCTGGTCAGCAGCCTGGCCCGGCTTCGGCGCTGAGGCTTGAGCTGTGTTTGGTGGGATCTTTTCTTTTCCCTTGTCTGGTAGCCGACTTTCTGATGTGAGTTTTCTTCGCCAAATGAATGGGGGTGGCGTCCCTGTGTCGATTTCTGTTTCGCATGGTTTTGGTGGGGTACTGAGCTTGGCTATAGGTGTCTTTAATTTGAGTCTTCGTCGAGAAGCTGGAATGTTGAATCAGCTGCTCCACTGATCAGGGTATGGAACATTTGTTTGCTTGGTGACTTGGATCCGCTTCTCAACCTTCTGAAGCTATTTTGTTCTCTTTGTCATTGTCAATATCTCAAGCATGTTCCATCTATAATTCAGAGGATCATTCTGCTGATGATTCCAGACATTTTGGTGCAGTTGGAATCCGTCGACGAGAGTCCGACAGCCGTGGAAAAGGTTGTTTCTTCCACTTCTTTTTTGGCTTGAGATTTCCTTTGGTTTGTGTAATTCTTTTTTTAACCAAAATCTTGGAACTGCTTGCTCCTTTTTGGCGCAAGTTTAATTTGAGCGGGGAGCTTGAATTTTCATTTTGTTCGTGTTCAGAATGCTTTAGTTTAATGCGCTGAGCGTGGCCTCTGGACGTGGTGGTGGTGAGGATCGGACCTGTTTGAATTGCGAGGCAGGAAGTGAGTTGCTAGATTCCAGATTCACAAACCTCCCGCTCTAGAAGAAATTGTTGGCGAATTGCTAAATAGCACTCAAAGAGAGTACATTAGAGTTAACATCCTTTACCTCAATGGAAGTTTCTAGCTGCGGGGTTTCATCAGATGGTATGTCGTCAACTTGTCGCAGAATCCTTCAATGCGGCGTCGAATTGACATCACTTGCAACAAAAAAAACCTAGAGAGCAAGGTGGGTTGAGGAAGGTGTGTAAGAAATCTGATCCTCAACTTGCTACAGACTCCATCAGTTCAGCTTCGAATTGACATCACTTGTAGCAAAAACTTGTCGGCGCCAACAGGTTGAAGTTCGGTGTTCAAGCAGCCGCCTCCGTTCGAAGCACGTCACTGCAGTGACGTGGCCATTAAAGGACCCCCATAATCCCATTAAAGGGACTGCCATTGTCCATTCTGGGATCTGAACGTGCCCACTATGGAACTTAACTCTATTCTAGACACTAATGGGGAAATAAATGGCATGATTCAAATTTTGGTGGACTGTACTAACTATAATGTAGAGTCTTTGTACATTGCCTAGGTCCTTGATCCATATATGGTCATACTTTGTTTTACTATTCACTTCATGTTTCTCTTGCATGCTATATTGGAATGGGTTAGTTGTGTTGCTACTTGGTTGTGTTAGCCTCTTTTATGATTGTGGTATGGTTAGTGAATGATCTGATTCCACACTATGATAGTTGAATGTGTACATGGGTAGTAGCTTTGATCGTCGTAAGTTTCATTGTTTTGTGCATTGGCCCAAATATTAGATGAACCATTGCAATGGCTCCTAACCTTGTTCCTCCCAAGGGCTTCAAGTTTAGGAAGTTTTTTAGTAGGCCAGATCCTAATGGTGCAAGTAGTAGTTCTATGCCTCCTGATGGTGTTATCCCTCCACCCATTGACATTGAAGTCCAACCAAAAAACCCAGTAGAAGAGTCTCCCGGGAGAAAAAACAAGTATGACAAGAATCGTCAATTTCAAGTTTTGTGGTTGCTTATATTTCCTTGGGCAGAACCTTTGTACAAAGATGGAGAGGTTACCAAGGTAATATGCAAAGTCTGCTCTAAAATCCGGGGTAAATCCATAGTTTTGTGTGCTAAGAGTGATAACCTTTGGAAACATCAAGGACGGAAAACAACAAAGACACATGGTCATGGAGTTGCCATATGAGAGAAGTATATTGATAGTAAGTCTATACATTTGAAAAATGAGAGGCTTTTTACAGTTATTTCCACAGATACTATTGTTGCTCAAGTGGCAAAGAACACCGATAGAGATAGAAGGAAAAAATGGATATAGTTTGTTATTGTTTTACATTTGCTCCAAAAAGACCGTCCACTCATAGATTTTGAGCATATGTATGTGTTGTTTGAAACCTTGAGATTGAAAAACAATCCACAGCATCACTGAAGTGATAATAGTGGCTGGACAATGGCAGAGGCTATTGAACGTGTTGTTTTGAAAAGAAAAAAAAGATGTCATGCAAGCTGCAATTTTTTTTAGCATTTCTTGTGATGAAATTACATCATTTGATTATCAATCTTGGATAAGTGTACATGGCTATGTCGTTGTGAATTGGAAGCGAACTCCTATTTTGTTGACCCTTGAGAGAGTTGTTGAAGGTGGAACATCTGATAATCTGACAACTGTCATTTTGAATGCTATTCGTTCATATGGAGGTATATGTGAAGAGAAGATGAGGGAGACGTTCATAACCTTTGGAGCTGACGGGGTTTCAACTTTTCAAGGTGCTAGATCTGAAGTTACTGTGCAACTCATCACTAAAAATGCTCCCTTCATGATCGGAGTGCACTGCATGGCCCACCGCATTAATCTAGATGTCTAAACCATTTCAGAGGTCGAGGTTGTTAAGCATGTAGAGGATATGCTAGCGTCTCTTTATTCCTACTTCAGTTCCTCTCCCAAAAGGACTATAGAGTTTCAGAAGTTAGCAGTTTGTTTGGAGACAAAAGGAAACAAGATATTGAAAAACGTGAAAACACGCTGGATATTCATGCTTGCACTTGCAAAGAGGGTTTTGGAGGAGTACAAACCCCTAGTGATGAAGATGGCCATAGATACACAGAAAAAATCT
This sequence comes from Polytrichum formosum, assembly GCA_964035585.1. Taxonomy (NCBI): domain Eukaryota; kingdom Viridiplantae; phylum Streptophyta; class Polytrichopsida; order Polytrichales; family Polytrichaceae; genus Polytrichum; species Polytrichum formosum. The sequence goes on along the minus strand of OZ037941.1, from coordinate 26,067,783 downwards.
ACATCAAAGAAAAATCTCTTCATGCTTTTGGATTGGCAAAATATGTTGTCACTACCGTGTTTGATTTCCATGTTGCATGCTGTGAATTCTCTAATCAAGTTTGCACAAAATCCAAGTTGCTACATCGTGGATTTTCTTTCTGTTGTGAAGATATGCTAAAGTGATATGTATAGGCTTTATTTGGATCCATCCTTTGCTTTCCATGGGAAAGAGTTTGGCACATTTCGATCTTTGGCAGATGATACATCATTAGTAATTGAACAAAATTGGTCGTTTGATTACAATCGTGATGAAGATCATCTCGTCTTCAAGATTGCTGGTGTATCTCACATGGCAACCATGAGGTCGGTGACTCATCCAGGGCAATGGGAAGAAGTAAACAAGGTTGACCGTGAGGTGATCCTTGCAGAGGTGCAGAGAAGCTTATCTGGTGCTGCAAAACAAGTTATAGAGGAGTTAGACAAACGTTTCCCTCAGCAAGAAGTGATGTGTGCATTAGGCATATGCTATCCTCAGTATTGGCTCACTAACACTTTTGAGGCCATACATCCTAGGTATATTGCAATTCTTAAATTATTTTATGGTGTAGCAAAGAAGTTGCAGATACCTGGAGATGTTGGATCGGACGATGTTGAGGAGTGGGTGCCTCCACCCCTTGATATCCGCACCCTGGAACTCCAAAGTTCTTTCTTCAAGATCACCATGATTTCAAATGCGCAAGTTGCCATGACCTTGCCTTTGAACGAAAATCCAATGTCTAGACTTTGGCGGAAACTGTCAAGCAATGCGCTCATTTCAGCTAAGCTCTCTGAGTTCATGAAGGTTGTTGAAATTGCTCATGTTCAAGTGTTGGGCAGTGTGAAGGATGAAAGAACATTTAGTTCTTTGTCGTTTTTGAAGAGCAAGTTGAGGAACCGACTTACAACACACCTAGATTTGGTCATCCGTATGTTTGCACAAGACTTTTATACCCTAGATATTTTCCCTTACCAAACAGCCATATCAGATTGGAAAGCACAGAGAAATCGGTATGGAGGGGAAGAATAGATGAATTATACTAGTAGCAGCATATTATTGGGTATTGGCTTTATACATGAGAGGTTTCCAATGTATTGAATCTACACTCAATTTTTGGAACATGATGAGGTAGAGTAAGCGTAATATAGAATATGATGCCATTTTTGAACCATGTGCATTGTGTGGACTATGGCATGGTTGGGGTGCAACTTGCAAGTTTTTTTTAAGTGTTGCATAAAGTTACCACCTATATTTTGAAGGAACCGTTGGAGGATTTTCATGGTGTACATGGGCCAAATCTTCATGTGTTCTCTTCTATACTAACTTTTGTTGGGTGATAGATGGGATGCAATAATGTGTAGTTTTGCAGGCCATTCCACGCTGCAATGGGCAGGGTTGAAAGATCGGGGTTCAATTCCCCCGTGGAATAATGATTTCTATATTGAATTGTTCATGTAGCCCAATTTGCATTAGCAACTTAGGAGGTTGGGGCCAAATTTTAACTCTAAAATGCCAAAGCATAGCCACATAATGTGCCGCAAACAAAATATATATCGCCACACACTTAAACCTTCTTGAACATGTCATCGCATTTGTCATATGTTGAATCATTCCACATCACTAGGCTGGACTCCTTTGTTCCCACTCAAAGTGCCAATAGAGCTAGTGAATGAATAAACTAAGCGCCAATTTACACACCCATTTTCTTTCAAAAAAAAATCATTGGGCTATAGTCTTCGATAGTCTTCCGTGATTGTGTCTAAAAAGAAAATTCCAAGTTATTTGTTTGATTCCTCATAATAATTTGTCATTAAGTCAGTACACCACATAACTCATTTAATAATCACAATTACTGGCCTAGTCTTGCATCTTCTTTTCTCGTATGTACGCAATGCTCCCCTTGACAACCAACAGTCTTTGAGAAATGACCTTTTGTTTTATCCAGACCATTGTCTTTTCAAATTCTTTTAACCTGAGGGCAGTGGCTTTTTATAAAAGCCCACACCCAAGCAACCTCCAACTACAATGACGTCTTTGATAACTCACTGATTCTCCCAATTTTCCAAGGCTATGGTCTTTTCATAACTCAACAATCTAGTCATCTCTCTTCTCCATGGACTGGCAGGCTCACTTAGTACATCTACCTATTTCTCATGATGGCCATGGTCTCCTCATATTTCAAGGTAAGTGGTCATCTCTCAACACCTCATGGGCAATAGCCTTAATTCATAAATCACTCATATACAATCCAAATTCCAAACAATAGTCTTCGTACTTCTCTCTCTCTCTCCTTCAAAACTCAAGAAGGTTGTCCTTTTTTCAGCACGCCTGGGGTAACTTCCCACACCTACTTATGTTTTTTTCTTCTGAAAGACATGTTCTCATGTGCTAGTGCCTTTTACAATCAGGTTATAGTCTCTCCAATTCTGGTTTTTGATATCTTAAGTTCATTGTCCGTTCATACCTACAATTTTTTAAGTGTTTGTGTTCACAATAAGTCATATTCGCACTTAAATCCTATTTGGATAAAAAAAGCTTAAACCAACTAATTTTTCTATACTACAAATACCACCCACTAATTGAAGCAATCAAAGCTTAGAAAGGGATTGTTAACCCGCTAAAATTCATAACCGCCAGAGTCATAGAGCCATCCATAACAACAACCTTGAAGAACTCAAACATCTACACATACCCATGCCTTCCATAGAAAATCCATGACAAATATACACCACATTGCTATTAAATACCCCACATACCTCGTCTTAAACAAAAGAAAACTTGAAGCCAAACAAAATTCCAATTCTACCCCCCCCAGGGGAAAATCACCTACCTAAGGGCCAGTTCAAACGGGGTCCCAAGTCACTTGAGGTCAATATGTGCAATCTCAACTGTCAAGAGCATGGAAGTTGGGACTTACCACTTCACATGGAGTTCTGAGTCCTAGGTCCCAAGTATGACATGGATGCCTACATGGCAACAATTTTTGGAGGTGAGGCTCAAAACTTGTGTTGAGATTTGGTTCGAGCAAAAAGCTAAACCCAACTCTCAACACAAGTCTTGCGAGCATTTTTGCATAAAAGAATCAAAATTCAACTTTAATGATAATTAACTACATTTTAATGATGTCTTGAGGCTCAAAGTTGGGACTTTGCCTCCATGTTGGGACTTGCTAACATGAGTGGGACTTGAGACTTGGGACTTGGGACCCCATGTGAACCAACCTTAATTCACCGGCTCTTTTTTACACCAAATAGGACCCACCTATCGCAAGATAAGCAGTAAACCTTACGTTGCACCAAGGGGATTCTTGAACGAAGTAAGGCCCTTGGGCTCAAATTCACGTCCGTAATAACCACCGACATTCATTTTTTTTCTTCATTTTTTTCTTCTTCTTTTGAGACAGAAGGCCGACAAACCAGCGCCAAAGCACATGAAGTAGTTGACCACTTGGTAAATTTCTGTCAAGTAGAGAGGAGATTTCACAACAAGGAATCGAACTGCCAACCTCTTCCTTGAGATTTGGGTATCTCTCCACCATCATCCAGTAGTTTAGGGTCGTCTCGGACCTTTTCTTTTCTTTCTGGGACGGTAGCCTTACAGGGCCCACTAGTACCGACACCAGAATTGGCGACCTTCCTATGAACCTTCCATTGGACTTGTTTCCCACGGCCACACTCCCGCCGCTCCTCCTTCGCTCATCAATCTGCCTGCTCCGCCGCGTGCAATCGTGGCAGCTTTCGCGGTCTGCATTTCCAAGATCCCCTGACCGCGTCTTTCTCCTTACCAATCGAACCCACAATCCAGGTCATAAGTCATAACCCCTTCTCCTCTCTTCACTTCTCTTGTAATTTTATCTAATTTTGTGCACAGACTCCCGACTGAGCGCATATTCCACCTACATTGCACTCTCTACGGGTTGAGAGCGTTCGTTTCGCCATCCTTTCGTTTCGTTCACAAACCGTATGAGCAATCTGGTGTGTTCCGTGAGGTCTGGGGGCGTGACGTGAGAGTATCGGTGGTGTTAGTTCCGGAGCTCATATCAGGTGTTGAAAGGTTGGGGGGGGGGGGTGGGGGGATGGCGGGGAACCATCCGGGTATCGTGACGATCGGAGTAGAGAGCACATCTGATATCGTGATTGGGAGGAACATTATCTCACGTGAGTTTCAATCCTTTGAATCTAGTTTATGAAGAAGAAGATTGGGGTATAGCGGGTTTTGTGCCGACTTTATCTGCATGTATGAAGAAGTGGTGTTGAATCTGACGGAATGGGTTTCCTCTTTTGAATGCAGGTAAGCTTCGCCGCACGCCTTGTTTCATACTGTTTCAATACAACAACCACGTACAACGAGTAGACGAAATATGTAAGTTATCATACCTCTTCCCATTTTCATTTCAGGAAGATGTCGTCAAAGATGATGTAGGCAAAATGGTTGGCTCTAACAAATGGTTGTGGCTTATATATTAGCCTCTGCTATAATTTCAGCGGCGAGATGTGCAGTGTTTTTTTTTTGGGTGTAGTATTGAATAGTGCAGATTTTTTTTGGCTGATATGTGTGGGAAGTCTTTCAGATTCATTTCTGATCATGATTTGTGTGTAATGAATCATCGTGCCTTAGCAGGGGCTCACATGTACGTAGATTCTGTACATGAAGCTAACTAACTTGTGGCACAACTTTCTGTGTTTTATTGCAGTAACTCCATGCACTAGTAGTTATCGTGAGTGGAACAAGGAAGTTTGCTTTCAAATTGACCCAACTTATGGAGATTGTGTCGAGGTGAACATGTACAGGGATAATAATAGGGTCATCGGAAAATGCGAGTAAGTATTCTGAAACTTCTCCATGATTTTTCCCTTCCTGAACCAAAAATATTCAAGGCAGTACGTGGAGTACTTCCGTTGTTTCTGGGAATTCCTCTTTTCTGTTCTGCATGTGAGGGGGCTATATCAGGACAACACAACAACCACAGGAAACTGGCTGGTCGTATGTGTGAAGGGTTGTTAACACTCCAATGATGGTTGTGGCTAATCACAATCAATAGTATTCTGGGCTCCTGGAGCATATTATATGATCTTTATCTGCACTAGAAGTAGGCAGTGAAGGTAGTCAGTTTCGTTCTAACGCTTTTGATTTTTGTGGCAGTATAATCTTGTCAGAAGTGCCCAATGAGAATCAAAGGCCATTTCGTAGGACATTCATGCTAAAGAAGTACATGCCGTCTGCAAGCAATGAAGGAGACGTCCAGGGGTATTTGAGACTTTGTGTGACGTTCAACCGGCCTGCTCAGGTATGGGATCCAATCTAAAGGAAGTGCAAGTACCTTTCTTCTGATGGCATCAACTCGGTGACTTTATGTAGTGTCATCTTTAGGTCTTCCAATCTCTCCCTCACAGAGTAATGTCCCTGGTTGTGATTGTGATTTCCTATATACAGTTCGCTACCGATTGTTTCACATGTAAGGTTTCATGTAAATGAGACTTAAGATCCTTGCATGGAGTTATAGTTAGCTTTAGTTAGCTTAGTCCCATTTACGTGAAACCTTATATCCTATATGGAACTTAGGCCCCCTTTACAATAGAGAGTTTAGAGCTTGAAGATTAAGAGCTCGAGGAAAGGAGCATTCTCATTGACGGGGAGCCTCTTCCGCATTCTTGTTCATCCTTGTTCCACTTTCTCTAGGCCTACACTTGTTTAGATGGATCCTGGTCATCGTTGACAAAGTCTCGGTCAGAATCCTAAGGTACCTCCATGGGGAGTTTAGGATTGAGGAATGTCGAGAGTTCGAGCCCTTGTTTTGTGGCCCCAACCCAATGGGCTTTCGAGCAGCCTTTAGCTTGTCATGAACGCTTCTTTGTTTAGTATCATTCCCCTCTTGATATTTGCTTTTGAGCATGGCCACTTTACACTTGCTCAAACTATCGAGAGCTTGAGGATTGGTTTGAGCTCTGGTTGAAACCTTGTCAATTCCGAGTATCAAACTCACGAAAATTGCAAGTTCTAGCTCTGGACTCAAGCTCTAGTGTTAAAGGGGGCCTTAAAATTCCACACAGCATTCTTTAGTTCCTTACATGGACTGCTATATTAAGTTTAGGTCACTGAGTCCCATTTACATTGAACCCTACATGCTACAAACATATTGACGTCTGGAGGCTTGACATGCTTACCTGTGGGATCATTCAGGAAGCGCCATACCCACCATCCTACCCACAGCAGTGGCCTCGTTCTCAACTACCACAACAACCCATGTACCCACCAGGTCCCAGACAGCCGTGGCAAATTGGTCAGCAACAACCATACGGCCCCTTCTACCCACCAGGCCCTCCACAGGATCAATGGCAGAACGGTCCACCGGCACCTCAGCCCATGCCCAATCCTCATCCAGGTCCACTTTACCCGCCGAATCACTTCCATATGAGCCACGATAAAGGTAACTATCAAGCACTGCACCCGGGTGCAAGGCCCAACCTCAGTGACATCCCGATAGCAGAGATTTATCCACCACCAATTTCATTTACATCTTCACGGAGCCACCACCACCACCACCATACTACTACCGATTCATTTGTATGGTCTCCTGCAGAGCAGCAAACAAATCAAGCTCCCCTTGCTTCGGCGTCAGCCGGCACTGATGATGATGAGGAGGAGGATTCAGAGATGAGGAGTTTCTTGGAAGCCTTTGCACCCAGTTTAAACAGGTAGCATCATCATCCAGGTACATTTCACCCGCTGAATCACTTGCGTATGAACTACTACAGTCAAGGTAACCCCATCAAGCACCATAGCACCCCGCAATGTTCAACCTCGGCGATATCTTGATAAGAGAGTTTTGAAGGGAACCGTTGAGGAGGAGGAGGAGGAGGAGGATTCAGAGATGGAGGAATTCATGGGAGCCTTTGCACCCAGTGTAAACAGGTAGCATCATCATCCAGGTACATTTCACCCGCTGAATCACTTGCGTATGAACTACTACAGTCAAGGTAACCCCATCAAGCACCATAGCACCCCGCAATGTTCAACCTCGGCGATATCTTGATAAGAGAGTTTTGAAGGGAACCGTTGAGGAGGAGGAGGATTCAGAGATGGAGGAATTCATGGGAGCCTTTGCACCCAGTGTAAACAGGTGCGGAAGAGAGTCAAACATTGCAAATTTTCGAATTTTTATTTGGTCCATTTCTGCCAAATTTGTACAGCTAGGTACTCTCGCTTTGACATGGTAGGCAGCACTGCTTCTTGCAAGGCTCCAAATTTAGGGTTGTATCATCATTCAAATTTGGTTGCACACATGTGTATAGGAAGAAAGAAAGAAAAGTTGCATACATGTACACAGGAAGAAAGAAAGAAATGGAAACAGAAGTTGCATACATCTTGGTGTAGTTTGATTGTCCCGACAAAGCGGGATTTATCATAGAGGAGGAGGCATGATGAGGAGAGTGACGGTAGATATAGAGCAGCAAAAATTGTTGACAAGGGGGTGCGGCCCGGAATGTATATAAAGAGATGCGCACCACTTCAGATATTCTTGTCACATGGGTATAGTTATGTAGCTTGCCTCGAGCTTCAACGTGAAACCAAGTTTCATGCAATGTGCTCTATTTGGCTTCACGATGTTCACAATGCGTGGTTGTGATGAAAATGGAGAGTCCGGCCATGGTCAGAATGTTTCTGTTCTCTCGTGCTTCTCCAGAATGTTTCTGTTCTCTCGTGCTTCTCCAGAATGTTTCTGTTCTCTCGTGCTTCTCCAGAATGTTTCTATTATCTTGTGCTTCTCCAGAATGTTTGTAGTTGTATCATGTAGTGTACTTCTTTGCTTTCAATGAAATGAAATTGATCTTAAAGTCCGGGGAACCCAAAAGGCTTATGGGAACTAAAAGTACATGATGGTGTCAAACTGGCTAATGCCCTAGAGTGGTGGAGTGCGGTAGCCTCTGTGAGATTGAGGCTAATATCAACTTTGATAGTCCAATCGAAAGAAAGGCTTGAGACTCACAAGTACTACATTCTCAAATAGTGAATCTCTATATGAAGTTATATGGGGACACCACCCAAAACTATATAGGGGACATTCCATCCAACATCCAATAGTTATAGGGGACACTCCATCCAACATCCAACAATTATAGGGGACACTCCATCCAACATCCAACAGTGATAGGAGACACTCACTCCGTCCAACAATTATAGGGGACGCTCCAACACAAAGTGTCTTATTTTTCAACTATATTCTTAGAGAAAAAGTGGCATAATCTTATTATCCCTAGAGATTGTAGGGTAAGTTCACTACACTAAAAGTGGACCTAGCATTATTTGTCAATCATAAATTTTTTTGGGCATTATAGATTTACAATGTTGCAATTACTATCAAATTTCAATCACCCATGGAAATATTTCATCATATTTTGATAATTGGCATTTGAATGAACTAAAAGTAAGTTGGGATGACAATATTTGTAAACTTATTCATAAGAAGTATCATCAGAAAGGCCATCTATCACATGACACTAGATATAATATTTAGTGTACCATCCAATTTCAATGGCAAGTCTATGCTTTGAGGTGTGTTAAGCAACAATGATCTTTTTTAGTCTCTTTGCCCTTTATTTTGGATCTTAGCCGTCCTCTCTTGTTATTTTTGTTATCTTCGAGTCCAATTCACATTCGTATTTGTCATGGGTGTGTTCCCATTGAGATAGACCCCACGATGCGTTCCATGTAGGTGATCTTGTTTGGCGAGGTGATCTTGCGTTGGAAAGGTGTCTTCTAATTGGAACCAAGCCGTATAGAGGTTTCTAAACGTTTGCTTGAAGCCAATTAGAATATTGCAACAATAAAAGAGATTGTTAAGGAGGCGCCGACCGTGGGATTCGAACCCACGACCACGTGGTTAAAAGCCACGCGCTCTACCAACTGAGCTAGGTCGGCTTCACATATACGGGGATTTCTTCTTAATGTCTTATTCCTTTCTTTATGTTTAGATGCGTTTGCATTGTGTTCCTACATTGTGTAAAGGTGCTTTTTTCTCAACATAATGTGGCCTCAATTCTTAGAATTATTGAGTTGAATGGATGATGATGAACCTGTTCAAAAACTGAAACTTGTAGCACCACGTGTACTGAATGTTTTGCCAACATCCATTCTGAGCTTACTAGTACGAATCTTGGCTATGGCTATCTCTTGTGCATCATCAAGGCTTGACCCAAGAATATGTGTCATGATGTCATGAGACATGGGACTCACAAAAACTTTTACTCACTCACTGCTCACTGATTGTTCATAAATATTGCATATCGGAGACGATATGAACAATATTAGAGAAGCATGCATCCATTAATAATATTGCATGCTTAGAACTCTAAATGGCGCATCACCTACAAAGGCAGAGATGTAACGGTAGGTAGACTGCTGTGAAGAGTGTGGTGTCTGTGGAGAACTCTTGATGTTCCATTCCTTACAACCCTGCTGATGCTGCAGATCAACGTAACCGCCTTGTGCTCTGGAAAGCAAGGTAGCTGGACAGGTGGGCAAAGAAGGCAGTTGATTGTCACATGACTCACTTTTAGTATGCGGTTGTGGGTGGCCAGCTGCATTGTCCTTCTCTTCCTCCCCTCTTCTTGCTCCTGCCAAACAACATTGTCTGGGCTGTCAGTGATTACTTAAGTGTTTTTGCTCTTGATGTATGTCTTCATGCAGTTGTATTTCTTTGAGAAACTTAATTTAGTACTCCATATCTCCTTCCAAGTAATTGAATTTCATCTCTCGTAGTCAGCCTGGGCAGGAATTCATTGATTTGAGGTTAACTTAACTATCTCTGGTTTGAACGGGTGGCAGGCAAAAAGCTTGTGTCACAAGAGAAAGATAAAGTCGGAAATCTTTCCGAGTGTGCCAGAAAGATTGGATTGACAACGAGGTCTGGCGTTGCTGGGATTGGGAAGAAACAATATCTTCACATCCACTAGGATAGACTTGCAAATGCTGCAGGAAAGTATTACCGAACAGGTTGCGGAATTGGTCCTTATATGATGAGAAATTCACCACAGCAATCCCAGCAATTAAATCACACCGATTTGAGCTTGTGTTTGCAGCCCATGGATACATACAGGAATTCCCCATATGCATACTTGTGATGTGAAATCTAAATTTTCTTTGTGTGAGGACATAACCTAGATTGATCCACTCTCCTCGCCCTCCCATCCATATTCATCAGTGACTGTCACTCTTCTCGCTTCCTCTTCTGAACTCACCAAGTCTCATTGTCCATGCTGTTTAGTGCACATGTGAAGGATTATTATCAGTAACCGTCTCCTGTAACCCAGGGCACAAACTTAGGATCCTGGTTTCGGCCAAGGTGCAATTAGAGCAATCGGTGAGATCATCATCGATTGTAAGGAAAATGGCAGAGAGCTCAGATTCATCACAAGTATCCACTAAAACAATTTTTTTCCTCCTCCTACTCAGTCTGCTCACGTTGGCGCAATCCACATTGCTATCGCCCAAAGATTACACGCATCGTCAAATTAGACTGCAGAACGATCACCATCAACCTGGTCCCTTGAGGCATACTCATGCACACCTGATACCTGAAGAAGACGAAGAGGGATCGGAGTTTCCGGAGCGAATCTCGAGGAAATTGACAACAATTGTGAATCCTCAACCTCTCATCATCCCGTATCAAGGTGGTCCAATTCTCTCTGGAAGGAATGGAGTGACCAACCTGTATGTGATCTTTTACGGCGGATTCACACAGCATCAGAGAGGTATTGTGCATCGGTTCTTGCGATCTCTGTCACCGCCAAAACGCAGACCTCGAGCAAGCATCCACACGGTGGCCAAGTGGTGGCAAATCACCCATGGTTACAAAGACATATTCGACCAATCCGTCGCACAAATCGTTGTTCCGAATGGGGAAATCCAGATCCGAAATTACACTCTCGGCCGTTCACTCGGCCAGAGCGACATCGAAGCCTTGGTGATGCAATCTTTGGGGAGTTTCGAGACGAGTTCCAGGGCATTGTACATTGTGTTGACATCTGCGGATGTGGAGGTCGCCGGGTTTTGTCAAGAAAGTTGTGGACAGCATGGGTACCTTTACCCATCGGATGCCACCGGAGGGCAGATGTTGCCGTATTTGTGGGTTGGGGATGCATCATCCCAGTGCCCGGGACTGTGTTGTTGGCCATTTGCGAATTTGGAGTACACCTCCACGGGACCTGCGAACCAGTCATTGGTGCCTCCGAATGGTGACTTAGGTGGTGATGGGATGATCATCAACTTGGCCACTCTCATCGCAGAGGCCGCCACCGATCCTTACCAGAATGCTTACTACCAAGGTGACGCCGGATCTCCTGTCGAAGCAGCGGAGGCTTGCAAAGGAATTTTTGGTCCTGGTGCGTATTCGGGGTACCCGGGCGATGTCATGTTGAACAATGTCACCGGAGGCAGCTTCAATGTTTTCGGGTTTCAGAGAGATCAGTTCCTGCTGCCCTGGATATGGAATCCCATCAGTGAAGCTTGCGCTGGTCAAGCATAAAGCTAAGTTAAGTTAGTCGGCCAGCTGCGTGCAGCCACCAACAGGATCCATGATTGTTCGTGAGTTGGAACAAGGTATCTTTCTTCCTTCAGTCGATACGCCAGAGAGAGAGAGAGAGAGAGAGAGAGAGAATGACAATGATGGTTACTCAATTGCCACAATGAAATATCACAATGAAATATGCAATGGGCTTGAATAATTCAATGGAGCACAATTGGCTGAACCTTTCATTTAACTCTGTTTCTCTGATGAAGTACTTCGGTCATACACCTACTCCGCTTATCTGTGCACTGCATCATACACCACAGAATTGTACCCAACGCCCTAAGAATGTTATGGACGATTAATCAGCCTCAAGAACCCTAGTATATATGGATGCACATACATACTTCCATGCGAAATTCAAACCCACCCATATTTTCTGTCGTGTGCTCTTAAAAAGCTTCTGCACGTGGTTTCCTGCATCTAAGGTAGGGTGTGCTTAAACCATATTTTGGCTGATTTAGCCAATATAGAGCATCAAATTGTATGAGATGACAGGTACATGCCTTAGCAAGTGCAATCACATTGTCATCAAAACAAAGTTAAAAAGTAAAATTAAACAGTTCACTACAACTTGATACAGTAGGTGATTCTTTTCACCACTTGAAGCTTTTCAATACCGTCATCTAGGGGGGGTCTTGACTAGGCGACTACCTAACTCCAAAGCAAGTTCCTTCTAAACTTCATCCGTCCACAATCAGCCTTTTCCCGGCCCATCTTATCCTTTGAGTCGACTTGCCACAACCTTAATCCATCTATCCCCATTTCTAGTATGTGCACCCAAAACCATCCCCAATAACCCTATGAACCGGACCCCATATAGTTTAATCCATCCACAAGCAAACACACTAAACCCAACTACTTTTTTTGATTAGCCGTTGTTGACCAAGTAGCCACTGACATGTCCAATCGTAGCCCAACCTCACTAAGGTAGAGGGTGCTAAATCCAACACCCCATCCAAAACCAACACCTATAAACGCCTCCCAATTGCCAACACTCTACAACCTTGAACCATTACCCGGCAGTGTAGGAGTGTTTGGGCCCACGGAGTGACGGTTTTAGGTGCCATTAGTGGTGCCACCTCATAGTGGCCTCCACTACTTCCACGTAGGGTAGGTAACGGGCTCCACTCTATCTCGGGTTGGTTCAAGGTGGGATTAGGGTGGCTTGTCAATGCCTATTCTAACCATTCTATTCACAACGCCAAGGAGGTAGGCCCACAAAGCACAAAAGGGTCATTCCCCCGGATGCAAGGGGGTCGGTTCCCAGGATGCAAGGGGGTCGGTTCCCGGGATGCAAGGGGGTCGGTTCCCAGGATGCAAGGGGGTCGGTTCCCAGGATGCAAGGTGATGGTTTTGCAAGCGAACCGGGTGGGATCATGGAGGTAGCCATGTGGCTTTGCATACCATTACTACTTGGGCTTTGATGTAGTTTGGGTCTAGTACCCAACTATATTGTGTTGGTTCTAGGCAATGAAGGTGGGGGTCCTCATCAAATGCAAGGTTGCCATACATGGGGCCTATGGATTGGTTTAAGGAAGCTAGTAGTTTTGACTTTGAATATTCATCAAATACTCAATTGAGACTAAAAATATTTTTTCTTTCTTGATACCTATGTTTAGCCCAAAGGCTAACATGAATATATAATTTTTATATCAACCACATACCCATATGTATGTGCAATAGCTTAAAGTGTTGGTTTAAGCACCCTCTACCTTAGTCAACGCAAACAATACCAACCCTTGAGCTATGTACTTACAAAGGGACAAATTTAGGTTGCATAAAAGTATTAGAATGGGAGGGTCACCTAGGGGACGGATTTAGGTTAGGTCGGAATTATAGTCCAATCTCTTTAATATGACACTCAATACTACAACAACCTCAATAAAATGACACAGGTTTTGTAAACCAAACTTTCTGGTTAAAATCTACCTCTATAATACAATTGTGACATTGTTGATACACACTCCCAGACCCCCAAAATGTCATATTATAGGGGTAATAAATGCATGTGTGGTGGGTCCCATACATGTATAAGTACATAGTTAATGTTCAATTTATGTAACATTCATATATGGAATGTGTATAAGAGAAATTTTAATGTAAAATGATGTTAAAACATGAGAAATAAGGGAACTAGGTTCTTTATCTCAAAACCGAATCAAGAGACCCATTAGTCTCTATCTCTTTTGCAACAGTTTTGACCTTAATGCAAACCCCTTGGACTTTGTAGATGTTGATGAGAGACGTCCACCTATTGTGAAATTGGCAGATGCTCAACATCATGCTCAATTCTTAGCTACATTTTTTATGGACAACCCATTAGAAAATACTCTTGCGAACGTAATGAAACGGCAGGCCATATCGAAAAAGCTCAATAAGATATATGTTGCTAATTTGAAGTGGCAACGTCAACAGACTATTGATTCCTTCGTCAAGTCCACATAAATTTCATGAGAGAAATTTGCATATTTGTGAAGACATTTGAAAAAATATTTATTTTGTGTATGTGACAAAATATCTAATCTGTGTTTCCATGAGGTACCTCATTATTATGAGAAAGAGGTCCAATTTGTCATATTATTGAATGTGTGACACCTTGATGATACAATGGTTTTCTCATTTCCGAAACTTGTCATTATAGAGGTAGGACTGTAGCTCCCTCTACCTTAAAAGTCACCCATGAAATCATCACGGAAGTGTTTGGAGTACAGATGCTGTCACCCGCATTGATATGAGCTTACATACTTGAAAAGCAGTGCACATCTTTTAACTAGGTAGTTGAATGATTAGGTCATCATCATAGCCAGCTCCTTGCGTTTACTCTCTTGATACTACTGTACTGATACATCAGAGAAGAACTTCACCCAATAGCTATGACATTCAAATCCTGCGAAGGAATGTAAGATCTCCCTTCTGCAATACAAATGGCAGAGTCAGATCATTGAGAAAGGGTCCTACTAGTACTTAAACCATATGCAAGGACAAAAAGTTCAGACAGGTAACACTGAAACAAACATGAGAATTAGCAAGCGTATGCTAACAGCAAGTTAAATAAATAGCCAAGACGAGCAGTAAAGCATCCTCCATAGTGACAACCTCAGGAATAGCTACTAGGAATAAGGTAACTGATAATTTCATTTATCCTAAAATTTACATCATTACAAGTTAGAAGTAAGGATAAAACAAATATGCCCACAGATGCAATATTTGCAGAAGTCCTTCGAAGTTCAATTTCATTTCAGAAAAGTACAACAAAGATTCCCAATAAAGAATCCGTTGTCTGCCTCGCCTTATTTTTCCTCTAAGTGACCTTCCTGGCCTCTTCATCTTCATCAGCACTAAAACTATCATGGCGCTACAGTCGCCTCATCACTCTCTCCGTTTCCTTGTCGGAGTGCATACATGAAACTTCTTACTCTACTATGACAGCGATACTAGCTACAACAGTTGTTCTGATGATCTTGTCAGACTCTCAGTTTCCTGGCTCCTCCTACACATACTCACAAACCAACCGTTCCTCCTGCATCTAAAATACCTCTAGAACTTGCTTGTGTTCTAATTTGAGAATCTCTTGCAGTCGTACAGGGACTTGTGTTCCGTTCATTGAACTGACACAAGTTGTTTTGATCACCAACCTCCAAATACTGCCTTTCAACTCCCTTGGATCTCATAACTGGCTTAACCTTGACGCCAACAGCCATATTGAAGAGCCTATCATAGAACCAGTACAGTGAGGTTCTGTAAGAAAGAAAACAACAGGTAAACCCTAAATGCACCCTGATAAAGCTTACTCCAATATGGAAGGACCCCTCCCTCTCCCTCCAGGTTTTTGGGCATCTTTGATGCTGTAATTTAGTAGCATGAGCAGGTGGCTTGTGCTTAAGTGACACACAACTCCAACTGCTCTTTGTAGGTGCCGTGGACTATCTTTGAATGGAAGTAAGTCTTCCAATAATAGCACCAATATTTCCATTCAAAGCACTCAATCCATTGACAAGCCTGTCAAGTTTGTTGTCCACTCCCTCTATCATTTGCAGTTGCTTTTGACGTGCACCATCAACTGATAGACTGGTCCGCTCCATCCGATCCATATGCTGACGCAAGAGCTCCATTGTCAACTCTGCTCGAATGTTGAGAGCCTCCTCCCGCTTCTCAGAAGCCTCAAGCTGCACACTAATCACTTGTTGCATGTCACGAACAATTGCACAGCTTGACGAGTGTCTATGGTGAACTGATAGTCCGTCATCATTCTCTTCGTTTCCTTCGTCCTCAAATCCGGGACTTCTGTACAGCCTTTCGGGGGACATCTCCCTTGGGGAACCAGAAGACAACTCGATATCTGGCATAGGTGCAGAGTTCTTCCCCGCGACTTCTAACCATACATCATAGAACTTGGGTTTCAGCAACTCCCTCACAGCTTTTCCAGAGTACAGCTCCGGTTCTAATTGGGCACGCTTCTCCAATCTGGATTTATACTTGGTGCATTCACGCCGCACTTTCCAATACTTACTCTCACACTGATTCTTTGTGAACTCTCGTCCAAATTTTTCCTGCATTGTCTTGATAATCGGATCCCATTTCTTCTGATTCTTGACCTTACCTCGGCTCTCAATATACAATCTTCTGTGCACATCATCATAGGTCTCAAACAAATACCTGACCATCTCCTCCGTCCAGGGAACTGCTGTCTCAATTTCCCTCCTCTTGCGCTTCCTGCCAGCTTTTCCTTCTCCATCAGAGCTGTTATCATCGATCTTTCTTTCCTTCTTCTCCTTATGCTTATGCTTCCCCTTAGCATTCTCTTGAATCTTCAGACCCTGACGATCTTTCCACACCTCCCCTTCAGTCCAACTCAACCCATTCTCCAGCGAATACTCCTCCTCACCACTTTCCTCACCCATAATTTCCGGTAAACGGACATCTCTTCCAGTCTTTCTTTCCTTCCTCTTTCTCTTCACATCCACCTCCGGAAACACGATGGGCGCTATGGGACCAGAACTCAAGCCTCCACTCCAAGTACCATAACCACTATTCCCAAGAACTCCAGGTGAGAAAAGAACCGGCTGATGGGCATTATTCTGCTGCATGGGAAAAGGAGGTTGACAAGAACCAGTGGAAGTATCTTAACTGGAATCTTTTCAACACTACAACTCTTATGATATTCAAAGTATGCCCACAAATGCTGTTCTAGCTTGCTGTTGCAATGAGTAATCACAAATTGCTGACTTGCGATAGTGGCCTTCAAGCCTGCTTCCCAACTCCAAAGGCTTCAATTTAAGACCAACGTGAAGATAAACAGGTTGAGCATGCAGGGCAGTGATTGTGCGTATTGAGCTGGAGCAACCAATTCTCTCCTGTCAGATGGAGCAACAAGAAGTAGAAGATTCACTAAAATGCAGGACCACATTCACTCATTACACATTGAAATCATTACGTGAATAATACCAGTGACAGAAGAAGACCCTAACCTAGTTGTAGCCAACAGCCACAAGCCTCACATCATCGATCACTAATCTCTACAGCACATGTTTATGAATGTCAGTAAAGATGCAGGGATGTATATTCAGGTTAAAAAAGAATACTTTGCAACTCTTCTTTTAAAATCCAGTCATTTTCTAGCAAAAAGTATATCCTGTGAAATGATTATACCGTGTAAAATTACAACCTACAGGTTATGTATCACAACATCGAATACTAGACACTTTAACAACTCATTGACCATCAGATAGATAGTGATGCACAATCGAGGTCATAGCATCCTCCATTACCAGATGCAGATGAGATTTAGAAAAAGTAAAGTTCTGGAGCCAGCTCAAAAGCCATATTTCCAAAAAGTGGCAACATAAAAAATAGCTGAATTGTACCTCTTTCTTGACATTGGCAATGGAAAGGGGCAAACCAAAGCACTCTCTGCAAAGATCTTTCTTCTGGAGAAATCTGACCACCTCCGCATCACAACTGCAACCACAATGCTTCCTCAGTCTCATTTAAAGCAACAAGTTGCATCTAAATAAGCAAGGTTGCTCATCACAACAATGAAGGACTCTGGATGAACTCACTTCATTTTACAACTACATACACATGTGACACATCAAGGCTCCCGTCTGCTCGCCTGACTAAGGTTGGGTTGGTAATCGTTGGAGCTAAAAGATTATTCTAAATTATGTGGAATATGGCCCATATTAATGATATCCTAACTGTGTTCACATTCTACCTTCACTGAACATACGTGTAGAAATTATGAAGCCTACCCATATGCACAACCGGGGAGACATCACAACCTGAGTAGAAGTCCCAAAAACTCAATGACAAGGATGTCCCCTTGGCTGCCCAATATTTCCTATGTAATCTTAAGAATGAAGGAGGATCCCTCAATCTCTTTATAAGTCATACAAAAATAAGTCACGACTAAAGTCCCTCCACAACACCAATCCCAGAAGAAGAAAAAACCGGAACTTCAAACGGACTCCACGGGGCTGTAAAAAATCCATGCTACCCTCGACTAAATGGTGTGACATGGTAGTTAACGCATTTAGACGCATAAGGTAAGAGTGCGGCCACAAACTTGTGATGATTGTCGTTCACAAGCGAAGGCAACTTTTGAAAGGCAATCCAAGGAAGCAAGTGGCATGAAACCCACATAAAAAAATTCACTTTCGACTCCTTCCAAGAAAAGGTCACTTGATGAAAAGTGCTCAAGACATGCTTTCTCTTCGTCCTCACCGTTCGGAGGGCGAATCTAAACGTGCCCATTACAGGCGTCCGTTCTACAGGATACCGCGTCTGGAAATTAGGCAGCCCACTTCAACTTGGGCCTAGTACACTTTACTCATATTCTACCACATAATACCATCCCCCGGAAACGAAGATTTATATGCGAATCATGCACAAATTAACTATAAAGTCGTTCTGTAGAATGCCATAGTCTGATCACCGAAGGCCAACCGAAAACGGAGCGGCTGCCAAACTAAACCCACTGCGATGATGTTAACACCCCCTAGCCTAAGCCAGATGTGGACCAAAACACAATAAGATGGCAGGTAACCCATCCACGCATGAAACCACATGATCCAACAACAAACATCATCACAGCTGCCATACGCACAGCACATCCAAATTAAGCTCCTCGCCACGCCCAAAGACCTCCTCTACCACCGTTCAAATTATAAGCAACTAAAAAAATAAAAATCTCCCCCAAAAACGAAGATTTAAGTGTGAATCCTGGAGGAGTGAACTTCAAACTCATGGGTAGAATGCCATGACCTGATCACCCAAGCCCAACTAGAAACGGAATAATACACTGCCAAACTAATAACACACTTCTATGCTATTATCACTCCCTAGCCTAACCCAGGTGTGGGGTCAAAACACAGCAGAATGGCGGGCAACCCATCCAGAACAACAAACAAATTACACTCCTCACCACACCCAAAGACCTGCTCTACCACACCAAAAAAAGAAAACCCATCCTCCCCTAAACTCGTGCACAAGTGGTACTTCAAACTCGTTCTGTAGAATGTCGTGCGCTGATCACCGAAGGCCGAAAACCGAATCGATGCCAAACTAATAACCAGCTGCGATGATATTAACACCCCCTAGCACTGACCAAAACACAGTAGAATGGCGGGTTAACCCAGACATACACGAAACCACGTGATCCAACAACAACCATCATCATAGCTGCCAAACGTAGCCCACATCCATCCAACAATTACGCTCACCACAACACTCAGACCCTCCTACCACAAGCGCCTTTCTAACCAAAGGCCCGACCTCTTCCCCTTTCCCCTTCCCTTTCCCCTTTCCAAATACATAATGAAAGGATTTCAGGTTGCGGAAGCCATACATAGGGTCAAATGGGGCCGAATCGACACCGCCGCTCTCCCTCCCTCCCTCCCTCCCTCCCGACCACACCAAAGATCGCAGCCTCCCTTCACTCTTCCCTCATCTGACTCCCAACCCCAGCCCCCACCCAGACCCACAAACCTCCCGAGGATTCGGCAAAGAGGTGTGGTGATGATAGATGGCTCAGCAGATGAGTGAGCAGGGGGCCATCGTCCGAGGCAGCGACGACCGACGGGAATGTTGAGTTGACGTGACGTGATGTGTGTGAGTGTGTTGTGGTGATGGAGAATCTGCGTGACGGGAGTGCGGAAACGGAGTGAGGGAGTGAGGATAGCAAACCCTGCGAGGGATGGCGATGGCGAGGGGCGCGGGAGGGAGGGGAGGGGAGGGGAGGGGAGGGGGGTGGGAGCTTCGCGCGAACTTCTCATCGCTGGGCTCACTCTGCTTTGGCTCCGCAGTGGCCGGACGGACGGACGAACGAACGGACGGACGGACGGACGGACGGCTCACCTCCCTAGGCCAACCACTACTGTCACGTACACTATTTGCGAAGGGCCTAAACTAGATGCCTAGAGGTCTCAAAGTATCACGCCCAACTGCTAGGTGCCAATAGATACTAATCGTCAACATAAGTAACAAAATTAAGTGAAATTCTATTTACATTGTGACATTTAGTGTAGCAACATTGGGATACTTGAGATGACAGTTTTGCGTTTTAGTTAGCAAGGGGAGGATGTTATTGAGCATATAAATCAATTAAAGAATTAGAACGACTCAAAATACCCAAAAATGAAGCCAAATTGCTCATGAAACAAATACACCAAATTGTGATATCTAAGTGATTTAGGACAAAAATTGAAACATTACAAATATTTTTATATCTTTAGTCATCTCAATTTTCAAAAAAGGAGAAAAGACAAAA
Organism: Polytrichum formosum; assembly: GCA_964035585.1. Taxonomy (NCBI): domain Eukaryota; kingdom Viridiplantae; phylum Streptophyta; class Polytrichopsida; order Polytrichales; family Polytrichaceae; genus Polytrichum; species Polytrichum formosum. The sequence goes on along the minus strand of OZ037941.1, from coordinate 26,047,429 downwards.
AAAAAAAAAAAAAAATGCCCTTTGACCTTGAAGGGTTAATAAGTGATGTTCACTTAAGAATAGGGTTTTGGGGCCAACGACGATTTTGATAAAGACCTTGTCAAATTCTCAAAAAGTGAACATTTGAAAAGCCTTTATCCCACATGACTGTATGAGAGTGTTTTGGAGTGTTGGAAAAGTGACGATCCTACGGTCACCATGCGTGATATCCGAGTATTTTGGGAGGTCTAAAGATGAACTTTTGCACATTTTGGGCCCAAATACAAGGAGACTGCCCACAATTTCCCGGGCTCGACAAGTTTCATTTCTCAACTTATGATTGTGGTCAAATAAATAGGTAACCAACGTCGGGCAATCCAACGTGAATCTGAGCCCGTTGGCCCTACCCTGTTCAAGAATCCCAAGGCTGGCACCATGCGGTTTTTTAGAGTTGGGTTCTTCATAGTTTTTTTTTAAAAAACCCAATCATCTGAGGTCTAGCAAAATCCGGTTTTATTGCAGATAAGTTGAGATTATAGGGCAAAGGACCCAATGTCCGCCAATGGCCATGCCGAGTGCTGAGTGTTGGAATAAAACCATAGGTTTATTCATAGAAATTGGGTTTTTTGCATTAAAACCAAAAACCCAATACATCGGCTGGAAAAAGTTGGGTTTTTTTCCACCCTTGAGAATCTGTTTGGTGCAGTGTGGGGTTTACTGCCTACCTTGTGGTCGGTGGGCTCTTGGCTTCCTACCAACCTAGCTCGTTTTTTTGTTTTTTTTCCCCCGTCAAGTAGAGAGAAGATTTCACAGCGGGAATCGAGCCGCCAACCACTTCATTTGGAAATGGGTACCTCTCCACTATCACCCCGTAGGTTAGGGTCATCTCGGGTCATCTCTAATATGATTGTGGTCATATTAGAGTTATTTGTAGAGTAAAGTAGATAAAAGCATGGGTTTAGTCCCAAACCATGATTTCGTAAGAAATAACACAAAAGTCATCTAAATTTTCTTAATGTTGAAATTACTAAACACCAAGAGTGGTGTTGGGTTATTGAAAATCAATTTTTTAGCTTATCCTACTAGGATGGGTGGGTCAAGCTAGCCTTGCATAAGCCGACCCAATATTTAGGACAGCGGGTCTCATGGATATACCCTATTTTAGATCCTGAAATTCTTTCAAAACTTGAGAGGTGGAAAGAGGAGGTCCCAAAAATTTCACCCAACTTTCAAAATAGACTCCAATGTACGACGAGCGAACTACAAAAAGTATGATATTAGTGTCACATGGTATTTGATGTCATTATGGTAACTTTTTGGATGACACTTCTTGTGAATAAGTGAACAGATATTGTCATGGACGATGGATGAGCTCATTCATTGGCCAAAAACCCTACCTTCACTTGTCAGCAACTTGTGATGAAATATTGTCATGGATGATTGAAATTTGGATGAAAAAAACACTTGGTGAGTGACAGTAACTGCAACACTGTAAATGCATAATCCCCCAAAAAATTTACAAGGAATGACAAATAATGTTGGGTTAACATTCAGTGTTGGTGACACTAAACTGCGGTTTACAGTTAGTATTGAGCAAGACAATTAGAATTGGTGACACTAAATATCTTATTTAGTGTAATTCTTAATAGAAAGTTTCAGCAAAGTAGGATTAAACCCACGGTTTTGTCCCTCTTCGAGTTCGAGGCAGTTTACAAGTAACTCTATTGGACAAAGTATTTAAGGTACGTGGGTGTCATTTAGTTCAATTTTCTTGTTCTTTATCTTCTATTGATCATATTTACGTTTTTTGAAAATATATATCACATTAGCAATTTTTCAACGAAACATCAACAAAAACCAAATTGAAAATCAGTTCTCCCTTCATTCAATTATAATTACTGGAAATGCATGTTGTTGTTTTTTTTATTTCTTGATTGAATACTTAGGTCCTTTCAATTATGTTCGCTATTGAATGTGGAGTAGTTAATAATTGTTGACTGAGTAGTCCAATCTCTTTTTAAACCGTGTCTTTGTGGTGTTTGTTCTTTGATCGTCACCTAACCACACACTAATCAAAGATAGGTGTATGATTAAGAAAAGTAAGCGAATAACATCCACATACCTTAATGTTCATCACAATGAATAATAATGATATCACGAGAGTTCACATATTTTGGAGAATAGTGTCACTTGGAAGTTTGGTTTCCTACGTGTTGATGTCTCACCAAGAGAAATCAATTATATTATGATTTACATGTGAAAAGTAACTCAACCCAAAAACACTAGTACAAGTGAGGGAAGTCTTCGTGACACCTATCGGGGGAGAGTGAAAATGCAAAGAAACATTGTATGACCCAATCATTTATATTTTGCACCAAAATGACCCATGTTTTGGCCAAAGTCCCCAGTTTAGTCTAGTGGGACCCAATTAAAACAAGTTAATGACAAACTTGGAAGGACCGCCTCATGTAGGTGTTGTGAAACCAAAATTTGGCACAAGTCTACGGTTGGTATACGTTTTATGAACGGACATAGAGGTGAAACTCCTCGATCGTGGGTTAACTAGGGAATATGTTAAGAACATCATCCCCACAAGTTTATGGTGCATTCGTCAAGGCATTCTCCCCACCACACCAATTCAAAGCCTCTAAGTTGATATGTCCTCATGATTAGGTTAACATTTGGAGCTACCCCATTGTGACAATGTTTTGCCAAAGAACATCATGCCTTACCCATGCATCATAAACAACAGGTATACACATCAAGGAATAGGAAATAACTTATTTGGTAACAAATGACTTTCTCAAAAAATATTAATTACAATTTTAAATAATATAAATAAATAACCAACGTCGGGCAATTTGATGTGAATTTTAGCCCGTTGGCCCTACCCTGCTCGAGAACCTCTTGATGTAGGGTGGGGTTTACTGCCTACCTTGCGGTGGGTGGGCTCTTGGCTTCCTACCTACCCAGCTAGTTTTTCCGTCAAGTAGAGAGAAAATTTCACAGCGGGAATCGAACCGCCAACCACTCCATTCAAAAATGGGTGCCTCTCCATTATCACCCAGTAGTTTAGGGTCGTCTCGAACCAAGCGGTAAACCCACGGTAACAAGACAAAATCATTGTATTTCTTAGGTTTAAGGTTTACATGATTAACTAAACCCTAAATTCTAAGCATCACCCTTGCCCATGTTGTGGGGGGGAGGGGTAGACCAAATATTGCATTTTGGTGTTGTATGGTATTTTATGTCACTGTGGTAACTTTTCAAATGACACTTCTTATGAATAAGTTACAAATACTTTCATCTCAATTTAGTTTTAGTTCATCCGCTTTTGATATGTTTTCCTTCCTCACATTTGTAACGAATTATTGTCATGGGTGAATGAGAATTGGATGAAAAGTCACTTAGTAAGTGACAATACTTGCAACATTGTAACTCTATAATGTCCAATTTTTTTTACAAGGAATAACAAATAATGTGAGGTTTACATTTAGTGTCGATGACACTACACGGGCAATTGACAATTAGTATTGAGCAAGACAAATAGAATTGGCGACACTAAATACAATATTTAGTGTAGTCCATTTTTGCGATGTGTCAAAATAAGAGTTACCATGCCTAAGAGGAGAGTGATGATGAAAGTCAACAAAGGCACGGCTACAATGCTAGAAGTAAATTACGAAGGTGTCTTTCTCTTTGAGTTGCCCCCCCCCCCCCACCAATCTTACCCGAGTTGAACATCCAATTCAATATGTTCTATAAGAACGAGATAATTTCTTCACTTGATTCAACTATGAAATTAGCATCAAAGACCCAAATTAGTGTGATGGGATCTAATTGGGATGAATACAAAGCATACATATTTTGAATGAAACACTTACCTTCGGGTGTAAGAGTTTACTATATTGGGTGTCTTTTTCTTTGAGATGCTCCCCACCAACAGTCTTACCTGAGGTGAATATGCATTTCACTATGATATAATATAAAGAACAATGTTTTTTCCTTTACTACAATTCAACTTTGAATTAGCATTAGAGACATGGATTAGTACAATTGAATCTAATTGGGATGCCTTATAATAGACATGTCTTAATCAAACACCTACTTTTGGGTGTAAAATGGTTAAGTATTCTCCTAAAATGAACAATTATGGCACTGCACCATTTGATGGTATTTGGTGTCACATGCGTAATAATGTCACTTACCCTATTTTGAGGCGCATGCTAGGTTACATTGATGATTAACAACTTCACCATAAGTGACACCTCATGACACTTGGCGTTCAAGTGTGCCCACTAATATCTTGGCATGAGCATGTTCATATAATGTTATGAGGTGCATGCATGTGTTACACAATGGTCTACAAGTTGACAAAAGTGTACACAAATGACACTTGCCGTTGGCATGCTCAAGAATATCTTCCTCTTGCATACTAAATGTAAACACATGGCACTTGCCATTAGTACACTAAACAATATCTCCCCCTTGCATACTAAAACGCAAGACTACCATCTAAAGTATCCCAATGTGCTACTCTAAATGTCATTATGTACATTGTTCACTTAATAAAGTTACTTATGTTGATGAATGGAATTATATTGGCAATTAGCGGGCATGGCACTTTGAGACCTGTAGGCATTTAGTTCAGGCCCTTTGCAAATAGTGTACGTGACACTAAATATCATAAACAATGTACTCCAAGAATCAATATGATGCCTTGTTGGCTGCTATAGCTAGAAAGTCAATGCACAAGACCCCCTTAACACTAACCACCCTAGGCACACCTATGCAACCACTTAGGAAATTCATGTATATGCTCTTTGAAATTTTGTAACAAATTAAGGTTTACACACCATTATTTCATTCTTCTAACATTCGATTTGTACAAACTTTGATGATCAACAATGTTAATTTCATGAGTTTATTACACATCAAAATAGACCAAAGCACTTGGAAGTAATGGTAATAAACATGTGCACCTTGACCACTAAAGCGAGGGGGAATTATCACATATGAACCTCTTATGGCTTTTATGTTGGACGAATGAGAGGTATTCCCTCTCTCCCCCACCTACTAGGGTGCAAGTTTTACTACTACCACCTCGGTAGGTATTATGAAACCAAACCTAGCCAAAACCGGAGAGATATGAATTAATGTATATGAGTGTACCTCTCTACCATCCAACATAGAAACTTGACCCCAATGAGTTTGTCACCGATTCATCTCGAATGACCTCAAGTAGACTAATTTGGGGTTTCTTAAACTAATAATGGTGTCAAATCAACTTAAAAAATAACCTTTGAGCTGCATGTTATTTCATGGTTTTTTTATGGATGAATGAGAGGTACTCTCATATATGATAATTTCATCTCCCCCAAAACATGGCTAGAACGATGATAAAGGGGCTAAGTTCTTTAGAAAATAAAAGATTGTTTACCTCAATAAGACCGGTGGGACTCAGATAAAAGAGCAAGACATTTAGCCCTCGCAGCGCTCGTCCGGACAACAAAGAAAGAAATTATTGTATACGAGCGTACCTCTCATCCATCAAACATAAAAGCCCTAAAATACTATGCAACCAAGAGGTGGTTTTTCTTAGCTGATTTGACACCATAATTAGCTTTAAGACCCCGAATTAGTGTACACCCTCTGTAATGTCACTCCATCTCTTACATCCCGAAACCCTGGGGAGCGGATGTGCTCAATTTAAATACCCCTCATTGTTGTCACATTTCCCTCTCATATATCATGGTTTTTGAAACTAAAACAGTCCACCAAAGAATGCAAACCACACGCTCGCGCACATCACATTGTCAACATTGTCATTATTGCAAGGTTAATTTTCTGCTATTCTATGATGTCACATGTCATTATTGCAAGGTTGGTTTTGTGTTATTCTATAATATCACATGCAACACTAATTCCTCGTTGTCATGCACCATGTGAACACTGCATACCTCTTTAATATCACATGCACTTTGGCTGCCACATGCGTGAAATCAAAGAAGCTAAAGTGTAGTCGAGATCATTTGAGATGAACCGGCAACAAACAAACAAACCAACCTACCTATAGGGGTTCGAGTGTGCGAGGTTGGATGGATGAGAGGCATGCTTGTATACGATAATTCCCAATCTCTCTTCCCGGCCAACCATGTGGAAAGCCAATGGGAGGAGGACCCACGCCACTTGTGATGTCATGGCCCATGATGTCATTGGGCATTGTCCTTTGTGCACAAGCTGAAAGAGAGATTCTAGGCTAGGCTTGGCTTGGCTTGGCTGGGCTGGGCTATGGAGCCAGTGCCTAGCAGGTGGCCGTGGTGGTGGTGCATACTTTATTACTTGGATGTGGATGAGCCAGCCAACCAAGGGCCAAGTTTCATGGAAGGAACGGGGAGAACCCACTAGAGTTATTGTTGAAGCAAAGGCAATGACACCATGGGTTTAGTCCCAAACCTCGAGTTTATGAGGATTAACGCAACGTCACCTAAGTTTTCTTAATGTTTGGTCTGAGATGACCCTAAACTACCAGGTGATAGTGGAGAGGTACTCATTTTCGAATGGAGCGGTTGGCGGTTCGATTCCTGTTGTGAAATCTTCTCTTTACTTGATGGAAAAAAACTAGCTATGTAGGTAGGAAGCCAAGAGCCCACCCACCACAAGGTACATAATAAACCCCACCCTGCACCATGAGGATTCTTGAGCAGGGTAGGGCCAACATGCTCAAATTCACGTTGGATTGCTTGATGTTGGTTATTTATTTATTTTCTTAATGTTTAAAGTACTACACATAAATAGTGGGTGTCGGGCTATTAAAAACCAACTTTCAAGCTTGTCTTACGAGGATGGATGGGTCAAGCTAGCCTTGCATAGGCCAGTGCGAGATTTAGGATAGTGGGTCCCATGCATATACCTTATTTTAGATCTTAAAATCCTTTCAAAGTTTGAGAGGTGGAAAGAGGAGGTCCCAAAAAATGCATCCCACTTTCAAAATAGGCTCCAATGTACAACAAGCTAATGTGCTCTTAATAGAAAGTTTTCTCAAAGAAAGATCAAACCCATGGTATCATCCCTCTTTGAGAGACTTTACAAATAATTCTAATGTCTAGAAAGAATTTTGGGCACAATCGGTCAGAATCCTAGTGTTTTCAAGTCCAAATGGTTACATGTCATGATCTTTTGGTTTCTTTTACTTCTAGGCATATTCTATAGATTTCTCTAAAATGATCATTAATTTTTCAAAAGTCTTGAACTTCAATTGGTATTTCTCAAACTCAACTAGTTCATGTGTAACTAGCAGTTGGTTCTCCACGTTCATTGGGAGAACCAATTGTTAGTTACACATGCACCAATTGAAGGCGGCCAGGGCGAACCGACCCATACATTGGTACCTTACCGGATGTCTAGTGATGTCACATTCGAATGAATCGGCCCTCAACCTCATAGGGGGTCTTTTTGTATTGGAGCCACTTCATCCACGATATGTAGGATGGTTGATTTTAAGTGAGTGCCACGAATCCCCAGCCGTTCGCCCTCCCCGGTAAGGTACCGATATATGGGTTGGTTCGCCCCAGCCAATTGAAGGCTTGCTTACATCAAAGGTAGTAAGCCATGTCTCTTGAATGGCCATGGTATGTACCCCGCTTTTTGGATGAGAGCCTAGAGAAGTCCATGGATTGTAGCTCAAAGTCTTTTGGAGGGCACAAACCCTCATAAGTATTAAACCCAAATGGGATCTTAAAAGAGATCTTACAATATTTTAATTAGATATGAGAATGCATAATGGAGGAGAGAAGAAAGAAAGTGTTTGTAGCTTTGTTTATGTATCGGTGTTTGTATATGTTTATTGAACAAGTTTTGAGCATTCAATATTTATAGGGTATGAACTATAAATATTAGCTTTGCTTATTGCACAATATAAAACAATGCACGGCATCTACACATAAAGCAACCTTCTATAGTAGCTCCAACAATCACATTTTGAATTAAGATGAATAATATTAGAATATATATTTAAATGAGTTCTTATGGGTTGTCCCTTGGGGTCCACTGCAAAATCCATCAAGGCTACATACCTTCAAGAGCCGTCTCGAAAAATTCCCTACAATCACGGCCAACATTATTCATACTTGTCGCGTGGGGATTCCATGTAGATGTTTCATCCATCAAAAATGTTATGGGTTGTGGTCCAAAACTACCCTCATGTAAACCTAAAGTGGGGGGGACGTGACACTCTCAACCAATGAGAATTCAAAAATTCTCAAGAGCCATGGCCTAATGGCTCTTGTGTAAACAAACCCTGAGTATGACAAATAACTGGTTGAAGTCCAATACTTCATGAACTAATAATTTTAGAGGAATCTATGAAATATACCATATTCAATAAAGAAACACCAAAAACATCACATCATGTAACCAATTGGACTTGGAAACACTAGGATGTTGACTGATTATGCCCAAAACTCTCCCTAAACATTGGTTTCATTGCAACTAAATTGACTTTTTAGTGTGGAGACAATTAATATGGTCCATGCTAATTGCCTTAAGGGTCGTTCTACACACGTGACCAATGGGCATGAGAACAATTGATTTGGGGCCGTTTTACACACGTGACCAAGGGTTGTGAGAAAAAAATGATTTGAGATTCTATGTGGTCATGGTCAGCAATCCAAAGACCACGACTGATAGAAATCCACATCACTTTTCAAAGGCTTTGGTCATGGGACATACCTGGTGTAAAGTGGACATAGACCGGGATGCAGTGTTTTTAATGAGAAAATAACAAGGAATTACTTAAAAACCCTTTGTTTAGACGTTTCAAGTAATATGTGTTGCTATAAATAGACATTGGCACCTTTGTCTTTATGCTAAGAAACATGTTTCAGTTCTATCGCTGCAAAATTTGGGTGACCACCAAATGATATCCATTTCTAGACACGTGGGATTCCATGTCACTTTCTCATCCATTCTCTAACATTGGAATGTCCATTATTGGCAACCTTGTGTAAAATGAAGTAGGACCACCACCTTCCTCAACCAGCGAGAGAATCTAGAAAGTGGTGGTCATGGTCATTGGTCACTAGTGTAAACACGTCCTTAGGCTTTCTTCTGGTAATGGTTAGCAATCTAAAGCCATGACAATGAGAAATCCTAAATCAATTTTCATAAGCTTTGCTCACAGGACATAGTGTAAAGTGGACTTACGCTAAGTATCAATGTTGTTTTTATGGAAACAATAACTAAAAACAAGTTTTTATTGAAACCATATTATTAAGAATTTCATGATATGGTCACCTTCATCTTCTACTGAGACAACTTATTGGGGTTCTCTCGTTGCAAAATTGGGTGATCACCAAATATAACCATTTGGAGACATGTTTAAATTTATTAATGTGGGCTACTCTTATTGTGGAGGTGGAAATAGCGTGAGTCCAAGACCCGAGGTTATCTTCTTGGAAATCTTTCTTGAGACTTCCAACCAACACTTTACATAAAAAAATCATGTGTGGTCCCACACTAATTTTGAACTAGATATTTAGTGTGGGTTGAAAATTAATGAGGCCCAAATTAATTTTCATTATGAGAATTTGTGCCAATGTCCGGGGAGATTTTTGGGCATAATCAGTCGAGATCCTAGTGTTTTCGAGACCAACCTGTTAGATGTTGATATCTTTGGGGTTTTCTTTATTAAACAAATGAATATTCCATAGATTCCTCTGAATGAATCGGTAATTTTCTTGGAGTCTTGGATTTGAACCGGTCATTCTTTAAACTCAACCGGTTTATGTGTAGTGGTTGGTTCTCCCCATTCATTGCTTTGTGCGGGTTCCAACGACGCTACCGTGTGAGCGGTGGGACGCGAGCGGTGAGCGGTGAGCAAAAAATCTGCTCACGGTGAGCAGAAAAAGTCAACGCTTTCCAATTATAGTAATAAACTTTCCAAATTTAGAAAATATAAATAGAAAAATCGGGGGACCTCTTTTTTTAGTAAAAATGATGGACCTATTTCCGTGCAAATTTTGAGGGCTTTCAGGACAGAGACTTGGTTTTAGGGTACCTTTCAGAGAGACTAATTGACATGATTTACTTAAACCAGGGAACTTTTGACTGTCCATATTATGGTGAGAGCTGGTTAATCATAGGCTATGGTCACAACGTAAGAGAAAATTCTAAGTCAAAAAATTCAAGCATTCAAGCATTCAAGCAAAGTAGCAAAACTCGTACCATTCAATAAAATCTAAAACTATTGTTGGAAGGAGAGACCCATAAATATTTAGAAACCTTTATACATATTTAAAAACGAATACAATTCACATCATGTAGATAATGATAGGTCTGATATATCAGCGATATTTTCGGAAACGTGCACTCATACTATAGTATACTCAACGCAATAATACTTAGCGACAACTTATAAATAAGGGGGGGCAGCCTAGCTCCTATAGGTATCCACGCTAAGGTCCCACATGCTTCATGATGCCACTTTCGAGGAGGTGCTTCACTTCATTGAAACTAAGGCTCGGAGCATGGATGAAAGTGTCTTGGTATTGATCCAAGTTGTAGGTCACACGGAAGATGAAGTACAAGTGCTTGCAGTTCACCCAAGGGCGCCGCTTCCCAAGTGCTCTTGCTGACATCTCCACGAAATCCGGGCACGTGCACGACGGGAGGGTGTTGATAGTGATACGGTACTCTTCAACCTTAGCCTTCTTTCGGGATTGGAACAAAATGATGCACTCGATCCCTAGGTGAGGTATCATTGTGACGGAGGTGATTTGACCGTCGACGTTGAGGGTTGACTCCCATTTGTTGCGTTGTTGGATGCATGGTCCGTTGTTACTGCGCCGGATCTTTTTTCCAAACCTCAGCGTAGGGTATTGATCGGCTTGGGCCGGGGTAGGGAGTTCGGCCATGGATGAAGCAACATTGGAGGAGTCGCCGAAGAGTCTTCTGGGTGACACATTTTGACGCTGCTGAAGTTGGAATCCCCCTTCTTCAAGGGCCAGAACCTCCTGGAGAATGAGGTTTGTCCCAGTGAGGACAGGCCAGACGTCCCGGACATCCGGACGGTGCTGCATCCACTTCCTCCTAGTGCCTTTGACACATCTCTCAATGTCGTCGTTGCAGAAAGAGAACTGTGTCAAGAATTCCTTGTTCTTCTTGTAGTCGCGCATGTAGCCGGTGTACGTAGGAGCTGGAGTATTTTTACCATGCCGAACGATCTTCTGGGTGCACTTGGTCTTTGTGCGAGCTTGCATGGCGAAGCAGGCCTTGGCGGAAGTCTTGGGCAGTCTAGAAATGTGCCACTTGGAGACATCGCAGTGGGTCTCCTGAATGTTATTGACGTGGGTGACCCGTTGTGGAATCGATTTCTTAGGAGATTGTGTGAGGGGCAGGTATGATGGTGTGGCGGAATCAGTGCGTGCCTTGGTTGACCTAGTGCTCACTCGTGGATGAGAGAAGCTGACCTTGTCGGGTCTATGTGAATCTTGATCAGAACCAGGGGGCATATCAAGTTTGCGCTTGGTGGTGCCAAAGACCTCCTCTCCTTCGAGTTGGGGTTTGCAGGTGCACCAATGCTCTGCTCCAGGCATGTGCTCGAGGGCTGCAACAATTCTCTTGGCGTCACCGGATCGTTGTGCAGCACGAAGGCGGAGTTCTTCTTTTCATGGGCCAGTGCCAGACCGTTCACCCTTCAAGTAGGCGTACCCGACATACCCCCCCCCTTGCCTCAAATCACAAATCACGCCCCTTACAAGCCTCACCCTTCAAAGAATTAAGCTATATTGCCTTAAATCAGACCAATTATAAGCCTGCCCCAATCTTAGAAATAAAAAAATAAAGCCACATGGCCTCTTTTCAGACCCCTTACAAACATGCCAGAATCCAACAAATTACAAAATGTAAACATATGTGAGGTCCCGAGTTGAGAACCTAAGGGCCTGTCGGATCCGACATACCCCCCCCCCTTGCCCCAAATCACAAATCACACCCCTTACAAGCCTGCCCCAATCTTAGAAATCAGAGATTAAAGCAATATGGCCTCTTTTCAGACCCCTTACAAGCATGCCCCTTCAGAGAATTCTCAAATAATTAAGCTATATGGTCTCAAATCATGACCCCTTATAAGCCTACCCCAATCTTAGAAAATAAAAAATAAAGCTATATGGCTTATTTTCAGACCCCTTAAAGGCACTCCCAAAACCCGAAAATCAAAAATCTAAACCTACATGGCATCAAATCATACCCCCAACAAGCATACCCCTTACGAGGATGTTTAAAAAGCTAAAGCTACACAACCTCAAATCAGACCCCTTACAAGCCTGCCCCAATCTTAGAATTCAAAAATTAAAGCTATGTGGCCTCTTTTCAGACCCCTTACAAGCATGCCCCTTCAGAGAATTCTCAAATAATTTAGCTATATGGCCTGAAATCAGAACCCCTTAAAAGCCTGCACCAATCTTAAAAATCAAAAACTAAAGATACATGGCCTCAAATCAGACCCCTTAAGAGCATGCCCGAATCCAACAAATTACAAAATGTAAACATATGTGAGGACCCGAGTACTGAAACTAAGGTTCTGTCGGATCCGACAAACCCCCCCCCCCCTTGCCTCAAATCTCAAATCACACCCCTTACAAGACTCACCCTTCAAAGAATTCCCAAATATTAAAGATATATGGCCTCAAATCAGACCACTTATAACCCTGCCCCAATCTTAGAAAACAAAAAATAAAGCTATGTGGCCTCTTTTCAGACCCCTTACAATCATGCTGAAAACAGATATATCTGCTGAAACAGAGGAGAAGCAGTCAAAAGACTTGCAAACATGAAAGCAGTCAAATCAGACCCCTAACAAGCATACTCCACTCCGAGAATTCTCAAAAATTAAAGCTAGATGGCCTCATATCAAGCCCCTCACAAGCATGCCCGAATCTAAAAAATCAAAAATCAAAACCTTCATGGCCTCCAATCAGACCCCTAAGAAGCCTGCCCCTTCAGAGAATTCTCAAAAATTGAAGCTATATGGCCTTAAATCAGACCCCTTACAAGAGTGCCCGAATCCCATAAATCAAAAATCAAAGCTATATGGCCTCAAATTGGACCCCTCACAAGCATGCCTCAATCCCAGAAATCACAATCCTAAGCCTACATGGCCCCATATTAGGCCACATAGAGGCTCGGCCAAATCTCAAAAATCACAAAATTATAACAATTGTGAGGTCCCGACATGTGAGCCCAAGGGCCTGTCGGATCCGACATCCCCCCCTTGCCTCAAATCAGACCCCTAACTACCCCTTACAAGCATGCCCCTCTACCAGAATTCATAAATCTAAACCTACATGGCCGCCAATTAGACCCCTAACAAGCATACCCCACTCCGAGAATTCTCAAAAATTGAAGCTATATGGCCTTAAATCATACCCATTACAAGAGTGCCCGAATCTCATAAATCAAAAATCAAAGCTATATGGCCTCAAATTGGACCCCTTACAAGCATGCCTCAATCCCACAAATCACAATCCTAAGCCTACATGGCCTCATATTAGGCCCCATAGAGGCACGGCCAAATCTCAAAAATGCACAAAATTATAACAAATGTGAGGTCCCGAGATGTGAGCCCAAGGGCCTGTCGGATCCGACACCCCCCCTTGCCTCATATCAGACCCCTAACAAAGCCTGCCCCTATCTTAGAAATCAAAAATATAGCTATAAGACCTCTTTTCGGACCCCTAAAAGGTACGCCAAATAGCCAATAATCAGAGAATTAATATATATGTGAGGTCCCGATCTATCAACAAAGGGGCCTGTCGGATCCGACAATTCCCCTTTGCTTCAAATTAAACCCCTTACTACCATACAATAATCCCAGAATTCGTAGAAATAAACCTCAATGGCCTCACATCAGACCCCTTACTGACACGCCCATATATTAAAAATGCAAAAATTAAAACATTTGTGAGGTCCCGAGCTTTCAACCCAAGGGCATGTCGGATCCGACAGACCCCCCTTCCCCCAACTGAAACCTCTAGCAAGCCTGCCTTAAACTTAAAAATCAAAAAAATAAAGCTTTATGGCATCTTCTCGGACCCCTTAGAAGCATACCCCACGTTCAAAAATCAAAAGTCTACACCTACATGGCCTCACATCGGGACCCTTACAAGGATGCCCCAATCCCAGAAATCACAATCCTAAGCCTACATGGCCCCATATTAGGCCACATAGAAGCTCGGCCAAAACTCAAAAATCACAAAATTATAACAATTGTGAGGTCCCGACATGTGAGCCCAAGGGCCTGTCGGATCCGACAACCCCCCCTTGCCTCAAATCAGACCTCTACCTACAAGACCCCAATCCCAAAACTCCCAAAATTTCAACCTAAATGGCCTCAAAGCAGAGCCTCCCGAATCTCAAAATTCTAAAATTTATACCAAATGTGAGGTCCCCAGTTCCGAACCAAAGGGCCTGTCGGATCCGACAACCCCCCCTTGCCTCAAATCAGACCTCTACCTACAAGACCCCAATCCCAAAACTCCCAAAATTTCAACCTAAATGGCCTCAAAGCAGAGCCTCCCGAATCTCAAAATTCTAAAATTTATACCAAATGTGAGGTCCCTTGTTCTGAACCAAAGGGCATGTCGGATCCGACACCCCCCCTTGCCTCAAATCAGACCTCTACCAAGAAGACCCCAATCCCAAAACTCCCAAAATTTCAACCTAAATGGCCTCAAAGCAGAGCCTCCCGAATCTCAAAATTCTGAAATTTATACCAAATGTGAGGTCCCCAGTTCTGAACCAAAGGGCCTGTCGGATCCGACACCCCCCCCTTGCCTCAAATCAGACCTCTACCTACAAGACCCCAATCCCAAAACTCCCAAAATTTCAACCTAAATGGCCTCAAAGCAGAGCCTCCTGAATCTCAAAATTCTAAAATTTATACCAAATGTGAGGTCCCCAGTTCCGAACCAAAGGGCCTGTCGGATCCGACACCCCCGCTTGCCTCAAATCAGACCTCTACCTACAAGACCCCAATCCCAAAACTCCCAAAATTTCAACCTAAATGGCCTCAAAGCAGAGCCTCCCGAATCTCAAAATTCTGAAATTTATACCAAATGTGAGGTCCCTTGTTCTGAACCAAAGGGCCTGTCGGATCCGACAACCCCCCCTTGCCTCAAATCAGACCTCTACCTACAAGACCCCAATCCCAAAACTCCCAAAATTTCAACCTAAATGGCCTCAAAGCAGAGCCTCCCGAATCTCAAAATTCTGAAATTTATACCAAATGTGAGGTCCCCAGTTCTGAACCAAAGGGCCTGTCGGATCCGACAACCCCCCCTTGCCTCAAATCAGACCTCTACCTACAAGACCCCAATCCCAAAACTCCCAAAATTTCAACCTAAATGGCCTCAAAGCAGAGCCTCCCGAATCTCAAAATTCTGAAATTTATACCAAATGTGAGGTCCCCAGTTCCGAACCAAAGGGCCTGTCGGATCCGACAACCCCCCCTTGCCTCAAATCAGATATAGGCTTATATAGGCTTAGGATTGTCTCCATATAGGCTTAGGATTGTGATTTCTGGGATTGGGGCATCCTTGTAAGGGTCCCGATGTGAGGCCATGTAGGTGTAGACTTTTGATTTTTGAACGTGGGGTATGCTTCTAAGGGGTCCGAGAAGATGCCATAAAGCTTTATTTTTTTGATTTTTAAGTTTAAGGCAGGCTTGCTAGAGGTTTCAGTTGGGGGAAGGGGGGTCTGTCGGATCCGACATGCCCTTGGGTTGAAAGCTCGGGACCTCACAAATGTTTTAATTTTTGCATTTTTAATATATGGGCGTGTCAGTAAGGGGTCTGATGTGAGGCCATTGAGGTTTATTTCTACGAATTCTGGGATTATTGTATGGTAGTAAGGGGTTTAATTTGAAGCAAAGGGGAATTGTCGGATCCGACAGGCCCCTTTGTTGATAGATCGGGACCTCACATATATATTAATTCTCTGATTATTGGCTATTTGGCGTACCTTTTAGGGGTCCGAAAAGAGGTCTTATAGCTATATTTTTGATTTCTAAGATAGGGGCAGGCTTTGTTAGGGGTCTGATATGAGGCAAGGGGGGGTGTCGGATCCGACAGGCCCTTGGGCTCACATCTCGGGACCTCACATTTGTTATAATTTTGTGCATTTTTGAGATTTGGCCGTGCCTCTATGGGGCCTAATATGAGGCCATGTAGGCTTAGGATTGTGATTTGTGGGATTGAGGCATGCTTGTAAGGGGTCCAATTTGAGGCCATATAGCTTTGATTTTTGATTTATGAGATTCGGGCACTCTTGTAATGGGTATGATTTAAGGCCATATAGCTTCAATTTTTGAGAATTCTCGGAGTGGGGTATGCTTGTTAGGGGTCTAATTGGCGGCCATGTAGGTTTAGATTTATGAATTCTGGTAGAGGGGCATGCTTGTAAGGGGTAGTTAGGGGTCTGATTTGAGGCAAGGGGGGGATGTCGGATCCGACAGGCCCTTGGGCTCACATGTCGGGACCTCACAATTGTTATAATTTTGTGATTTTTGAGATTTGGCCGAGCCTCTATGTGGCCTAATATGGGGCCATGTAGGCTTAGGATTGTGATTTCTGGGATTGAGGCATGCTTGTGAGGGGTCCAATTTGAGGCCATATAGCTTTGATTTTTGATTTATGGGATTCGGGCACTCTTGTAAGGGGTCTGATTTAAGGCCATATAGCTTCAATTTTTGAGAATTCTCTGAAGGGGCAGGCTTCTTAGGGGTCTGATTGGAGGCCATGAAGGTTTTGATTTTTGATTTTTTAGATTCGGGCATGCTTGTGAGGGGCTTGATATGAGGCCATCTAGCTTTAATTTTTGAGAATTCTCGGAGTGGAGTATGCTTGTTAGGGGTCTGATTTGACTGCTTTCATGTTTGCAAGTCTTTTGACTGCTTCTCCTCTGTTTCAGCAGATATATCTGTTTTCAGCATGATTGTAAGGGGTCTGAAAAGAGGCCACATAGCTTTATTTTTTGTTTTCTAAGATTGGGGCAGGGTTATAAGTGGTCTGATTTGAGGCCATATATCTTTAATATTTGGGAATTCTTTGAAGGGTGAGTCTTGTAAGGGGTGTGATTTGAGATTTGAGGCAAGGGGGGGGGGGGGTTTGTCGGATCCGACAGAACCTTAGTTTCAGTACTCGGGTCCTCACATATGTTTACATTTTGTAATTTGTTGGATTCGGGCATGCTCTTAAGGGGTCTGATTTGAGGCCATGTATCTTTAGTTTTTGATTTTTAAGATTGGTGCAGGCTTTTAAGGGGTTCTGATTTCAGGCCATATAGCTAAATTATTTGAGAATTCTCTGAAGGGGCATGCTTGTAAGGGGTCTGAAAAGAGGCCACATAGCTTTAATTTTTGAATTCTAAGATTGGGGCAGGCTTGTAAGGGGTCTGATTTGAGGTTGTGTAGCTTTAGCTTTTTAAACATCCTCGTAAGGGGTATGCTTGTTGGGGGTATGATTTGATGCCATGTAGGTTTAGATTTTTGATTTTCGGGTTTTGGGAGTGCCTTTAAGGGGTCTGAAAATAAGCCATATAGCTTTATTTTTTATTTTCTAAGATTGGGGTAGGCTTATAAGGGGTCATGATTTGAGACCATATAGCTTAATTATTTGAGAATTCTCTGAAGGGGCATGCTTGTAAGGGGTCTGAAAAGAGGCCATATAGCTTTAATCTCTGATTTCTAAGATTGGGGCAGGCTTGTAAGGGGTGTGATTTGTGATTTGGGGCAAGGGGGGGGTATGTCGGATCCGACATGCCCTTAGGTTCTCAACTCGGGACCTCACATATGTTTACATTTTGTAATTTGTTGGATTTTGGCATGTTTGTAAGGGGTCTGAAAAGAGGCCATATAGCTTTATTTTTTGATTTCTAAGATTGGGGCAGGCTTATAATTGGTCTGATTTAAGGCCATATAGCTTAATTCTTTGAGAATTCTTTGAAGGGTGAGGCTTGTAAGGGGCGTGATTTGTGATTTGAGGCAAGGGGGGGGGTATGTCGGATCCGACAGGACCTTAGTTTCAGTACTTGGGTCCTCACATATGTTTGAGCGTGCCTGTAAGGGGTCTGAAAAGAGGCCATATAGCTTCAATTTTTGTGAAATCTGATTTGGCCTCGAATTTGTTCACAGCTAGAGGATGCTGCGGTCAAGGAGTTACCCGATATACTTACTGCATTGGGTGGGCTTGATGGAGACGTGGAAGTTGTTTCGTTGCCGGATTACTTGGAGAAGTGGCGAATCTGCCTTTGGGATTTTGCGGATGAGATCCTGCATGACGATGGAGCTCTCCTCCTCTTTCATCCAGATGACAATGGTGACTTCAAGGAGAGCATTCAAGACCACTTCGCTGCTTTTGGCTTCACCATCTTTAAGGAGTGGTTGGGAGTCAACCGTCTTCGCCTTCATTCAGCTAAACATGTGGACAAGACCACTAACCTCTTCCAAATTGTGCTACTTGTTCGTGCCACGAAAACAATTGGATCCGACCTTGATAAGCGGCCCCGGCACTCGTCATTTCGCCTTCGCGATGCCAATGAGCTCAAGGCTCTTGGCATTGAGCTGGACATGGATGATGCCATTATGAATTATACCACAACCCCTCTCATGGATGGCTCCAAAGCTTGGCGTGGTCCCCGTGAGAAAGATATTTCTTTCATGTCCTCCTTGATCATGGCAACTACTGACATTGGGCAGGTCGTGGTTGACGTTAATGCAGGTGTTGGTATGTCCTACTTCACTTGCCATCATATCTTGGTTTTCATTTTCTACCTTTGCTTTTATTTATGTTTGCTAACCATTCCTCTGCAACAGGGACTTCTGTCCATGCATGCAGGCAACTTGGGCGCCATATCGTTGTTCTCGAGGAGGACGAGGACATCTTCAACCGTGTCCTTAAGCCACTTCAGAGTGTTAAGCATCCGGTGAAGGCTCCATCCATTGTTGTTGCTTCCACGCAGGCTTCACAAGGCACGCAGAAGAGGCCGCCGGCCTTGAAGCGATCGAGGCCAGAGTCCTCGCAGTAAGTGAGTATGATGACCTTCTAAGTTGCTTCTTTTCCTTGTCCACTCAGCTTTTACACTTTCCATCCTCTTTCTTACAATTTTCATGCTTGTTTTCAGACTTGGCCTTGGAGCAGATGTGTTTGGTACGCCTACCAAGGGATTCACTTTGCCAATCTATGCCCATGATATGGCGATGGTACTAGCGGCACAACCTTCTCCTAGCAAAGCTAGTACCCCGTCTCCACGTTATGACCCCCGTGCCTTAGACTTCTTCGAGCTTCTTGCAGAGGTGGATAATGAATGCCATACCTTAGATTCCACTTCAGATGAGGGCGGCCATGAGGGGAGTATCTTTGGAAGTAGGGAATCTAGTAGTGACAACCTCATTGTTGATTGATTTTTGGTTTGATTGATTGGTATTTGGATTTATAAAGTGTGGTGTGGTTTTTAATATTCCAATTGTCTTGTTGAATGCATCTTGTCGTTGTTCTCAAATAACACTACACTTTTGTGGTCGTCAACTAGTAGACAATCTAAAGACAAGTAGCCAAACCAAATACACCTAACATTTTGATTTCTCAAGCATATCCTACCCACAAGAAAGAGGCCTCGGATCCGAGGCCTCTTTCCAAACCTCCTCCTCATGCTAGAACATACAAGAAATGGCCAAATGCAAAAACAAGTAGCCAACTCAAATATACATAACATTTTGATTTCTCAAGCATATCCTACCCACAAAAAAGAGGCCTCGGATCCGAGGCCTCTTTCCAAACCTCCTCCTCATGCTAGAACATACAAGAAATGGCCAAATGCAAAGACAAGTAGCCAACTCAAATATACATAACATTTTGATTTTCAAGCATAAGCTACCCACAACTAAGAGGCCTCGGATCCGAGGCCTCTTCCCATAGGTCCACCACCTTCTCAACCACACTGAATTTTCCCACGGCCATAGGGACTCGTTGGTAATTTTAAGAAACTTTTGGTCCTAAAAATTAGGCACTCCATAAATATCGGCCTCATAATTCCAAAATTAAACTTGAAATATGTGCAAAATCCACGGTCATAGGGGTCCTAACTTTCGTTAAATGGAGTTTTAAATTTTGATTTTCTGCTCACGAGATCTGCTCACCGCTCACCGCTCACCGCTCACATCGTAGCATTCCTGGTGCGGGTTCTAGAGACTTAGGGCCGCTTTACACCTAGAGGCCGGGCCAATTCCCCTTGAGGTCGATTGCATGAAATTTCAGCCCCTTTTGGGTTGGAGGCCGGCCTCAACTACACATTACAATAAGATTATAACGGGGGCCAATCTTCCCATATGTAAAGGCCTTAGGGCCAAGAAGCCATGCCGATTCAGCATAATCCAACGGATCTAGCATAATCTAGCATAGAGCCGTTCAGATTTCCACATAATCCAACGGATCTGGTTCGCTAAAAAAATCATATTTTATTTTTAAAAATTGAAATATAACATTGGCCCTCCATTTTGGGTGCACCCAATTCAACGAGCTCGGGCCATGTCAGACCATGCATTTTTTAATCAAAAAAATCATACCACCAAATCGGCATGGCCTCTAGGTGTAAAAGGGTTGGGGCCGATTTCAACCTTTTGGACAATCACAAGTGAGGATTTCAAGCCTCTTACACAACAAATTGGTCTGGCCTCTAGGTGTAAAGCGACCCTTAGGGCCACTTCACACTATGGCCGAAGGTCAAGAGGCCGTCGATTTCCACCAATCGGATTGCAAGAAACCAAGAATTCAGCCTCTTGACCCTATCACACTAGAGGCCAAAGTCCAAAGGCTGTCACTTTCTAAATGTTTACATGGCAATACTTTTTGAGCAAGGGGATAGGCTCTCGAAGGAAGTTTGGGTCGGGCAAGAATGAAAACCCAAACTATGGTCAAGAGGCCGTCGATTTTTTTTCATTTAATTTTTTTAATAAAAAAAACTAAAAAGATCTTGGACATTAGAATGGAGAGGTTGTTTTGGCCAGGGGATAAAGTGGGATGCTCCTTCTTCCTTTGGACTTTGGGCTTGGCCTTTGGAGGCTTCGCACTAGGCCATCCAAGTCGAGAGGCCGTGGGAGTTCATGGCCAAAGGTTTGGACTTTGGGCTTGGCCTTTGAAGGCTTCGCACTATGCTTGGCCGAAGGCTCTGATTCCTATATTTTATTGACTATTTTCAACCCATTTCTTTGGACTCTCAACAAAGTTTGGCCATTCAATACCATGGCCTCTCGACTTGGACGGCCATAGTGTGAAGCAGCCCATATTGTGGCCCATACAAATAGATTCTATTTAGTGTAGTGCCCCACTTAGTGTAAATATACCTTTAGCCACAGTGGAATTGATGTGTCTACAAGAAGGTCTCGGACACCATGCCACATGCACATTGTAGAGATAATTTTGAGCATATTATGAGTACTAATAATATTCAATATAAAATTAATTATATACTGTGTAGTCAGTAGATTTACACAAATTGCACTATTAAAAAAAAGTTAGTCCTTCCTTATATGTTGAAATCTACTCCAATATAAGGTAGTATGCTTGTTTGTTTATTTAGGTGGATGCTGAAATAGAATTCTCATGCATTGTTTAAGAGAATCATGACCAAAGTAAGTATGGCAAGTGAGCATAAAATTACTCGGCTGATGAGTTGTGTTCAACTGTCTTGACTTGAGGTTCAATCTAGAGCACTGGGATTCCGACATCCGGAGGCTTTATTCTCGAATCTATTGTGAGGCCCATGAACACAACTCATTAGTGAGTAATGTTGTGAAAATTATTGTGAGAATTTATGAATGAAAATACACATCAAGAAACACTCTACAATATTATGCGATATTATTTCGACCACCTAGACAATGCCTTACAATATGTGCGAAAACCTATATCTAAAAGGCCTAAGAATTGCAAGACACAACAAAGCAATACATCTCATTACCCAGACACTACAAGCCAATAAAAATACTCTTTTCTTCACACTAACCAACGCTGGAAAAATTAATAATAAACCACCTGACCAAACAATTCTAGACTGGCTAATTAAATGTACATGCCCACAACCACCATGTAGATGTCAGGCCAAACTCAAACCGGACATCCTTTGCATAATCGGAGCCCTAAACCAAACACAAACACCTATGACACCCTCCCCCACACACATAGTCCAATTCATAGAATTCACATACTGCCACGACAGATTCCCCGAACAAGCCATCGCCCAAAAGCACACTAAATACGACCCATTAATCAACACCATACAACACAATGGATGGAAGACCAACCCCCTCATTACCATCACGGCAGGAGTAAGAGGAGCTATCCACGAACACTCTATAGAAAAACTGACCAAATTTAAAATTCCTAAAACCAATATCAAAACCCTCATGAAAGACCTACACCAAAATGCCATCAAATACCTCACATACCTAATCCTTAACAAAAGAAAATTAGACAACAAACAAACCCCTGTTCCCCCACCATAATTTTATTATTTATAATAACATGATAACTAGTACACCACCAGAGCCCACCTCCCAAAGAGGCATAACCCCTTATACTGCATCACGGTACGCCGCGATCAACACAAGGCCAACGGACTCACATTCATGCCGGTATTATGATACGGGCGTATTTTTTCTTTTTCTTTTTGCCTTACAATAGAGTTACTTGAAATGTCCCTCATAGAGGGATGAAACCGTGGGTTTGATCCTTCCTTGAGAAAACTTTCTATTAAGAGCTCATGAGCTCGTTGTGTATAGGAGCCTATTTTGAAAGTTGGGTGAAATTTTTGGGACCTCCCCTTTTCACCTCTCAAAGTTTGAGAGAATTTTAGAATTTAAAATAGAGTATGTGCACGGGACCCGTTGTATGAATCTTGAATCAACATGTGCAAGGCTAGCTTGGCCCACCCATTCTAGTAGGATAAGCTAGAAAGCCATATATCTTATAGCTCTATGTGTACGGTGGTTTAAGCATTAGTAAAACTTGGGTGATTTTGTGTTGAATGTCATAAACTCATGGTTTTGTCTTCTTTTTCTTTACATAAAACTCTAATACATGCACAAAGAAAACAACAAGTCTCACTCTACAAAATGGCATTGTAAGACATAATTGGAAAATAACACAAACATATCATGCAAACACGGTTGTGTAAATTTAATGCCATAATTGTATAATGTTGTTGCAAACCCTCGCACAAAACACATCCTTTTGTAATGACAAAAATGTGCAAAACTTAAAGGATCCCAACACCATTTGGACCCACCTTCAACCACAATTAGGTAATTTTTGTGTTTACCCAAAAGGTTTAGTTGTAGTTGACAAGTGGATTTGATTTTAATTATCGTCCTTCTATTGGTGCAATATGTGGAGTGGAAACAACTGATCTATGGATTCAATTGAAAACGGAAAATAACTTAAAATTTGCCTAAGAGCATTCCCCTCCTACAATCTTTCTTCCATGCTTTGGCCTTGAAATTCTCTCGTGATGCCACGTAGTAACTGCAAACAAAATATAAATGAAGAAAGTAAACTACAACCAAAGGCGGAGTGCCACCACCTTCAAACTACGCTTTGTATCGTAATTGATGAAGCATTGGTTTTTGTGGTCGTGGTTGTCTACAAGTGATTGCCTCCTACAACCCCTCTCCCATGATTTGTCTTGAAGTTCTCATGGTGCCACATAGAAACCACAAAAATAGATAAAACTACAACCAAAGGCCCAACGCCACCACCTTCAACTATGCCTTGTATCGTAATTGATGAAGTAAGAGGAGTCCTGGATGTGGTTGTCTAAAAAGTGACTCCCACAATCTAGCCTCGAAACTCTATCATGGGTGCCACATAGAAACTACAAACAAAAAAGAACCAAAAAGAAAGAGAGAGAGAGAGACAAAAAATGACCATAGCCTCGTTGCCACCACCCTTGATTGTAGTTTGTATCGTAATTGTTGAAGTAAGAGTACATGTGGTTGGTTGTCATCATCAATGCACCTTATCCCTCCATGTTATGCCAAAAGAAAACCAAACTAAATGATGTACAACCATTAGTCATTGTGTTTTTTTTTGGCACAAATTGAAATTTCAATTGCAGAGAGAACCCAAAATACAACCAAACCATCGGCCATTGTGGTTGCATTCAAGTGACCTTCCAAACTCATCCAAAATCACAATACACATGACAAGCAAACAAACATGCATGCCCATGGGACGCCCGTTGCCCAAGGCAATGTGGTCACCTTTCAATTGGGTCCACTAGAATCATCCGGATTTGTGAAGACGTCTCCATGATCAATTTGTTTCAAAAATACAAATTTTTATGTGATGCAATAGGTAACCCTTGAGGGCCAAGAAGACAAAGTGAAAGTTATTGGGCATAACCATTTAGGGCCACTCCACACATGAGCCAAGAGCCGTGACCTTGTAATGGTGAGGACCCTTGACTCTCATCCAAAGGCCGCACCATGGGTGTTGGGAAAGCCGTTTTATGTAGTCACGGGCCCTCAAGCATAGTGTGAAGTGAGAATGGACCATGTTGCGGGACCATTGCATATTTTGTTGGCGGAAAAGAGGGGAGGATTTGGTTTAATATAATATGTCTCAAACTCTATCAATTTAAGAGAATTACTTGGTGGTGTTTGTATGTCCTGGAATCTGCCCTACAATCTGTCTTGAAATCTGTCCTGTTGGAATTTAAAAAAAGAAGTCATGGTCTCCCGGAATTTGCGTCAGGTCCACCTCTTGAAACTCCGGGAGACCATGAAACCTTATCCATAGTCTGCCATGTAGGACTCCATGTAGACTTTTCATCCATGAAGTCTTCTTTGGGCCTTTAGGCCTTCACCTTCGTGTGTGAAGTGAACTTGGACGGTCTCCGCCCTTTCGACCAATGAGAGCTCTTAGATTGCAATGGTCACGAGCCTTCAGTCTTGTGTGTGAAGTGGCCCTTAGACATTGGAGTCTTCTCATCTAGACCCTCCTATCATAAAGATGATGGATGACCTATATTGAAGATAGTGGAAGACACAAATTATGCTATGTAAAAAGTCATCCTCGTCCCCAATCCCATAACCCCACGTCATGAACTAGGTGGTTGTAGTATAATATTGAACGGTCTTTCGCAACATTTACACTATTCCCTTATTTCTTGCCAAGTTCACGCACGAGACCATCAATGTGGCCCGCATCCCCAAACATCCCTTTCCGTAGTGGCTCCAAACCCCGAGGCAACACATAAAACCAATATTTATGAGCACTTTGAATCACCATGATGCCACATAAGTTAGAGGGAATAATAACTCCGCGAGGTCGTAAAACACGTGGCTCTCCCCAACTTGCGTAGACAAGTCAAAGTGGGGCCCGCCTTCGGTTGTATACTTGGCGTGGTTGGAGAAGAAGGCGGAGCTAAAAACAACGACTTGTCGAGGGGAGTTTCTATCTGAGGTGGGGTTTAGCTTACCGTTCGGATAACCAAACCGAGGGCCCGACTCATTGATTGTCACGATGCGCCAAGGTCGAGTGGGTCATCACCCAACTTCTTAATGCATCACATGTATCTTGCGCCAATGTAATAAGGTTGTTGAGTTGGCATGCTCCGTAACATTAACCCCTTTGAGATGTTGGGTTCTGGAGATACGCTGTGTCGTGAGGCGTATTTTTGCAATATGTGAAGTATGTATCTGATTTAGCATACGGTCTGGAGGTTGTTTCGGCGTCGGAAAATTATTGTAGATGGATACTGTAGTGCTAAAGACGACGCAAAAGTTCGGAGAGCATTGTCTGTTGTGTAAAAAAAACCACAAATAAAAAACGGGGAGGGTGTGCGGCGGGGTGGTCCAATGTATTCAGTGCTCTATACGGGCCAAGTATATGTAGGGAATGTATCCGAGGACGACTGTACAGTCGGTGCATCACCGGGAGGTACAAGTTCACACGCCGGAAGTGTGACCGGCTATGGCTGTCCAAGTTCGGGTTCACGTATCTAAACATGTACCTCGTCACCGTAGGACGAGTCTGGGGCCAGAATACGTAGAAACCTCACTTCGGATGAATGTGCACTCTACACCGTGGATCTTAATTTTTTTTAAATCATGATAATTCTCCCCTACCCCATGCCAACAGATTTCGCCTTTACCATATTTGCAAAAACCATTCGATTCATACCCGAAATTGAAGAATACAAAACTTCGAGGCCATTCCTGGCCTCAACATCCCAAAGGGGTTAAGAGTTAATGGCCACTTCACACACAAGCCAAGAGCCGT
Organism: Polytrichum formosum; assembly: GCA_964035585.1. NCBI lineage: Eukaryota > Viridiplantae > Streptophyta > Polytrichopsida > Polytrichales > Polytrichaceae > Polytrichum > Polytrichum formosum. Next base: position 26,021,117 of record OZ037941.1, on the reverse strand, counting down.
GACCGTGAAATTGTGAGAGCCCAAAAGGAAAGTGTCCAAAGGCCGTCCCAAGACACCTCCAAAACCATGTAGTGTGGTCACGGGCCCTCAAGTGTAGTGTGAAGCCATATGTGACCAAGCCCTCAACCAAATGCTATTTCAATGAGTTTCTATTCATGCGGGTCCTCACGCATGATAAAATAGGATAAATTAACGATTGTGGGCATTTGGAACGCCATGGTCTCCTGGTTTTGTGTTAGGCCTACCTCCACGAGGTGGTTTTGAAAATAATCCAAGTGATCATGAAACACGATCCATTCGATGCCATGTAGGAATCCATGTGGACTTTACAGCCATCTTGCATTCACTTACTTTGTCGGTCCCTCAAGCGTAGTGTGAAGTGAGCTTGGACCAGCTCTGCCTTTTCCACCAATGAGAGTGCTTGAAGTGCATTGGTCACGGGCCCTCAGTCTCATATGTGAAGTGGCCCTAAGCATATTAGGTTTTATGGTGGTCGTTCCATGGGTCCGGGTACCAGCTGATCCCAAATGAGCCAAATATAATAGTTTTGCCATCATATGCAAATACTAAACATGTGTGCGGCATGGCCAATCCCAGCAAGCCACGTGGAGTTTGTGGGCCACAAATAGTATGGTGTGGGCCTACAAGACTCCATATGAAAAGTGACACACAAGTTGGACGTTGGATTATGGTATGTCTGGCTCTATTGTGTGAATTATAATTGTTCATTCTTTACGATTTGGAGCAATCGGGTGAATTGTGTTCTTGGGCCATTGTGGTTGGTCGAGGACCTCATATCGGAACTATATCTTATGACATACGAAACTTAGACTAAGAGCACGGACCTCAAATTAGCTAAAGAAGCATTGATGAGAAGCATAAAACAAAACGTTGATGTCACCTTGGTACCACCTTCACTCATGTAAAAACATATATATTTTAGCAATGTCACAAGTGAACCTTTGACTTGCCACCATGCAGGCGAAACCCGTACCCCACAAGGTGCCAAGGGCAAAATTAAGTCTCACCATAATTGCTAATCATGAAGACAAGTTAAATCTTGATGACGTCACCATTGCGTTTCCCACTTCTCAATGGAAATGTACCCTAACAACACGTTCCATCAATTGTGGAGTCCACTTGATTGACAGGGTGAAGGAGGAACCCATCGATGTTGACATATAGATATGTTTGAAATGTGTGGTGTAGGTCCCTTTGCAATTGCTTTGAAAAATGGACGGGAACATATATATATGTATATATAAAAGGAGGCATAACACCTTATGCTGCATCATAGTCCGCTGTGATCAGCACAAGGCCAACGGGCTCACATTCATGCCGGTATCGCGATACGGGCGTATTTATTTATTTATGTATATATATATATAATCCTCCCCCACCTTTATGTGAGCTTTTAAAAATGCTAAGTGTAGTATGTCAAATTCTTGATTGAACATGTGGACAATCAAGGGTGGAGTTACACTGTAGTTCAAGACCAAAGAAACTCCAAAAGCGAGCCACCCCACACCGAGAGCAAAAGTTTAGACCCCAAGGGGATTACACTAGGGTCTAGATCCAAGGTATGCAGAAATGATGTGGTGCTAAAATGGCATCAATTCATGTCAAATCTCAGCAATCCCCATTTAATACAACATTCCACCTAATTCAAGCTTGGGTCCAATCTTGAGCGTGGAAGTAAGGTCTAGTTAAGGGGTGTTTCGGACCCAAGTTTCTTGAACCTAGACCTTGATGTAGACCCACCCTAAATAGTGCAAGTAAAGTGACCCGACCTAACGTGGTTACTTATCTTAATCAAACAACTATACTTGAGTGGTAGGTGGTTAGGTGTAGATTTGAGAACAAACCCATGAAGACACGCGTTCAAATGAGATTAGACTATGTGTTCAAAATTAGTTAACCATTGTAGACTCGAGAATTAACACACACACACACACACACGTGTACATACGTTCAACTTCTTAATTATGATTTTTTGGTGGGGAGGGGGGTTGATCTATGTGACCTTCTTATGGCTCATCGTTAGCAGCCTTGGACTTTGATAATTTTATAACAACTATGGATTAACTCTAAAACTTGATGAGTCTAATCACGACTTCTCTAGACCATCTGCCAACGCACAAAAAAAAACTTCACTACAAATCAAAGTAGTATAAGGTAGCAAACAATAGTCCTTTAGGACACGGCCAAGGATGTTCTCCAAAAAAACACTCTATTCACTCTGGTCTACAAAAGACCGGAGTTCCTTTTCTTCTAGCAAACAACAAAAAGTAACCAAAGAGACCCATCCACCTTAGTCGCATGTGTCCATTGATTGAGATTTCACTTCCCATGTAACCAATGTAGAGATGACATCAAGAGTTGTGTTGTGTTCATTCAAGTGGAGGCAAGGGAGCGGTCTCGAAACTTAATGTGGGCCGGAGTAAACCCTAAATCGACCGTTTAGGAATATTTTGGACACAACCTTCTGACAAGCATTGCAATGGCACGTAACTTAAGCACTTGTCCAAGTGAGAATAGTGGAGGCCACAATCATGGCCTCGGTGCTTCTCTCCTCATCGCTCATGAATATTGCCACACAAGACTTTGATGGTGGAATAAAAATACTGAAAATGTACCCTACCTTTTGGACATGACTTGGCACACGCATGCTAGAGTGTTGACCGACCAAATGCATCACATAAGGTAGAAATCCCTTATTTGCCTTCTTTCCTTATTAGGACACCTCTATTTGAGTGGCATGTGGTTCGGTATTGTTCCGAGAACGGTTATCAAAAAGACATGTGTTCAGAAGAAATTGGATTGCGTGCTCGAGATATGATGACCATTCTAAGTTACATGGTCAACATAATTGAAGGGGGGGGGGACCTGTATGACCATTTAATGAGCATGATAATTTTTCGCTTTGACGACGTATAAGATATTCGCATGAGCTCCGAAAATCATGAGGAAAGTGGTTATGACCTTGATTTGAATTTGCTAACCATGCTTACTAAACATGTGTTTCCATATCATATGAGAAGTGGGCTGGTTGAAAAAAAGAGACCATTAAGACCCATCTCCCGTAGGGGTTGGACTCGGTGAATGGTGAGCTTTTGGGCAAAACCGGTCGAGATTCTAGTGTTTCCAAGTCCAACCGGTTACATGTTGAAGTCATTTGGTAAATGTCTTAATTGATTTAAGATATATTTCATAGTTTCCTCTGAAATGATCGGAGATTTTGCTAGAGTCTTGAACTTCCATCAAATGTTTTTCAAACTCAACAGACTCATAGTAAACTGCACTAAATAGGATATTTAGTGTTTGATACACTAAATACGAACGCATACACTAAATATCAATAACCCTATGAAAGTAAGTAACATTAAAAGTAAACCCAAACACTAAATATCAACTATGGTAATACATGGAAGTTACATGTTTGAATTTAGTGTTAGTAAGGATACAAAAAGGATATAATAAGGGAGGTGGCAGTAGGGAAGGTAGCAACACATTTATGTCTAACACTAATTGTCAAGGAATTGAAAATTAGTGTTGAGCAGGGTAGGGTGGTAACATCACTAAATATAATCAAACACTAAATATCTTATTTAGTGTAGTGGTCGAATCACCATGTTTGTAGGTCAGACTACTCACAGACACACCCTATACATGATTTTTTTCTCGTACCTATTCATGCAGGAGTGAGGCTAATTCGTTACTAGAATGACAAAATGTTTATATGTTGAGATGAAAAATTCTCTTTGACTTATTTCAAAAATTTGGATAATTTTTTGCATTGCTTTAAATTCATGATTTAATGTGGCGTTAAAATTGGTGTGCCATGTTAATTAGAGCGGTCCTCGTGACTTGTCACATAGCATCAGGTGTCTCTAGTTGCCACCCAACGATCTCAAGACAATCGATATGGGTTGATGAGGAATAGTGTGAGCCCCACTAAATCGAGGGATTAGTGTAGCCAAACTCTAAAAGAAATCAGATGGACAATGTTTGGTAAGAATGGTGGAGATAGCATGATAATGCACTTAGTTTGTTGCTCCTTATATTCATGGTTTAATTCTTCAAAATCTCATCGTCATGGCTCCGAAAGACGACACGTTTTCATAATTTCAAAATTTGATCGATTTATTCACAAACTAGGGTCACTGCTACGGTATGCATGGAGTGGACCCTCCTTTAGAGAGGACTTTCCGAAGAAAAATGCACATGTACCTTGTGGTCATAAGACTACAAAAGAGCATCCTTGAAGCATGGGCACAAACTGGATAAACCTAGACCGACCTTCTTTGTAATTGGCCAAAGGTTGTCTCTCCGCCCTCTCTTTGGGTCTCCCGGATTTGGTATTGTTACTACCAACACTCCAAGGCTAATACTATTGACAATTATAATGAGGATGAGCCTTCCTCATTCATTGGACTCTTCCAAACAGGGTTTAGGCTAGGGTCAAGCAAACAGATAAATAATGCATAGTTGTGCAACGTGGATTGACCTTGTTTCCGCATTGATCACAAAACAAACACATGGCAACCTCACGTAAGATATTGAAGCTCAACAAGCAATCTATAAGAAGCTTTGTCTTAATGGTATTAGGGTTAAGTTATCTGCAAAACCCCTCAAAGAGGGATTAAACTAGGAGTTTGGTTTAGTCCCTCTTTGCAAGAATTTCTTTTCAGAGAGCTTTAGTTCGTCTTTGTATAGGAGCCTAAGTTGGAAAGTTGGGTGAAACTCCTTGGACAAGAGTGCCGAGCCAAGAATTGCAGCAATGACATAATAAGTCATCCCCAAAATTTCTATGTGCATATGAGAATGTTTGCATAATTCTCAACTTCAATTTGGTGTTGCCAAGTGTGAGGTGTAAGATGGACATCTCACAACTATGAAAAACCCAACATCAATTGTTCAAGTCAGTCGTGACAAAAATCCTTCTCGAATGGACAGAAAAATGCTAAATAAGATTTATATGCTTGTTCTATGCTCTCCAGCTACATAAACTGCTCCCCGCATACAAGCAAAGGAATAAATATGATGAACAAGATTGCAACTTAATGCACTCATATACCATCACAAGTATTGCTCCTGGTGGTAATGAGATAGACTTGAGCATACTATCGCCTCCTAGCTAGAGTGCCAAGACATGAATTGCATGAAAAAAATCAACCATGACAGAAAAACCCTCTCGGATGGAAATGCAAGCAGCAACAGGAACAAGCTAAGATAATTTTCACTGCTTGCTTTAACCTCTCCAGCTACATAAACTGCTCCCTCCATACAAGCAAAGGAATAATTATGACGAACCAGATTGCAACTTAATGCACTCATATACCATCACAAGTATTGCTCAAGGTGGTAATGAGGTCAACTTGAGAATACTACAATAATACATGTAGTGACTGCTAGCCAAGTCAAGAATTGCAGCAATGACATGATAGGCCTTCCTAATACTATCTATGTGCATATGAGAATGTCTACATAGTTCTCAAATTTCCGTTCAAGTCAACCATGACAAAAATCACTCTTGAATGGAAACACAGGGAGCAACAGGAAATAGCTAATAAGATTTGTATGCCTGCTTAATCCTCTCCAGCTACATAAACCGCTCCCTGCATACAAACCAATGAATAACTATGATGGACCAGATTGCAACTTAATGCACTCATGTACCATAACGAGTATTGCTCCTGGGGGTAATGGAATTGACTTGAGGATACTAGTGCCTCCTAGCCAGAGTGCCAAGACAAGAATTGCAGCAATGACATGATAGGCCTTCCCAAAAAGGCGGGTAGTTGCTATAACAGCCACTACAACAGCCAATCCTTTCTCTCCCCCTAATAACCATGCGACACCAGATGCAACGCGGTACCCAACTGCAAAGTCTTTCCATAGGGCAACGGAGCAAACAAGTAGACCTAGAGCAGCCTGAGCACCAAGGGCATGCCACAAAGCAGATACTATCCACAGAAATAGGGTTGCCTCCTTGCTCACACTTCTCAATTCCGATTTCCAGTCTCGTGGTGGTCGAGGGTTGTCATTGGGCTGTGATTTCTTAACCTTTCCATCTTTGACTGACTTTGCCCTCTTGCTTTTAGGCCCTGTTGATGTATAAACGCTTTGAGGACGATGATAGGTATTCTCCTGATACACGTATTCGTTTTCGTAGGTAAAATTGGAGAATTCAAGTTCCTGAATCTCATCATGTGAAAATCGTCTGTGGCGAGACCGGATGTAAACAGACTGAGCTCGAGTGTGTCTCTCTTGCCTTTGGTACACTTGATTTCTTCGTTCCGACTTGGCTTGATCTTGCAGCTTGTTGTCATAAATTCTCCTACTTGTCTCGTCAGATAGTACCTGGTGGCCAACCAACAACACCTTGTAATTGGCAATGAGCCTCTTTTGATAACAAAAGTATTCGCAATCTCCATCACAAACTATGGCACTTGAAACTGACATATCACTTTGCCTCTGGAGTATGTAGACTTTTCTTCTGTACATTCCCTCGATGTAACATAAGAAACTCAAGAATGAAAAAGATGTGGACAAACTGACCCACAACAAAGAATGAATTGCTTGGTGAATTTTACTACAGCTATAGTTTATCAATGAACATAGCGAGTAACTTGAACAATTTGTGAGATGATCTGGCTCCACAAAGTTGTGAAGTAGTGGCTGTAGAATATGGTGGTACTGACCTCATATGCATGGCGGATACTCTTAAACTTATCAACAGCATCCACATCCTTGTTCACATCTGGATGATACTGCACACACCAGCCTGCCTCTGTTCACATTCTAAATCGATTGCCCAAAGAGGTAGACCTACATGACCCACATAGTTCCACATACGTCATAGTAGCGACAGTTATGAGTGCGCAACTCCAACTAGTACAAACAAAATACATTCAGCGTGTGAGGTTCATGAATTCCTTCGTCCACATTTGTGACCTATTCAAACAGGGATGGATTTTATTCATTTGTGGAGTAAAGTGACATTAATAATGTCCCTTTTGAGTCCATATCCACACCACAGTGTAGTATCTCCCCTTCTGATAAATTATGTGGTGCACTTATCTGTGCATTATAAATGAGTAGAGATCCATAAATCCCTTAGTCACCTATTTGAATCTTATGGTTGACTCGATGCTTGTGGGATGTGTATCAATAAATTCATCTGCAAGCGAGGGACTGAAATTCTCGAAATTTTAGATGAAATCATAAATCCAACCAGGGTGAAAGGGTGAAAAGATGATGATGATGATGATTTCTGAACCTGGCGTGCGAGCTGCCGAAATGCTGACTTGATAGCAGGAATTGTAGCCTGGCGCCGTATACCTAGAACTCTGTAATGGTCCTTCACCTCCACATGCTTCCCTCCGGACTTCTCTCTTCTGCCTCCATGTTCTTCTTTCCCTGCAGCACAGCTAACCCTAAGGTTGTAGCTGTCCAGGTTTCTTGGCCCCCTTAATGCAATCCGCTTGACGAAACTGCCACTGTGGAGACTCTTGAACCTGGAAAAACACAAACATTACACTAACTTCTAGGATGCAAAGACACAGTAAAGGCAAAGGGAGCCCGGAAACTAATACAAGTTGAAATGGTCTAAATTTCGACAGTTTGCCAACGAGCAAATCCTTATGACTGTCCAGTTGAGAAACACATGGTTTTCCATCCAAATGTAAGAGTTGGCAAAAAAGAAGATGGGCAAGGCATCGGGGCCATGAGACACCTTCAGAGGTTAATTTTCAAAGATATTTAGAGCAGAGTTACTCAATATGAGATTTAAATCAATCTGAAAGATGGAGAGTAAAGTAGTCCACAGGACTGTGGTTGCCGGTTTAGGGTATGAGATCTTCACAATAAAGTAAATAACTTGACCACCAGCAAGTGAAGAAATCACGGCCAACAACATACTTGAGAACTTAATAGAGCACAATTTTTGCGACAAGTTTTCCTGGAGGAACTCATAATCAGGCACAGAGAATGCAACTATGTGTTCTTTCCCTTCACATTAAGGAAACTCAATTTGACCTACGAGTATGACGTATTGAGTGATGGGAGGACTGAAAATTGAATGAATTTTGTCAACATGGTAAACCCATAACACCGAGAAGAGAAAATTGAGCAATGTCAACCGGGCAAGAATTCACATACCTCCGCTCATCATGGACTCGAGTTTTGTCAGCAATCCACCGAGCTTGCCAATTCCTGAATTTGCAGCTCCAGACCGTGCAGCTGAGTCTACTCTGTAACTTTCCAAGCCCCACTCCTATATGCGATTGCAACAGATTATCACCAAATACCAAACCTGAAAATCTTTCCTGGAGTGTTGAAGACCTCCAGGAAAGACATTGGAGCATTCGCAAACAGCAATTCGGTTGAAAACTCAGTGCCAAAGTGGAAGAAATTTGAGCAGTCTTCCGCAGAGGAGATGTGGGGCAGGACAGAAGAGGATGTGAGGAGGGAGGGGACGGTGTGATACAAGTGACCCCCATAGCCTGGGAATTCGTCACCTGCGAGAAGCACCCGCCATAGCCATAACCAGTGCCAGTGCCCCAAGGGGATGCAAAGAACCCTTTAGGATGTGAAGATAATAACCGGTTAAGTCGGTTCCGTTTACCGGTGAAGGCTTACTTTCACAAAACATGCTATTGTACATAACCGGGAGGTCATGTACCACACCGAGCGGGTATAAACATTAGAGCTCTGTTTAGGGTTTCTGGGGAGGATGATCACTGCCAGACCAAAAAGTTTGAAGAATTTATGAAGAAGGTCGGTAACTTTGTATTCTTGCAGGATAATTTTGTAGGTCAAGACGTTCATCTCATGTTCGTTTCTGAGCAGCAGTTGTAATTCGTGGAGAACAAGGATCTTCTTGTACGAAACCAGTTTGAAGATTTATGGGTAAGGCTGATGATGTTGTATTCTCGCAATATAATTTTGCGGTTTATTCACTTCACATTCAATTCTGGGCAGCACATTTGATAATTATCCTGTAGGAGTTTGGGCCTAAGCATCGAATTACTTTTAGCGTATTGCGGGGAGAAGGATGATGATCATCACGCCACACCCAAAAGTTTGAAGAATTTATGAAGCAGGTCGGTAACTTTGTACGATTCTTGCAAGATGAGTTTGTAGGTCACGATGTTCATCTCATTATCCCTTTCTGAGCAACAGTTGTAATTGTGACCCGCAGGAGTGCATTCGTTTGTACAGAATCAGTTTGAAGAATTTATAAGTAAGGCCAATGATGTTGTGTGATTCTTGCAAGATGATGATTGTATGGTCCTGGTGTTTTCACCTCACATCCAAGTCTGAGCAGCAGATTTGATAGCATCCTGTTCTATCAAATCTTATGGAGAACAAGGCTCTCCTTGTACAGAGATGGGACAATCTGCCTTCTCAGGCTGAATTTGTGAAGATTGAAGATGGCAATGTACCTGCGGTGTTCGTTGGTGCCCTTACAAGCTGGCCTGCTTACAAGCTCTGGGATCCTTCGGAAGGTGGTCTTCAGCATCTTAAGGCTATGGCAGGACCCGCCATAGTTCAAGCAATGGCCACCAATTCTGGCACCAATTTCTACGGCGATATTCGGAGTCACGAAAGAGTGCCCATCCGATTCGACACTTTTCTTAGTCTTGCAGATTCAGCAGGAGTATGTGGTGATGGTAAAGGCATCCAATCCAATCTGAACAATGTGGTGAGAGGTGATGATGACGATGATTATTCCGAAAGCCCAGGGTTTAGGGTTGAAGAAATGTTTGATGGCAGCCTCTATTTGGCTCAAGTTGGGATACACAGCCAAGAAATTGGAAACAGTCCACCATTGAAGGCTCTGAGGAAGGACATAGAAATTCCTAACTTTCTTTGGTCACCGGTGCTTTCCATAAACCTTTGGATGAGTGTCAGTGGCTCTAGGTCGAGTACACACTACGACCCATTGCATAACCTCCTCTGTGTAATTTCTGGTTGCAAAGAGGTTAGGTTATGGCCTCCCTCGTCTGCTCCTTCTCTCTACCCATTGCCAGTTTATGGGGAAGCTTCAAACCACAGTGGAGTCGATTTTATCAAACCGGATTTAAGCAACCATCCAAGATTTGTTTCGTCGGGTGAGAATTGTCAAACTATTATTCTCAATGCTGGTGATGCCCTCTTCTTACCGGAGGGATGGTACCATCAAGTAGACAGCGGGAGTTTAACTATTGCAGTCAACTTATGGTGGCAGTCTGCAATCTCTTCGAAACTGGGGTCATCATCACACATGGATGCCTACCTGCTGCGGCGAGTAGTCGCCAATCTTGTCGATAGCGAAAAAGAAAAGATTATTACTGAGTATAGGAAAAATGCCTCTGAATGTCTAGCTAGGAGTTTGAAACAAGTTGAAATAGCCAGCAAGATTTTGCCGAGTATGCCAGATGAAGAATGTCAGAGGACTAAACCTGCTGATGATGCATCATTATCTCCAAGTGTTTCAGAAGAGTGCAAAATTGATGGTATTGTCTGGTCAAAGCATAAGTCCAAAAGACATCGTAGGAGATCAGAAACTGGAACAAAAGCGGAGGTTATTAGCAACATAGACGGTGAACCGGAGAATGGTCATCATGGCGCAAATGAAGATGGTAAAGACATTCCAGGAAGTCTTGTGGAGAGTTTGCAGGGCGACGACGAAAAGTTTGCAAAAAAACTTACAGATTTAGAGACTCAAGCTCTGAGAACGCTAGTGCTGAGTGTTTCGGACTCCACAACATCCACAACCCTAAACCTGCAAGGACAATTTGGAGAAGAAGACGGAGACTCCATAGCTCAAGTGTTCTCTTTTTTGAAACCTTCATCATTGCAGTCTGTCCTGCTCGTCATGTCAATTGACTTTCCCCGAACATTAGAAGCTTTGATCTTGCACAGAATTTCTCCAATTGCATGTGAAATTTTGACCAGAAGGTTTGAAGAAATGGATAGTATGTCTGAAGTCGTGTTTGTTCCACAGGAAGAATTCTATAAGCGTATTTATGGGGTGTTTGATAATCCTCGTCAGGCCATGGCATCCTTGCTTGATGGGAAGGAAGCATTTGCAGCCGCAGTTTTGAAACGGGTGATGGATCGGTACTTGGGTCTCAATTGTACACCTGTTCAGAATTGATCCTTTCTGTTTCCTTTGCTGGTACTTTGATTCTTGGTGCCAGTAATGAAATGTAATGTAAAGTAATGTTTCCTCCGATGAGTGCAGTGTATCACAGGATAGAGGTTGAAGTTAATTTTGTTGCTGTTTCGAGCGTTGTTAAATTCAACTTCAGCTAATTGTTGAGGGACCTCTTAGTGAGCTGCCACCATATTGTATTTTGAAACATTGGAATTCCCAACTGTGGGATCCTGTGATGACATGGAAAATTGGACCACGTTATTCCTTTTGCAGTTCATGAAACATATACAATGTTATGGGAATTGTTGTAATTATTAGTTCAAGTGACTGATGGGAACAGGTGACATTGATGCGCACATGACACTTCAATGCACAGCAAGGTATGTGGGTGTTCATCGGTTAGTTTTATTTGTTCTCCATCTTGTATAGATTGCTTTATGACTTCACATTTGTGTTGCATTAGCAAAACTATGATGAAGCATTAACAAAAATCAGATTGAAAGTTGGACCTCCCTTGAATTAGTTATGGTTATTGAGAGTTCATGTTTGTTGATTTCTTAATTGAATACAAAGATCTTCCCAATTGTGTTGACTATTGAGTATGGAGCGGTTAATAAAAATTGAAGATGTAGTCCAAGCTTATTTCAACATGTGTATTTATGGTGTTTGTTCTTTGTTCCTCATCTAACCACACACAAATCAAATATAGGTGTCCAATTAAGAAACGAAACCAAATAGCACCCGTATACATTATGTTGCATCCAGTTCCATTGATGGATTGATGAATTGTCCAAACATCATCAATTCAATGAATTGATGAATCGATGAATGTGTGTCAAGGCATCAATTCACCAATGGAATTGGATGCATTGTCAATTCATCAAATCACGATTGCAAGTGCATTGAGGTCAAGTCACGCACCCTCCTGCTTGCCAATTATTCTGCAATTTATGTCAGAGAAAGTTGTGTAAGGTCCAGTTATGCTAAGAGATTGTTAAAAGCTCTTAATTTACTGCAAATTGTAAAGGAACTTCATGTGTACATTGCAACGTGTTGCCACATCTTTTATGTTCAGACAGTGTATCCTCAGATGCATAAGGCATTCAACATTTGGTCTTGCGATGTCAGGAATGATTGCTATCCTCTCTGAGGTATCAATCTCATGTCTTTAATATTCTCATTCTTTTAGTCAAGGCATGTGTATGTGGCTATCCTAATCGCAACCCCTCACTGTTGTGTTGGCGATTTTTTTCCAGATTTCATTCAATTCTGAACCCGAACTGAAACTAAGGGTATTTATTTGAGATTGTCATCCATCACAAAATGTCATCCATCACATGGGATGCTGCGCATTTTTGAAGCAGAACTCACAACCTCCATGATTTCTAGGGTATGAGGGCCTTATGCCCCTTTCCCACCTGACTTGATCAAATGACCAAAGTCTTTCCTAAAAACAGGGTAAAGCTCTCTCAAATATAGCAAAGGCACCTGGTTATCTTGGTGCACCTACAAGAACTTGCTCCGGAGATTTTCGAGTAGGTTTAGTTAGATAGCTTTCACACATGTTCATCGTTTTATGTACCATACAATGAATGTTGGATAGTTTTTGTCCCATCCCCAAATGCCTTACCACTCATCTACCTTGGCCCTTTCTCACTTGACCCTAAGGCGACCATTTTAAACTAGTAACCAACTTTTACAAAGCTTGTTTCTGCACCGACCATTTTAAACTACACTAATTCTAATTGTCCTGCTCAATACTAATTGCAAACCGCAGTATAGTGTCACCGACACTAAATGTTAACCCAACATTATTTGTCAGTCCTTGTAAATTTTTTGAGGGATTATAGATTTACAGTGTTGCAATTACTGTCACTTACCAAGTGATTTTGCATCCAAATTTCTATCACCCATGACATAATTTCACCACAAGTTGCTAACAAGAGAAGGTAGCGGTTTGGCCAATGGATGAACTCATCCATCATCATGACAGTTTTTGTAAACTTATTCATAAGACATGTCATCTGAAAAGTTACCATAATGACATAATATACCATATGACACTAAATATCATATTTAGTGTAGTAACCAGTTTTACAAAGCTTGTTTCTTCACCTGGTCACTAAGGGCAAGGCCACTCACCTTGCATTTGCATATGTAAGATGCACTTTTACATTCGCAATGCAGATGCGGATGTAGGGAAGTGGCCCACTCACCCATATCAAATTCCAAATTGGATGAACTTTAATACATGAACTGTTGAACTCCTTGCATAACGTTGAGATATGCAAGGAGTTTTTTATTACTAAGGATAAGTAACATTATTGCAGCTTTTCAAAAGAGATGAGCCAATAGTTTACCTTCCTAGTGAATGATAGGTAAATCTGCATGAACCGGATGTGTTTGAGAAATAACTCGTTGAGGTTTAGGGTCTTCAGGAAAAATTCTAGTTATAGATGAATTGGATGTGTTTGAGAAATTATAAGTGGTTGAGGTTTGAGACTTCAAAAAATTAACCATCACAAATGATGCAGGATGAGTTTGAGAAACAACCGGTTGAAGTTCATGACTTCAGGAAATTACAATTCATTTTAGAAAAAATTCAAAAGTTATGCAGGTGGACTCAAGAGTGGCAGTCCAGGATGCAGATGCATAAGGTAGAGGGTGCTAAATCCAACACCCCATCCAAAACCAACACCTATAAATGCCTCCCAATTGCCAACACTCTACAACCTTGAACCGTTACCCGGCGGTGTAGGAGTGTATGGGCCCACAGAGTGACGGTTTTAGGTGTCATTAGTGGTGCCACCTCATAGCGGCCTCCACTACTTCCACGTTGGGTAGGTAACGGGCTCCACTCTATCTCGGGTTGGTTCAAGGTGGGATTAGGGTGGCTTGTCAATGCCTATTCTAGCCATTCTATTCACAACACCCAAGAGGTAGGCTCACAAAGCACAAAAGGGTCATTCCCCGGGATACAAGGGGGTTGGTTCCCGGGATGCAAGGGGGTCGGTTCCCATGATGCAAGGTGATGGTTTTGCAAGCGAACCGGGTGGGATCATGGAGGTAGCCGTGTGGCTTTGCATACCATTACTACTTGGACTTTGATGTAGTTTGGGTCTAGTACCCAACTATGTTGTGTTGGTTCTAGGCAATGAAGGTGGGGTCCTCATCATATGCAAGGTTGCCATACACGGGGCCTATGGATTGGTTTAAGGAAGCTAGGAGTTTTGACTTTGAATATTCATCAAATATTCAATTGAGACTAAAAATATTTTTTCTTTCTTGATACCTATGTTTAGCCCAAAGGCTAATATGAATATATATTTTTTATATCAACCACATACCCATATGTATGTGCAATAGCTTAAAGTGTTGGTTTAAGCACCCTCTACCTTACCTAGGAACGACTGGGCTTGCTCTGAACTCTTCCCCGATCCTAGGTGGCGTCCTTGCTGGCGGGGGCTAAAACCCGCTAAAAACCCGACACCGAGGGTATTAATTAAAGCCGCTCTCTTCCCGCCTCTTCCCTGGGTGAGAACATCGAATTCTGTTATGGGTCGGTTGAAATCGTGGCTTGTTTGTCTGGAACCCTGTGATTTCGAAGAGTTTTCTACAGCTCACTATGATGTTTAGCTTGCAATCACGAAATGGATGACGCTCCGCTGTTGATCGCTTGAATTCGGTACCTGCTAGTCCTCGAAGTCTTTTCTACTCTTCTGTGCTGCCAGCTTCATTTCGCCACTGTAGGGGGCGGCATTATATCAGGTTGGACCCCTGTGGGGCGTCGAACCCACTGTCCAGGTTGATTTTTGATCATAATCAGTCATAACCCTGGAGTATCCAAGTCCCCCCGCTTCCATGTAGATATTCCGGTCTAGCTTTAGTAAATTCAGTTGCGTTCTAAAGATTCCTCTAAAATGATACGTTATTCTCCCAAACTCCTGAACTTCGATTGGTTGTTCTCAAACTCAACTGGCTCATTTGTATCTAGCAGTTGCTTCTCCCGTTCCTTGGTTGAATTGGCGATTTGCAATGTAGTACTTTGCTGCACTCAAGAGCACTTCGTGTCTGAAGTCATCACTGTCAGGTATGTGGGTGTTATTTGGTTCCCTTTTCACGTTCTTCTACTCCTACTGATTAGATATTGATTAGCTTCACTGCAATCGACTCACATAGATCACCCTGAAAGAAAAACCCCAGGCCCTCACATATGGCTTTTAGACCATGTCACATCATTTGCCAACTAGCCTCAGGATTAGATAACGTCAATGGTATGAAGGCCGTGTTCTTAGAACGAGTTTTATGCTAAGCTAGAATTAGGTGGGAAGGGGGCATTAGTGTAATGTAAATGCATGTGTTTGAGTGGTAACTTATATGATAAGGCTTGTAATTAAGAATAGACACAAATAGACATGTGTTACGATTAGAATAGACTATGTGACCAAGATAAGGACGCCATTGTAGGACAATACATTAGTTAACACATTTGGGAAGGCTTATGTGAACGCTTAAAGAGACAGAAGAAACTTCACTCTCACCTCTTATGAATTTTGCATTTCAGCTCCTATATTGACACTTGAAATGACCATCTTCATCATTCACAATTGCTAACTGGATCACACAATGCACGATCCATACACCAGCCAAGAGTGTATATGGAGTTGGAAGTGGCCGTTATAGGCCCACATACCTTATTTGTTCCGCACAGCTTACGAGCACCCAAGCAGAGGAGCCCTACTTTAACTCTTCTACTCTAATCTTGATGCTCTTCTAATTTAACTCTTGTACTTTAATCTTGATGCTGAACTCTTCTCTGCAAAGAACTCTTCTTAAAACTCTTTTCATTGCTTTCGGAGATCAAACAGCTAAACAGCCTGAAATTATGAACATGGATGTCTGTGCAGGGCATTGTTTCAATGCAACTTAAACTCCTGAAGTCTAGAGCATTTTAAGATGAGCCTAAACTGAAAGATGAGGAAAAAAGATGTGGTCGTATGAAAAGTGGGTGCACAGGAGAATCCAATGCAAGGGAGAAAGGGTGAGAGCTGGAGAGAGAATCCAATACACATCAACAGAAACCAACAAGCATGTTGTCCGTCTACCGAGACCTGAAGATGTGTGAAATTTGAGATGTGAGAACCTCCTGAAGGATAGGCTTGAAACTTATGAGCATGACTGTACAGTATTTTGAAAGTATATTACAAATTCCCACCGTCCCTGTGGCATGATCATCGGAACTTAACGAACGGTAATCCCCAGAACAGTCCAAAATTGCACAACCGGATTATTATAACTTGGTCTGCAACCTCCAGTCTTCGATTAGCCTAGCTTGCTTTGAATCTGACAAGCTCATTATTATTGACACCGGATATGAGGAGTTACCCTTGTGCAGCTTATAATTTCTATAACTAAGTCGAGCACTTTACTAAAGCAACAGGTTTCAAGTAAGAGCAGGAAAAACCTTCATAGGTTCAATCGGCAACTTTCTATTTGATGATTTTGAACTGGTCGATGTGGCGAACGCCTGAGAGGGGATTGGTAAAGAACCCTATGGTGTATTTTTCAAACATCATAGATCTATAGACAGGAGGATTGGTCTCCAAGATTAGCTCTTTGAGAGGTTCAATGACCGTGTCCTTTGTGGGCTTTAAAAAATTCGGCAAACTGTACCGTCCTATGGTGTTGTTGGCCATCGCTCGATGCATCACACTTTTGTACGTCCCATTGCTCACAATCTGCCACCATCCACAAAACATTTGTGCAAATTATCAGCACACATTCAACTCGACTTCCAAGTTCTTGGGTAGAGATAATGCAAACAAAAGGTCGATGAGGAGAAAGACAATAAGTTTATATCCTCTAAATCAAACATGACTGTTGGTTGGGAGTAGGTTGTTTTGCATACGACACCTTCCATGTTTGGTAAGTTTCCGGTGCATGCTTGAGGTGGTGTGGACGTTTGGACAAAGTGCTAAAATAGAGAATTCAGATGAAAGTAGTTTCCAAGATATTCAACAATAGAGTAGTAACAGTTAAGTAAAGGTTAGAAGATATGAAAAAGGAAACCGTTCATAAAACATGGTAACTCTTCATACTTCACTACTCTTCACTTTGCATAAGAATTGTGATGAACTTGTAACAAACATAGTTCTACAGTGAAATGCAATGAAGTCTCTCTTTGTTCGATATATGTGTTGTCTTTCCCAAATTCTTAAATGGTATCAGAGCAATGAGTTGAAATGAAGAAGTCTTGTAACATGTCTTGATTAGATTTGACTGAGAATGTTGCAACAAAGAATGGGAAAAACAACAAAGTCATAAATATGTTCATACTTGAAGAGAATGATCAATCTCGAATTAATCTTGAAACAAAAAGGTTGAGAGCCTTTTACAAAATTATAGTTTGCGTGATGCAAAAAAAATTCAATCTTCTCTTTTCAAATAAGTGAAAATGAAACTTCAAGTCTCTCCCTACGAATTACGTTATGTTGATAAACTAGATGGGAAGAATTATTCAACATGAAAAACTCGAATAACTTTCATTCTTACGAGAGATAAGTTATGGTCCATCGTAGATGGAAGTGAGATAAAACCAATGGCCCCTACAGGGGTAAATGTTGTTCCTTTACCTGCAACCGGACCGGAGAGCATCTGATTTATTGATTGGGAGGATAGAAACCTATCTGCCCTTATGATATTGGTTAATAACATGAAGAATTCATGTCTTCATCATATTATTAGAGTTGCAACAGCCAAAGAGGCATGGAATGAATTGCAAGCAATTTATCAAGTAAGCAACATCTCAAATAGAGTCTATTTGAGAAAAAAGAAATTCACCAAATTAAAAATGGATGATAACAATAGCATGAGTGAACATACACATATATTTAGGTCAGTCTTAATGAATTAATTGCTATTGGTGTTACAAGAATAGTAGCACCTGCAAAAATGTTTTTTTGGAGACAATATCTAATATGTAGACATTTTTTTGTATTCGTCATGTGCAAATGACTTCATTAAGTGATAAATTTCTTAAGACACAATCATTCGACTTGAATGTAATGTCATATCCAAAGTCTGCCATTTTTCCGACAGAAATCAAATTAGTCCGCAAATCTGGCACATGAAGAATTTTATTAATGCATCGATTTTGCCCATTTGGTAATTGGACTGTGATACATCTTTTTCCTATTACATCACAATAAATATTATCTCTCAAATACATTTTCTCAGGTTCTACTATCCTTGTGTATTGAACAAACCAATTTCTATTTGGGATGATATGGTGCGAAGCACCTGAATCCAAATACCGATTTTTTTTTCATCATTTGAATTTAACAATGCAGCAAAGAAAATATTTGGTGGTTCTTCATTTGCTATATTCAATTTGTGACCACTTGGTTTCTTTTCTTGTTTAGGATTTGTACAGTTTTTTGCAATGTGACCGTACTGATTATAAATTTTTTTAAATTATATATTTTTATTATAATTAAACTTATTGGGTGGTGGTCCGTATCTTTTTGAGTGTTTATGACTTTCCTCTTTTGAAAGTTGGACTTCTTTTTAATCTAAAAAACACTTGATGATAATTCATCATTCAAATGATGATCCGACTTTCTTCTTAATTCTTCCTGCAATAACTTTGATATTGCAGTGGATAAAGTAATGCTAGCAATGTTGCTTAAGACATCAAACACTTTTCGATAAAATTATGAAATACTTTCAATAAATGTTTCAAGTTGTTCATCGTCTTGAATTGTAACGCCAACAACAAATAATTCATCAAGAACTGACCTAAACATATGTATATGTTCATCCATGCTCTTGTCATCATCCATCTTTAATTTGATAAATCTTCTTTTCAAATAGACTCTATATGAGATGTTGCTTACTTGATAAATTGCTTGCAATTCATTCCATGCCTCTTTGGCTGTTACAACTCTAATAATATGATGAAGACATGAATTCTTCACGCTATTAATTAATATTGTAAGGGCAAATAGGTTTCTATCCTCCCAATCAATGATACTCTCCAGCCCGGTTGCAGGTAAAGGAACAACATTTACCCCTGTAGGGGCCACTGGTTTTATCTCACTTCCGTCCACGATGGACCATAACTTCTCCCTCCTAAGAATGAAAGTTATTGGAATTCTCCATGTTGAATAATTCTTCCCATGTAGTTTATCAACATGACGTAATTCATAGGGAGAGACTTGAAGTTTCATTTTCACTTATTTGAAAAGAGAAGATTGAATCTTTTGCATCACGCAAACTATAATTTTGTAAAAGACTCTCAACCTTTTTGTTTCAAGATTAATTCGAGATTGATCATTCTCCTCAAGTATGAATATATTTATGACTTTGTTGTTTTTCCCATTCTTTGTTGCAACATTCTCAGTCAAATCTAATCGAGACATATCACAAGACTTCTTCATTTCAACTCATTGCTATGATACCATTTAACTCCACCACAATTTCAGGAAAATAAAAAATTCAATACTCCAAGAACCAATTCAATAGATATTGAAGAAACAAATAATGACCTCAGTAATAAGACCGATGAAATTGATCCAGTTCAATTCTTGCACGACGATTCATTTTTGGACGGAATCGATGAGCAGATTGATGCTGCAATGTATGGAGAAAATTCATCTAGCTCAATGGAAGAAGCTCTCGGGGAGATCACTGGCGAAAATCGTAGAAACAACGTGCGATAAAAAGTAGGGTCCAATATATTCATTGTAGGTAAATTTTGCAAAAAAACGTAGATATAATATAGGCGGTTTTAAAATAGTGAAACAAGTTTACATGTAAAACACCATGACATATAATGGCATCTTTTATCTTGTCAGTACATGTAAAATAGCATGGAAACAATTACTAGGGGTAGCGGGTGTAGAGTAAGGTATGTGCTAGTGGATGAAAAGTGGTATGTGTTGTGGTAGTGTGATTGTTACTTAAATATTTAGAGAGCAATTTAGGGTGGTCTTCAAGTCCTTAAGGAAGGTTGGGTAGTCAATATCCCATACTTTGATTTCTAGATGTTAATATGTGAATGGCGGTTTCTAGGTGTGCTCAAAATGACATAGAAAGCTAGTTGTTTGGAGAAGCTAATTTATTGCTTTATGACCAAGCTTTTTGTAGATTGCTTGTGGGCATACATTCAAATTGTGGGATACTTACTTGATGGAATGAAAAGCAACTTAAGATTACTTTAGGTCATTAAGGGAGTTTGTGCATCCAAATGTCATGCCTTGATTTGTCGGTGGTGATATATAAACGTGTGTTGGAATCGTGTGTTGGAAAAAAATGGGGTGTAAGAAACAAAATACGGTGTAAGAAAAAAATGAACATCAGTTGGGCTCCAAGAAAAAAAAATTGAGGTAAAGTCAAAAAATTGGTTACTTGGGGTATAAGGAAAAAAAATGCAGTATAAGTAAAATAGGGTATTTTAAAATGATTCCCCAAAAAATTTATAATTACTGATAGGGTGTATTAAAATACAAGCATTTACCTTTATTTTGAAAATACCATACCTTAAAATATTTTCTGCAAGGTAAATAGCCCCCCGATAAATAGGTCTTGAGCGCACGTGTATGCATCAATTAAAGAGGGAGTGATCTCTCCGAGAAGAAGCTCTAGAAAGTTCAAGTGTAAGAATCATAAAATCACAAAGAACTCAAAAACTCAGTATGAAAGCTAAAGAAAATCTTGAGTTGAGTGGAAATAAATACTCAACCTACATTCAAGCTTTAGATGTGTGGGAAGATGCATCTCAATGGATGGAGGCTTTGAAACAAGGATATGATTCTTTGATGAAAAATGACACATGGTCATTAGTTGAGCCACCGAAAGATAGAAAGCAAATTGGTTGCAAGTGAATATTTAAATTGAAATTAAAAGTTGACGGAGTAATTGACAGACACAAAGCTATAGTGACTCCAAAAACCGAGTCTATGCAAGGAACTTAAAACTTCAAATGATGATGCCAGAAACAAGAGTGATCGAAATCAAAAGCTATAAAGACAAAAATTGTAGAGTATAAAGTTCTACACACCATTGTAATGATAAAATCATGATTTCAATTACAACAAAGTAGATAAAGATGTTGAAGAAAAGTATGTACATAGGGGTGCATTCACAATAAAACGAGCCAACCCCACCCAATCATAACGACTCTTGATGAGTGCTTAGAAAATAATATCTTCAATTTATGTAGATATTAGAAAAATTTAAGGACATTTTGCGACATATTTTGAACATTTTAGTCGTTATTAACGACTGGTTACGACCATACTTTAGTCGTTTTGGAGTACCAATAACTCCCCAAACATCGTCAAACTTTAGTATATTGTATAATGACATATATTATATGTAGTTACTAATTTGTATTGCATTATCAATTCATATGATAAGATTATTGCTTAACAATCCGTTAAATTAATCACTGGTTACAGTTTCCTTGGGTCGTGTTACTATGAATCTACCCATAGACTCGGTTTTTGCACTACAGTGTAGAAGACACTTAAAAATCTGTACATCGCCCTTTTGCAACTAAAACAATTGCAATTCGATCAGGCATGCTAACATACAATCCTCCACACTATTCTAGACTAATAAAGTCATATTAAACTTCTTGTACTTGAACCCATAATTGAAGAATACCACTGGGAGGACTAAAGTATGAGTTCAATCGTTGTTTCAGTAAAGCTTATATGTGCTCAATAGGATTTAAGTCAGGGGATTGTGTAGGCGACTCTAAAACACGAAATGGTTGCTTCCCAAACCATTCTCGAACAATCTTGGATGTATGCACGGCAACATTGTCTTGTTGAAAAATGATTTCTTCAAGATTGAACCGAAATGCAAGCAATGTACTACACAAATCTTGCTCTAAAATTGCAATGTAGCCTCTAGCATTCAAGTGCCCTTGTATATTATGCAATGACCCCAATCCTCTACAAGTCAAACAACCCCAAAGCATTATAGAGGCTCCACCATGCTTCATAGTTTGGTTCACAACACGCACATGGATGTTTTCTTTGTCCTCTATCCAACACCAAGTCCTCCCATCTGAATTGAAACGACATATTTTAGTTTCATCACTAAACACCACCCGCTCCCAATCACTCACAATCCAATCTTTGTGCATTTGGACAAAGCGAAATTTGTCTTTGATGTTCTTCTGACTCAAAGCATGTTTCTTAACCTTCATAAAAGAAGACAATCCTTGTTCTCTCAACGCATTCCTCAAGGTATTGTCGCACATCTTTACACCCATCTCTCTTTGAAGCACTTTTGATGCCTCTGTTGTAGTTTCTAAATCGCCAACAATAACTAGCTGTGAAGCACAACGCTTCTCCCACTCTGTTAGGACCTTAGGACCACCTCCTTTAGACAATGCTACACTCGTAGAAAGCCTCTTTCTCACTCTATTAATTGTAGATTATGCCAAACCCACACTCTTTGCAATCTCTTTATTGCTCTTCCCCTTCTTTATCAAGGCTGCAATATTTTGCTCTTTTTCTCGTGAAATAGGTCTTATCTTTATATACTACCTCCACAAAGCCACAAGAAGTATTCAACACAATACATACAAAACCCTCAACTTTTTTTTGGACTCAAAACGATGAAGAAACAAGAAAATGAGCGCTCTCAAAGAAGGTAACAAGCGGCACCTCAAAAACTGAGTCTATGCGACATCGACGTCTCTCTTCCTCTCACCGAAACCCTAGTGAAGTTGATGACATCACCATGACATGACCTAAAAGTCAACTTCTAGTTCTTTTACAATTACATTTTACATTTCCTAAATATATCATTATTTTTTTGTAAAATGCCCATGAAAGTCCTTGTTTGATGCATAGACTCGATTTTTGGAGTCATTGTAGATTAGTAGCGAAGGGTTTTTTTCCAAATGCCTGGACTTGATTATCATGATATCTTTTCTCTGGTTGTGAAAATTACTTCACTCCGAGCCTTGTTGGCTATTGCCACATAATGAGGATACAAAGTACATTTAATGGATGTTAAAACAACATTCTTAAATGGTATCCTAGATGAAGATATGTGCATGATACAACCTCCTGGCTTTACAAAGAAAGGTTATGAAGATTGGATTTGTAAACTCAACAAGATAATTTATGGACTAAAACAATCAACAAGATATTGGTATCAACGGATAAAGAACTACATGAAAAGTATTGGTTTTCATGTTAGTAAAGCTGATTCAAATGTGTATATCTACACAAAGTCACCTCTTGTTGTAATTGTTGCAAACTATGTAGATGATTGTTTGATAATTTGCAATGATAAAGACAGTTAGTCCAAAAGTATAAGAAATTATTAAGTGCTGAATTTGAGATGATGGATCAAGGTCCGGTTCAATCTTTGCTAGGAATTCAAATGGAAAGAAATCTCATAAAGAAAGAACTCAAATTGAATCAAAGACATTACATACAAAATGTTTTGACAAAAATACGACATGGCAAATTGTAAACCAATTGACATGCCATTTGCTACCGGACTAAAATTGACACTTGAAATGAGTCCTCAAACATATGAAGAGAATTGAGCAATGCAGGACATTCCATACCAAAGCTCAGTCGGTAGCTTAATGTATGCAATGATATGCACAAGGCCTAATATTGCATATACAGTGGAAGTAGTTTCCCAATTCTTGGCCAATCTAGGTCCTACACACTGGACAGCAGTGAAGCGTATCATGAGGCACCTACAAGGTACACAAGATTATTGCTTAACATACAATGGAAAATCAAATGAAGAAGACTTAAAACAATCAATCAGGCCAATTGGTTACAGTGATTCAGACTGGGCTGGGGAGACTAATAACAAAAAATCCATAGCTGAGTACATGTTCCTTATTAATGACACGACAATTTCATGGAGCAGCAAAAGGCAAAATACAGTAGCTCTAAGTAGCACTGAAGCTGAATATCTGGGTTGCACACAAGCTATGAAAGAGGCCTTATGGTTGAAGAATTTCTTTGATGACCTAAATGAGCCTCAAACATTACCAATACTCATACACTGTGATAATCAAAGTGCAATTGCACTCACAGAAAATCCCAAGTTTCACGCAAGAACAAAGCATATTAAAATCCGCCATCATTTTATCAAAGAGCATGTTGAAAAATTTGAAGTTAAAATCCAATATTGTCCAACAGAATTAATGATGGCCGATGTTTTAACTAAGGGGCTTCCCAAAACCAAACATGTATGGTGTACATACAATTCCGGCGTAAGGAAAGGAAGACTTCAATGGGGGCAAAACGAAGCTCCCATTTGAAGCAAAATTGTCGGTTCATTGAGGGTCAAACTCATTTGGCATCCCAGGAGGTGCTAAACTGAGTTTGGCCCTCGATGAAACTGGAATACCTAGGTTGCTCTTATTTAAATTCAGACACTACCTCCGAGTGTGCACCATCACAAGTGGAAACAAATGATTGATATTGCATATAAAACAGCCGATTGGTAAACATTGGGGACCAGCTCCCGATGAAAAGTTCCAATGAGTTAAAATGATAACTCAATTGCGCTGGAACTTGTTAAATAGCAGTGAGGTGTAAATTATTACTAAGAGCTTACTGATACTCAAAATCACTAGAGTGCCCTGATAGAAAGATAGTAACCTTACCAAAACACTCATGTTTCAGAAAAATTGGTTCAATTTACACAAAGGAATTCATCGATGGAAGTATGCCAGCGACCATGTATATATGTATGTAGGTTACCTTGTGCGCTCAATGTCAAAACCTACCTTACCAAAGACCTGATGTTTCAGAAGGATAGGTTCAATGTACACAAAGGAATAAGTTGATGGAATTAGGATGCCAGCGACCATGTCTGTCTCTGTATGCGTGTATGTAGGTAGGTATATTACCTTGTGCGTTCGGGCTTGGGTGGCATGCAAGGATTAGCTAGCATTAGGGGCGGTTTACACTATGGACCATGAAGTCGTCCCACGTAAGAGGCCTATTTTGTGTGGGACGACTTCATGGGACGACTTCCATGGTCCGAGCTACTAAAATATTAGTTTTCATGGTTCATGGGCCCTTCACTAGGTGTAAACCGAATGTGGACCAAGAAGAATGACCATGCACCAAAAAGTGAAGGTGCTGATTTTTTTAATACATGCCCAAAAAGGGCAATTTTGAATAAAATTCAAGTTTGACCATTCTCTTGTCTTCTCTTGGGCTTCACTTGTCTTCACTTCTTGTTAAATGTGTCGAAGATGTGGCTTGCAAATCTTCTCACAACAATTTTACAAAAAAAATGAGCGATTAAATTTGTACATGTTCAATGTAATTTACATGTGACATGTACCTTGTGTTGTCACTACACTAAATAGGATATTTAGTGTTTGATTATATTTAATGTTGTTACCACCCTACCTTGCTCAACACTAAAGTTCAATTCTTTGATAATTAGTGTTAGAAGATTTCCCATTGCGGTTCTTTTGACCACCCTGATCTGCAGTCACTAAACAACTACAGATTTTTGTTTTTTGTTTTTCAACTATAATTTTAAATGTTTTGGGGGCGTGTAATATACCGTTGGAAAGGTATTTTCAAGACCTTTCCAATGGTATATTACAAGCCCCAAAATTCCAAATATTGGAGTTGGTAGAGCAGAAAAACAAATCTGCACTCAAATTCTTGAGTTCTAGATGTCCCACGTTGTTTGGTGAAACACGTGGGAGCCGGTATAAGGGGAAAAACGAGGTAGTGCTGGTATGTCTCATGGGCCATGCTATGATTAAGGGCACATAGAGGGTAGATTCGTTAAAAAATTATTGAAATGGTGATTCTCTGCCATGGGCCCTTACCTTTTCCTACCAGACCACCTCTCTTGCCTCTCTCAACGAAAAACCCGTTGGACCATGTCAGTGCATTTATTACGCTTTAAAAATTATATTTTGGGGACCTCGACCTCCGTGGTCCCTCTGCCATTTTTTCTCTAGTGTAAACCGAAGTTGTCCCGGGACGAGTTCAGCAGTCAATCAGCGCTCTTACATCGCCGTGGGACAACTTCATGGTCCATAGTGTAAACCGCCACTTAGTTCTTCGTCATAACTATAGATGGTGCAGCGGTCCACCCGATTGGCGACGGTGCCGGTCTTCTCAAACAGGCGGCCGTAGCCAGTGATGTCCCCTGGCTTGATGCAC
Organism: Polytrichum formosum; assembly: GCA_964035585.1. Classification (NCBI taxonomy): domain Eukaryota; kingdom Viridiplantae; phylum Streptophyta; class Polytrichopsida; order Polytrichales; family Polytrichaceae; genus Polytrichum; species Polytrichum formosum. The sequence goes on along the minus strand of OZ037941.1, from coordinate 25,994,780 downwards.
TAGTACCTAGAGCCCCAGTTAGCAACGGTTTTACATTTAGACGTTTTGGGTTTTGGGTAGCTATTTCATCTTTACTAACCCTGGAATGTGGTTTCTACGTGGGATTCAAATAGTCTCAAGTAGTGTAGGGTTGCCAAGTATTGGAACTTAAGGGAATTGTAATTATTTTTTATCAGAATAGAGAGCCATATGTGGTTTATCATAGAATATGAAGTTGTTAAACCCTAGAACACCCAAATTCAAGTGTTTTGTCACCTACAACCTAAGTCATATAAGAGTGTTGCAAAACCGTTACAAAACTGTAAACTAGTTGACAATTACAAGTCAATTTTGAATACTCTAACTTTTAAATTATCTAATTTTTTTTGGTAATGTGCGAGATGAATTTAGCAATGGTTTTTTAAGCATTACTTATAAACTTTGGAATTATATGTTTTTTTTCTCCTATTTTTGTTGACATTGCAGGTTATACTCCTATGGCGCCAAATGCAATGGAAATGGGCGAAGGTTCATGAACGCGTAAAAGACGTTTATGTTATTGTAGACAGTGTAGGGGATAACATTTTTGGCTATTTCATGTTTGTGATAAACCTGAAATCCAATATGGCCTTCACATAGAAGCATCGAGCTCTTCATATTCGAGAGATGATATATCCTCATCTTCAACAAATTCATCACAAATATGAAATTTGTTTTCGTATATTTGTTGATTTATAATTTTCATGATTTAAGATAAATAAACCTTCTTGTATCCAAAAAAACGTTTTTTAGGGAACTAAAAACAATGAAATGTGCGAAAAATATTTATATTATTTAAAACACAAAACTAGAAAACCAAAGTATATATTACTTTATATGCCATATGTTTGCATTTCAGGGTTTTTCATAAGACTTTGAATATGAGCATATGTTTCAGAAACATGATGTCCCTCAATCACAAGAAAAACATTTATCAATGCCTTTGGAAAATGAGGAGTTGGGGATTGAAATCGTTCAACTACCAATGTTGGTCCCCCTTAATTCAGCATTTGCACCAACTACTATGGATTCCTTGTTGCAACATCCTCTGTACAAAGACTATCAATTGTCAGCATTACAATTAAACATATTGTTGTCAAATTTACAAACATTACAGCAATGGTCCAACGAGAGTATGGATGATTTATTACGGTAATCATTATGTTTATTTTATACATTTTTGTTGATTGAATTTTTTTAAATATTATTTATGGCCGTGGTTTGTAATAGATTGTGTCACGGACATAATTAGAGTGAATCTAAGTTAGAAGGTTTTAGCAGATTTTGGATACTTAGAAAAATATCTAAAAACTAGTGGAAGCTTCTAGAAGCTTCTAGAAGCTCATGGAAGGAGCTTAAGCAACTTCTTAGTATTTGAAAGCTTCTCAAGTAATTTCTAAGCTTGAGGAAGGTCCTCAAGCAGCTTCCTAGTTGTTAAAAGATTCTTAAACAACTTCATAGTTGTTAGAAGGTTCTTAGGCAACTTCCAAGTTGGTTAGGGACCTTCAGTATATATAGGAGTCGAGGGTGAAAAGTTTTTCAGTCTTGACAACTTATTCTGGTCGCCTAGCTTGTAGGTCTTAGTCGTGATACTCTCGGTTCTTGTATTCTGGAATTTTTTAAATACACTCCAAAGTATTTTTAGTATACTTGTGCCAAACCCTCCTCTCTATTTTTTCAGTTATTTGTATTAAGTTTTTTTCGAAGTACTAGAAGTCTTAACCCAGTACGTCCGTGACAGATTGTTGCATCAAAAAATTCTTCCATTTGACAATCATTGTCTTCTGATACATAGAGAGGCCATCAATTCACTAAGCCATGCAAAACTTCATGTGTATATTATTCATGCATGTAAAAAAGATGGAATTTTTATTAGAAGGAATATGCAAATTTGGAAGTGTGTCCGAAATGTGACATCTCGCGATATTATTGCAGTCGCGGTAAAACTCGTGTACTACACAAGGCATAAGTTTTTTTTCTTAATTGGTGTTGAAATTACCTTGCTATTGTTATGAAAGTTTTCATTATTAAATCATAAATATTATCTCTCCATATTGGAGCTATAAAAAATATTTATTTTAATCAATATTTGATTTTTGGATTTTTATGTGACTTATCAAATTTATATTTATTGCAAACATCTTTTATTTATGAAACTGATTGTATGTGTGAATTTTGTATATGTAGATTTTACGATATATGCATATTACTCCAAAAATCAAACAAATGTTCTTGGTTGCATCTAAAGCTAAATTTTTGGATGCTCACGTTAAATACCGAAGTATTGGTGAAATCCTAAATGAGATTTTTGATGGTGAAGCAGTGAAGCAATTTAAATCTATGTCATATCATGATTTTGTTGCTGAACCTCGAAACCTTAAGTTCATGCCAGCTAGTGATGATATTCAACCAATTTCTCACAGGTCTACAAATAATAGTGTCTGGCCTGTGACTTTGATAAATTATAATCTTCCTCTACATTTCGCCATCAAAGTGCATTCATGATAACTTGTTTGATTATTCCCGATAAAAAACAAGTAAAAAACTTTTATACATATTTGAGGCCATTGTTGGATGAATTCAAACTACTATGGTCAGAAAGTATCATATTGCATGATATTCTTAGACCACATGAAGGTGAATTTCGATTGCGGGCTATGTTATTCTTCACATTGCACGATTATCCTGGCCTTTCAGTAATCTTAGATATATGCTTTAGAATGAAGATCATCTTTTTTTACCTGTATATATATATGTTTGCAGTTGGTATGCTATTAAATATTATATGTTTAAAAATATTTTTTTATATAACAATAAATAATATTCATTATGTTCTTTATCATTTATTCATATTTAATATTTTATTAAATTTATTTGAGACGATTTACAATATGAGATATAATACTTATATGGATTTTATTTTTCCAATTTATGACATGTCTAAAAACAAAAACAAAAAGTGGATGTATCTTGTGTCGAGAGATCGTCAAATGGAGGTATTCCCATCCCATGAAAAAATCTGTTTATGAAGAATTTTGACAATTTTTGCCCATTGACCATCCTTTTCGTATAGAGCTTGCACATTATTTTAATGGTGTGTATAAAATGAATCCTCCTCCACCTCGTGCAATCGCCAAAGACTGGTTGAACATTTGGAACGCCGTAAGAGGGTCTGATATACCGACAACATCTCGAAGCCGTTTACTACCTCCAAGCATGAGTCGTTTGTCGGCTTTTCATGAGTTTGAATATTGATTTGATTTACTAGTGCCACATTGTCTTGATCCCATGCACATATTTAAGAATGTGTCAAAATCACTCATTACTCATCTTCTTGGAGAAAAAGATAATATTGCTGCAAGACTTGATTTGCAATACAAATCCACAAAATTTATGGGTACAATATCAATCTTCTTCTATAGAGGATAGTCGGGCCCCGTACAAATTAGAAAGTAAAGCTGAAGCAAAAGAATTTTTTTGTCATATTAAGCAAATTAAACTCCCACAGGTTTCGAAGATTATGTAGATAATGCATTTACTGAAAAAGATACCTACAAGGGATTAAAAAGTCATGATTTCTACAACATGCTCTGGTTTCACATACCTATTGCTATCCAAGGTATGTTTGACTTAGGATTCTCGGAGACTATTTGTAGATTTTGTAGACTTGTTAGGTGGATATCAAAGAAATGCATTAAGTTTTAGGGGAGGTACTGTAGACAAGTTATTGATAATGGGATGACCTTGAGAAGTAGGATTATTGCAAGAGAATCAGGTTGAATTTGCAGTCTGTAAGGATCATCAATCGAGCAGCAGATTACAATTGTGAATACCTCAAAGGTGAGCAATCCTTAATTTACAAAGTGTTATGTTGTGGAAGCTAGAAATTTTGCATATTTGTATATGTAGACTGCAATATTTGAAAATATCCTTGTTAATTTATTTTCTCTTACAGTATAGCAGGTTAAAGGAAAACGCGACAAAGTCAAGGTATCAGTGGCTGGGGTGTTGGGGTATCTATTCCGGTAATGGGAACACCTATATGACCTCCATTGAGTAATTTAAATCCCAACACGCCAGTGCTAAGACAAAGGTTTAACCCAGTACCCATAAGTGTACATGCAAGGCTTAGCAGCGATGCTACCACCCAAGCAGGTACATCAGAACATTGTGAGGAAAATAATTATGATAATGTAGAAAGCGGGCCTAGCGCTCCACCAAATACGATGTATACAAAGACATCACTAGATTATATTCGTAGTAGAGAGGGTGAACCAATACAGAGGGTCATCTCAAAACCAAAATCAAATTCGAAACCTTACAGAAGAAATATCCAAAACATAGATAGTTTTGAATTTCCGGCAGGTGAAAATAGTAAAGTCTTTTATTCGCGAGTGAAGACATTAGTGCATCATTACTTGAGGGATGTACATGTCAAATGGACTGTTCTAAAAAAAAGTGCAGCTTGTTCTAGCATTATGGAAAAAATGAGAAAACAATTTCTTGGACAATGGAACAATGCTAGTATATATGCTATGATAAGTAGCATGCTTTGTCAAAAAAATGTGCAAATTGAGAAAACTTGCCATCAGTGGAGGTAATAGTCTTTGACCTATGTTTGTGATAATTAAAATATGTATTTTTTATTATTGCTTGAGCAATTTGAGGTATTAATGAAATAGTTTTTTATATACGTGAGAGGCCACCCAATTGTACTACAACAAGTTGGACGTATTTTGTATGAGAAGCTAGAGAACATGTTCGAAATCCAACTTGGAACGAACAACAACGAAAAACCTCTCAAACTTATTTAGGTCTTAGGTCTAGATTTGGAAGCAACGGTGCAAGATCTTTTGCTCAAAAATTTGTAAATTTATTAAATCCAAAAATTATTTTTCGTATTTTTTCTGGTAATTTGGTAATTATTTTAACTGATTTGAGTGGCATTGTTTCTTACCAGGAAGAAATGTTTGGCGGTCAACTGACTACGGAGCAAATCATCAAAGCCAAATTGGTTGGCTTGAGGGAGTTTTTTAATACATTTGATGTAAGTGAATTAGTATATGAAGAAGCAGATGAAAATTATAGGAAATATAAATTATAGTTTGGAAAGTTGGTAATGAAGTTTTATTTTGAAAGTTATATTTGGAAATTTTTGTGAGGATAGTGAATTTGTGTTTGATGACCCAGATGAGAATGAAACTGTGAGATAGGTTTTATTTCCAGATTTTGATCTTCTCAAAAGATCCAGCAATTGATTCTTGACGAATTGAAGTGAGCAAGTTGTTGTTTTTACTTGTAAAAATATTTTGTTGGTTCTTGCAAGTCTTGTGTGATATGCGTTGATTGGTTGCTTGATTCCCAAGTCACAAGTTTCTTGGGTCTATTGAAAGATTCAATTTCAGAAAATTCTTTCCCCTTTGATTTTATGAAGCGTGGAACGAATATAAATTCTTAGAATTTTCTTGCATCAAAACTAGAGGAAGTCTCAAAACATTTTCTTGACATTTTTTGCCTATCAATCATGAAAAGGACGTGCGTGTAGGTCGGCTTTAAAGTTAGTATTCTAGTATGCACGTAGGATGTTGAAAATTCTTGTGCACAGTGAGGTCTATCATGAAGTACAGGAGACAGTGCAATTGTCGCGTACCTATCCATGAGGAGTGCCCAAAACACCATGGGCACAAGGGGACCCCGGAGTGACACCCGGGACTTGTGGCGCCGTAGGTGAGAGGGCCCAAATGATCCTAGTGTGGGTGAGGGCCCCAGGCTTTGGGAACGCCTCCCACCCACGGAGACTAGGAGGCATGAGGGTGAGGCCATAAGCTATGTGTAGCTTATGGTATGCCGATCCTAGAATGCTCAAGAACACCTCAATCGGAGGTGTGAGCTAGGAGATATGGCAATTTGAGTGGGGGCGCTGTCTCGGGACAACGCCCTGGTACAGCAGTGGCTTGGGAGTGGCTCCCAAGACTGCGAAGCTTTGAACTGGCATAACTTCGTCAATACTTGTCCAAATGGGCAAGTGAGTAGTCCATCGGTATCTACGTGAAACGTAGATGATGATGGAGTGGTTGATTGTTAGAATCAAAGATCATATGAAGAAGTTATGGGGTTCTGAAGCTGCTGGGGGCTTCCAGCCCCAGCGGCTAAGGGAAAATAACTACTTGGCCCCAAGTGTTGGGAAACCTCCCTCTCCAAAGACACAAATCTTGCCTCCTAATTCCTAATCATTTGGGTGCAGTGCGAGCTTCTCTTCATATAATTGTTTGATGTTTTCTCTCTCAAATCTTGGACTTGTGAAGTGAGATTGGGCTCTTTGAATTCTCGTTGACTTGGCTAGAATGTGAGTTTGAGAGCATAAACATAAAATCCCCTAAGTTTTCCTTAAAGCTTGACATGTTCAAGGAGGAGAGTTGGCTATCAAAAAAATGGATTTCTAGCTTGTTGTACTAGGATGAATGGGCCAAGCTAGCCTTCCATAGGCCAATCCAAGATTTAGGGTGATAATTCTCATGGGCTAATCATATTTTAAATCTTAAAGTTTCATCAAAGTTTTTGGGATCAGACAAAAGGTTACTTGACGGTGGGGTAGGGGCCCTGCTTAGAGTCCTAGAGGCTTATATGGGTGAGGTGGTGTGGCTGAACCCACCTGAGGTTGAACGGCACGGACTCCATGGGCATGGGCCCAATGTGAGGGCATAGTTGCCTAGTATGGCTCGGGTTGTTGTAGTGTTCCTCCGGCAACGCGATGATCAACATGAGATTGGATTTCCATGGATGGAAGTCCACATCTAAGAAATGGTTACCGATGAAGGGGTGAGTCTCAAAAACAAAGTAGGAGGGTTGGTGCCTCTCCTATGAACTAAGAAGGTCTGCGGTATGTGGAGCTAACCATTTGCATGGCGGAATGTGAAGGGGTTAACGCTCGTAACTCTTGCTAGAAAAGGAAAAATGGACCAAGTTATTAAAGGGGAGCTAGCAAGGGTTGTGACAACAATGAGAGGCTGGTAATATTGCAGCCAACCCTAGTCAAACCAGTTAATATCATTAAAAGTGTACCTCAATTCGTTGGTTGCTGTTATTGAGATGGGCACTTGTTACTGAAATGAATTAAAGTTCTTGAAGAGGGATATGAGGCTCTTGCTAGAGCAAGACAAGGTGAAACCAACAGCAGTGATGGACTTGACAATAATATTGGTGGAGGGGTGCAGCTGACACCTCAGGTACTGTTAGATCAATGTCTCACAAATTTATGTCATGAGGATGTTGTAATTACCAATTTTCAATGCGGAAGTGTTGGATTCTAGTCCTTTTATCTGATGGCATGATGATGTGGATCTCCTTCATTTCCAGTTGGAATGTGACTTGAGAAAAAAGCCTCATGCGAGGGTTATTTCTACCTGAAACACAAGATTTCTTGTTTGCTCCAAGTAATTATATTGTGTCATATTGTTGTCATTACCAGATCTTCAAAATTGATGATTATACACTCTTTGATACTAATTAAACCCTAAATACCATTTTATTTAGGACAACCTGGTGTGGTTGCAAGCGATTCTTTTCACATCGTTTGGTGATGATAATGAGGATTTGTTTGCAGAGACGGTCAAGGAAGATAATGCAGGGGCGCAAAATGGAGGCTTGGCTGAATTGTTTTTTGAACATGACATCTTTACAAAGATGGCATTCAACCAAAGATCTACCAGAAATGGTGTCAATTTTTCTGAATAAGCTGCTGAAATTGGATTGAACTGGTTTTTGATGATTTTGGGAAGATTTAGTTTCAGCCTTAGGGGTTAAGGCCCACAATTGCATGACAGTATAATTATCTTGTTGCATTTCTGTACAAAACTCTGTCTGTATCTGTAAGTTTTATGCCCTTGTAAAAGCTGTGAATAAAACACAAGTCTCCAACCTCTTTAGTTTACTGTGTTGTGCATATTCATGTATGATGGTGCAAGTGCTTCATTTTTGGAGACTCCAGAAACTGGGGAGACTGGTGTACAGACAAGCAGCAATGTCACAATGGTATGATTTTTTGCTACCAGCTATGTGTAGAACACAAGAGCTTTCAGTCTTTCAAGAAAACATTCTCTGGCAGATTGTATTTTCATATTTTCTCTGGCAGAACGTCCTCTTCGTATTTTCATAATTACTTTTGTTTCCATGTGATGCATGCACCTGTCTTCATTTATGTCCTCGATTATGAAAATATTGGTATAGTAGTGGTTAAGTCCTTAACATGTTTTTTTCTACAGAAGCTAAGGAGACACGAAAGGTGCTACTTGTGGATGAACCTGAAGTTTGGTATCACTAGAGGGAATCTATTGCATGGCGCCCAATTGCAATTGTGGATAAAAAGAAGCCATTGATATGATTCATGCACTAGTACCTAGGCATATAGATTACAATAGCATTGTAACATGCTTGCAACAATTTTGCATTAGTTTTGCAAAATCAGATGTACTATATCACATGTGTATGATACTCCACAGAATTGTATACATGGTTTTACAGTTAAATTGTATTTAAAAAAGAGGTAAACAAACATTATTTTGGCCATAACTTGCCACGTTCCTTATGATGCAATTGTGGATGATATGAATTACGTAGTAGAAAAAAGTCACATAGAATGTGGTAGGCATTTGTTGGTAACTTACAAGAAAACAACACCAATATCAAATCCCTAAAGTTTAAATACTAGTGAAATAGTTGTTTCAAAACCTTAAATATATATTTTGAATTTGATTGCATAATGACCGCTTAATGTTATAAGATTGACAATGAAGAGCGTGGATTGTGAACATACAACATTTACAAATGTATTTCAAACATATTGCCAACCCGTTGCAAAACCGATATAAAGGTGGGCACGATATGTATATTCCTTTCTCTATTAGCAACGGTTTTTAAACATAGGCACAACACATTTTAAACACCACTTTTGCTCACGGTATATAAACAAACTAACAACATATTTCCAACATACTTGTAACAATTTTGCAACGCTTTTGAAAACTTAGAACCAATATCGGGATATCCAACACCCACAAAACCGTTGCAAAACAGTTGCAAGAATGTTACAATTATGTTACAATCTATGCCCTTGGGTACTAGTGCATGTATAACACATGTATAACTCTCATCATGTATAATGCGAAAAACTCATGTATAACTCTCATCATGTCATCCATCAGCTCCAGTGGCACCCCATGGTTTGTCACCTGCATACATAGTATTCCAACAGAGAAATTTGACGTCAGCTTATGAATATCTTAACTCTCAGGGCACCCCGGGCCAGCTCTTTTAATTTCACAAAATAGTATCCTTAACTCTCACGATCCGGGAGAGAGTTAGCTTATGGACAAAAAGCTAGCAGCATGCAAGAAATTAAATTACATTTTCTCGCTGGACAATCGAAACCACTATTGTCGAGTGCAGATGATGGATAATGTACATCAGATCGGATTAGACCCCCATCAGACCTGACAGTGCTGATGATGTGTTCTCCAAGAGCGGCTTTCAAAATACCAGTAGCCTTAAAGCAAAACAGTTGTGAAGGAAGCGTCTATGACCAAGCACAGATTGAGCAATCCGCTATTTGGTTGTCGTCATGAAATCCTGCTTTCTTCCGCCACTCAAGTTTCCAAGCAAATTCTGGTGACTTTTAAGTAGTCCAGGGTTTCGCTATTGAAGGCACAGTCACCGAGGACACAAATTGGAAACTTGAAGCCCGGAGAAGACTCAGCTTAACTCGGGCTGTGATTGTACACTCTAAACTCCGTAGTATCACACCTGTGGCAACCAAAGTGCACATGATATTACGGAGTTTTGTAGTGTTAACATGGATGCGTGATACTAGTGAATTAGTGTAGCATGTGACACTATGGAATAACACAAAGTGCAACATATTAAATGGTGTGGTGTGGTCCACTCCACTTTGCCTTCCCAGGCAATGTGGCAGATGCATGCACCAACATTCAACAAGTGGCAGAAGAAGAAGAAGAAGAAGGTGACATTCCACATATTGACACATGGCACAATGCAAGAGTGTGGGTTGACTTCTTTGGTGGTTTGCATTAATGACAAAATTTGTGATATAAGGGAGAGAAAGGTGACAATAAGGAGTGAGATTTGAACTACGCACATCCGTTCCCTAGGGTTTCGGGATATTAGAGAGTGAGTGACATTATGGAGGTTGATATTACGGAGTTTAGGGTGCTGCAAAATGGAATAATCATACAGTATTGACATGATAGCCTATTTGGACATACTCGGGTATGGATCTTATGAATGCCTTCGTCAATCGCAGTTGTATTCAAATGCACTTGTGCATGCTTAGATTAACAAGAGATATGTCTGTTGGAGTTTTAGGGTCAGGTTTGAGGCTGCCATCTCAATGGCTGCGATTCCTACGAAGCTAAAGTTATATGCCTTGGACCGGGTGGGAGGTCTGCCAAAGTTTGCTGGTAAATCAACTCTGTACAGGGTGAGTCATTAGCCTCGCTTAGAGTACGGTTGGAAGCCAACAATGCGGTTTTATTCCCCTTTGAGTTCCTCGGCATGGAAGAGGACGAGTGAATTGCGGTGAGGCTAGAAGGACTTAGCACCTACTTGTCTGAGGTTTACATAATTCGTGAGGGGTCTCATGAAGGTAATGCTCGAAAGCGTCGTCCTGTAGAGGAGGATGGGCTCCATTGGGATTCTACTGCCAACGTCAGCAGAGATGTGGTTGAGTTGGATCCAAACCAATCCTTGTCTGATAACATCGATCTGTCTAGACCAACCGGATCAAAGGTAAGTGGAGAGTGTAAGGTCCCAGTTGAGGTTGAAGTTGTACCGGAAACATGGCTGAAGTTGATCCTCATTCCGAAGGAAATTATGGATAAATATTTTGAGTACGAGTCTAAAACCAGGAAAGAACTTGCTAACTTAGACTTGGGGGACCATTAGTGGTGCCTCAAATTGTATGACATCAATGATATTGGTATCGTTAAGTTGTACTGTGAGGAATGCACTAAAGACTGTGGTGGAAGTAAGGGAGATCATTCGAAGTATTCCATTTCTAATTTGTTTAACAATTTTAAAAAGAGCCATATTATGTTAAGCACTACTCGCATCCGTTCGTATTGTCGAAGACACCAAATTCCATTTGATCCAGAGACGCATGGTGCATGTAAGAAATCCAAAACAATGATCATACTCACTGATGTTAATCATAGGAACTTGGTTCAAGAAGATATTTTGATTGTGGCAATTGTCAATGCTGCAGCAAAATCCAAACATTTGGTGTCATTGGGGATCCTGAAGTTGAGGGTATGAAAAGTTATTGGTTTAAGGTCAAGTGTAATTACTGTGGAGATTTCTTTCCATTGTGTCCTGCAAAGAAGCAATTGCAATCTAACCTTACAGAGCACCTAAATGTAATAAGACATTGCGATGATGTCGAAGGGCATGATTCTTCCCAGTCAAAGGCAACTCTGAATAGTGGGAAGCGTGGAAGGCCCAATCGGACATCTAGGAGCTCCTCCACAACTAGCTAGAACAATCTTCACAAATGGCTACATACTGTAGCGGAAAACACCAATAAAGATAAGTCTCCAACCCTTAATAAAGGTCAATTTTTGGGACTTATGTTGTCGCAACCCTTGCTAGCGCCCCTTAACTATCTTGACCATTACTCAATTCTAGCAAGGCTCACAAGCGCTAACCCTTCGCATTCCACCCATGCGAATGATTAGTTCCCAATACCTTGGACCTCTTAGCTCATAGGTGGATGACCAACCCTCCTACACACGCATTTAGGACTCTCCCCTTAATAGGTAGCCAATGGTTAGATGTGGATCTCCATAGATGGAAGTACAATCTTTAATTGATCAACGCGCTGCCGGAGCAACACTACAACCCGAACCATGCTAGGCAACTATGCCCCCACGTTGTCGTAATGTAAATACGTACATTATATAGATGTGTACTTATTTAGTATTGCATTGTGATTCTTTGATTTGAACGAAAATAAAGGGAATAGAAATAGATTACCTTCTTGTTTACTATTATTTTATTCTTAGTTTACCCTTTTAGTCTTATCTTTTGTTTACTCTTAGTTTACCCTTTTAGTCTTACCTTTTTGTTTTATTCTTAGTTTACTCTTAGTTACCTTTTTAGTCTTACTCCTAGTTTTATCCTTAGTTTATTTTTAGACCAATGGGTGATTAGAAGCCCATGTGATGAGGATAAGAAGGGGACTTTGTCTCTCTTATATGGAGGGGAAGGAGAGAAGTTTTTAAGGAGAGTTTTTGTTGTGGAGAAGAGAGGTTTTTATTGAAGCTCATGGTGTGTGAGTTGATTTTTTATGGAAATTTTGAAATGAAATAGAGGAGAAGTTGTGTTTCGTGGTGTTGTTTCTCTAGAGCGATCTCACTTGCTTGATTTGAAGTTAGCAATTAAAAGTTGTGCTAGTTTGAGTGGAGGGAGGTCTGTTGGCTCTTATAAAGAAGGGTTGAGACTTCGACCGACCATAGAAGACGGACAGTTCTTTCATTTGCAACGAAACTTTGAGGAAGTGTAGTACTTATTGTTAGCTTTCTGTAAAGATATCATTCGCTTAATTTGACGTTCATATGAAGTTTTGAAGACTTGAAGACTTTTCAAGATTCAAGTGTGTTGTGGCTTGTGGTTCGTTGTCCTTTCTGTGATTCCCAGCCGGATTTGGAGGCTAGTCGCATTTGATTTTTTTTGCATCGTAAAATTTGTTGCGAGCTTTGTGGGAAATCATAAAAGCTCTATTTCATGTTTGTGACAACGAAGTGGGATTGATGACCCACAAGGTTGTTTTCTGTTGTTCCCATTGGTGAGGCGCGATTGCTGGTCACCGTGGGTTTGAAAGTTTAGGAGCCAATTTTTCGGACGTCAGCTCGTGATCTGACGTCCCGTTTTACCCGTCCAAGGCCTGTGGTTTCTTATCACCCTACCCTTACCTTTAACCAATTTAGAGCCGCAACAAGATAGGTCGACGGAAAAGAGTTTGAAGATTTGAAGAAACTGAAGACCGAGACTCTTAAAAACCAAAAGATTTGACGGTTTGACAAACAAATCTAGTTGCAACCAAATGCCCAGTGTTTTCCCAAGGCGGAACCCTCTCTACCCGACAACGTTGGCCCAACGCCCGTGGAGGCCATGCCGTTCAACCTCAGATGGATTCGGTTGGCCATGACGCCTCACCCATATAAGCCTCTAGGACTTTGGGCAGGGCCCCTACCCCACCGTCAAGTAACTTTTTGTCCCTCTCCTAAGAGTTGGGGCCAGGTAGACATTTTCCCTTAGCCGCTGGAGATGCAGTCCTATAACAACTTCAAACCTTCATAACTTCCTTGTCTGGTCTTTGAATCTAACAACTGACCACTTTATCGACATTTACTCTTTTTGTAGATGCCGATGTAATCCTCACTTGCCCCCATTTAAGCAAGTATTATAGAAGTTATGGCTCTTTCTAACCTCGGCAGTCCTGGGCGCCACTCCCTGGTCATTGCTGTCCCTGGGCAGCGCCCCATTCAAATTGCCATATCTCCTAGCTCACACCTCTGATTGAGATGCTCTTGAGCATTCTAGAATCCGGATGCCATAAGCTACTCATAGCTTATGATGGCCTTACTCTCGTGACTCTTAGTCTCCGTGGATGGGAGGCGTTCTCAACGCCCAAGGCCCTCACCCACACTAGGATCACTTGGGTCCTCTCACCAATGGCGCCACAAGTCTCGGGTGTCACTCCAGGGTCCACCTTATGTCCATGGTGTTTCGGGCACTTCTCATGGAGAGGTGCGCGACATATGTGTTGGGGTTATCACGCATCCTTTTATTAGTACGGTGGTTAAAATTATTGTGTTCAAGGTTCGCTAGATGATACTCATATTGGGTCGAATTGGTATCTAGAACCTCATGTTGCATGTTTGATTGAGAGTGATGGTGTCATTATTGATGTAAAGGGTTTTTTAGGCATCGTGATTGCTCTTGATTTTCTGTAACTGGGATCAATTCCCTGACCTCACATGTTCAATGTGTGCAAGTATTCCATTGGAAAATGACTTTAGGTTGCATGTAGTGAGGGAGGATAGAGCCTTAGAAAAAAAGGGATCTTGTGCAACGGGAGGGGGTAGACTATCAATATTTGTCAATATTTGAATTATCTTCTTATAGTAGAGAAATGACCAATAAGTATCGTGAAAAACACATGAATCATTGGGCTGCTAAGTTAAGATTGTGGGTTTAAAGCTAAAACGGCCTACTCTAAAGGAGTTAGCAGAGACGACAGGTGACTTAGAGAATCTGCTTAAATTTTGCAATAATATAATCCATGCCCACAGATCTGGAGCCTTGGGGGGGGTAAACTTGCCATGTGGGACTTTATGAGGGATGTCGCTGCAAATTTGGATCACTCTAAGCGCGGGTACAGATTTTCAGAGAACACTAAAAGTTTCTCGCAAGCTATGAAAATGTACGGTGGTAGGTGCATGTGTGATTTGTTCTTGCTAAACTTCAGTGGCCCTGAGATTACAACCACTAAAAGAGAAAATAAGCGAGGTGTCTAGTTTATCTTTGGTGAGCACGAAGAAATATTTAGAGTCATGGCTAATATTTACAAATCTGCTAAGGATGTGTATAGTATAACGAGACCCATCCTGGTGATACTTGTTGAAGATGACACTAAGGTGAAGGCAAGAGTAACATGGGAACAAAAATGAGATACTCTATCTGGTTTCTGTGGCCCCAAAGAAAATCATGTATGTATAAAACACTATATTCGTTAAATGGAGACTTTGGGAAGTCTCAAAATAAATGTGGCCCATAGTTTAGGATGCCAATACCATGAATGTTGGGAACATTGGGAACATTGGGAACATTGGGAAGAATTATGGAGTCCAAAAAAAACCATTGGATTTATTATTATGGACTATTGGATGCGCATCCGTAACATAGGGGTTGTGTTGAATAGGATGGTACATTCCAAAGCATGCACAACATTCCCAAATGTAACATTTGGAGTAGTATATTATTTTGGCAAATGCACAATGTATTATGTAGCTACTCAACATTTACAAGACATTTGATAGCACAATGTGGGAAAGTTTGTTTCAATACAATGTGTAGACAATTGCAAATTTCATGCAAAACATAGCTTGTCTTGTTAGATTTCTTAAAATTTTGAACCTACAAACAAATGAGCCCAATCCAAGCAATTTTGGCCCCAATGGTGCCATATAATTCCTATAATAAAGCTCTTTACATACTATTTAACACAATCATGAACCTAGTTTGCTCTTGTGCTCTTATTCACAATCTTCATCTTCAACCTCGTTTCCATTCTCAATGTCATTTTCTGCGGCCGCAATACGAGCCAAGTTGTCTTTGGCAAAATCAATATGTTTTTGGGGGATGGTCATTGTCTCCGATTTGGACCCTTTTCGCGGCTTCCAAGCACAAAGTATAGTATCCGTGTTTATCCATACTGGTTCAAATGCCGAGTCCATTGTCCACTTAAAACCTTTTTTTGTATCCCAACCTAAATAGGTCCGCAACACATTTGGGTCTCTCGTGCTTGGGCGGCAGTACTCCACCTCAATTTGACGGAAATTGGGGCTAGTTGGAACAAAATTAGGCGACGACAATGCTTTTACCAACCATATGGGCTTGGGGTGTTCCTCGTCTCCGGCACGTACGAGGACCATATAGCCTTCGTGGCAATCAACACCAACGCGAAATGACGGAGCTGGGCGATTGCGAGCAGGGCCTACATAATGCTCGTCTGCAGCGAATTCCTCACGGACATCCCCATTGCTGAAGAACATGGCGTCAGACTCCAACACAGTCACTCGACTTTGTGGCCAAAAGCCTTGTGTCAAAATTGACCGGGTATCAATATCCATCGTTTGCAAAGCGGACCGAATGCGATCCCAATACTCGATGAGTGGTTCATGTGTATCCCGAACAACCCTTGTGATGTCTTCCTCACACAACTCTTTCCAGTATTCGATGAATCCCGATATGCCCTTAATGATTTCCGGCCCATTCCTCATGGGGTCGGGTTTGCAAGGCTTTGGCTCCCCATCCGGTAACATACATTTCCCATCCTCGTCTCGGCGCCAAACAAGGATTCCTTCATCTGGGCCCCAATTCGGTGACGTGCACAAAACTTTGAATTGCATTGCCGGCATACCATCATCGCGCATGTAGAAGCGGAATTGTTGAGCTTTGGTATGGCCAACTAAGCGGTCGCCTCCTTTGAGAATGAATGGTTTGATGAATGCCTTGAAATCAGGTACCTCTTCAATCAAATGCGGAATGACCGGTACATTATCTAAATCCATGTACGATTTCATGAGAAGTGGAATTGTTGGAAAATCTTCTTCATGCAATTTCATACTCCAACGTCCAAATGAAGCATCAATGTCATCATGTGTATGACCAACCATCAAGAAAGAAACAAAGACCTCCTTGAAAATTCCTTTGGCTACGAGCAATGACCAAAAGCAAAAAACGTATCGACATTTGTTGTCCTTTGCACAATTATCAAGTTGCACATGCAGAGTCGGCGGTAGTTGTTTTCCAGGAACGTGTTGTTGAGGGGGTTCCGCCAATGAATTCAAACACACCTCCTTCCCATCAAGTACGGCCTCATAAAGAGGTGTTGTTCCGGCACCCTCAAACAGAGCACGGGACGAAGACGTCGGTGGTTTTTCAAGATCTCGTAGAAGTTTGGCAAAAGATCCCACGGTATGGTTGGCATCTCCAGGGTAGAAGTCCAAACCATAATGCGCATACTTCACGTCCACATGGCCATGTGCGATCATTCCTAGAAATAAAACAATGCGTTAAAAACGATAACATGAAGTGAGGACTACATCCAAGATTTTTTTGAAATAGTGCATGGAGAGAGAAAATTTTCTAGCAACATATAGAAAAGACAAAGCTACGGATGCGCGCCCGTAACCTTCCAGAAATGAATAAGTCATCGTTGTGGTTTACGAACCTGTGACAGCTATTGGGAGCTTGAAAAGTCCATCGGTGGCTTTGATTTTGCGAGCATAGCAAGGGCAAGCAGTTTTGGCATGGTCCATCTTGTCATGAATGATAGTCAAAACCTCGTTCGGCCTCATTATAGAAAGTGCACGATTCTTGTAGTAATCTTGGCGGTGTGCATCTTGGTTGTTGACATGCTCGATGTACTTCCTTTGATGTCTACTGTGCGATTCCGTGCCAATGGGATGAGCATCTCGAAGGCCTTTGTATTTTTCACAAGCAGTACAACGCGCAAACTTGTCACCCGGTATTTTCGTAACATACTCCGCAAATTGTTGGCTTCTGATGACACTCAACTTGGACAAAGAAATGGGCCCACATCCCGCTCTTTGGCCAACATCATTGACATCCACCAAGATGTTCTTCCATTTTGTTCCAGCCGGCAAAACCATTTGAACAACCTTCTCTCCCGAAGGGAGAGTTCTTGTCTTGTGGGGCATGGCATCAGCCAAGGGCAAAATAAGGGATGATAATGTTGCAGCAGCCTGACGTGTAGCCTCCCTAGGCTTCTTTGTGCCGAAGTTACCATGGAAGGAAGAACGGCGCCCTAGAGAGGAATGATTACGAAACCGATAAAAGTCGGCCTTCGATACCGCATGGATGGTGTACCATGCCTTACAACATACTTCCACATTTTCCAATGTGACCATCTTATGACCTCCACCATCCATGTGTATATTGCGATGAACCTCAAGCTTCTTTGATGTTCGCATTCGGAAATCCGCAAGCCACATTTCTTGCCGTAGAGATTTAATTTTATCACGAGGAAACAATTGGCAACACTTCTTCCGACAACAATCCACCGTTGCCACAGATCTAATAGATCCATCTCCCAATACATGGTCACGACGACATTGTGACATTGCAGGAGGTACACGCTCAGAGTCATATTTTCGGAAACCTTTTCGAGGACGCATGGATTCCAACAAAGCATGTTGAATTTGTATGTGACGGCGTCCTTGATTCCATAAGCTTACTCCATCGTGCATGACATTACGGTGAGGCCAACGCCGAAGAGAGAAACGCCAACCCGGGGGCACATCCGCGGGTGCCAAAGAATTCAAAATGCAAACACCAACGTCATCATCACCTAGGGGGAGAGCATCAACACAATCCTTGGGGTTTGTATTTCTACAAACACCATCAGCAACAGGAGCGCCATGTTCATTGACAAGGACAACGTCAAGACCAATCCATTGATCTCTTGAATAACCCTGACACGGTGGAAGATATTCATCGTTATCATCATCCAACACCGCTTCAATGGACGGATTGGGATTGTGACCAATTCCATCCACAATGTTGGAGATAGGGGTTTGAAATGCATCACCAATGGCGTCTTCAAATTCGTCATCAGAGGTTGAGGGATCCGACGACAACTCAAATGCGCTATCGCCTACACAGTCGACAAACAAAGCAATGTTAGCAAGAGTAGTGTTACGAACGCGCGTCCGTAAAGCATGATCAGCAGCACAGATCCAGTGACATCAATAGAGGTATGAAGTTGCAATGAAAGTACAGTTCAGGCCAGGGACAACCAAAAGAACAGTTTGATTTGAAGCTGAAGGAATTGCAGCAAACCATAGTGGTGAAAGAGAAAAATGGTAAAAGGTAGGTGGCCAACGCAGGTTTACGGACGCACGCCCGTAAACTCGATAGCATTGAAAGAAATGTATAATCTAAGAAATAAGTCACATGAAGTAGTCACAGGAAATGTTACGGACGCGCGTCCGTATACTAACCGCGCTGGAATTGACACAAAGGTCTAATCAAGGAAGTGAGTCACTGGAAACTGTTAGATGGAAGGCAACGGACGCGAGTACGTAACCTGACCGAGATGGTATTAATACAAAGGTCTGTTAAACCCCTAAACCAAGAAGAAGTTAACAGGGATGGTTACGGACGCGCGTCCGTAACCTAACCGCGCTGGAATTGACAGAAAGGTCTAATCAGGGAACCAAGTCACTGGAAACTGTAAGACGGAAGGTTACGGACGCGCGTCCGTAACCTAACAGAGCTAGAATTGATACAAAGTTCTACTCTGAGAACCGACTGGAAACTGTCAGATGGAAGGTTACGGACGCGCGTCCGTAAACATACCGCGTTTGCATTGACACAAACGCGACAGTACTCAGAGACCTCGGACACGATCATCTGCCAGAATGAAGGTTACGGACGTGCGTCCGTAAACTAACAGTGCTAGCATTGACACAAATGAAGAACCGGATAGGGTCTACTCAGTTTCTCGCGACTAGTGCTCTAGAGATGATGACGCGTAAAGGTTACGGACGCGCGTCCGTAACCTTCCGGTATTTACGGCGGTATTAGCGGTGATGCCGCTTGGCGACATGACATACCGCGTAAATCGCTCTCCATTGCCGCTATGACTGGGGGTTCTCCTCTCGGAGCTATCGAGGACGACGTCCCACCAGACAGTGCAAAAAGAGTCTTTCGGTGGGGGGGCCAGCCCTTATGTAGTACTCCGCATCCAAAGATAAATTATATATAAATTTTTAAACACTCAACCCTAAAGCCGATTCCCGCCGCCTACTGCCCCTATAAATACCCCACATCGCACATGGTATCTTCCATGATACGCACTATGTTTGCTTGATGCTTATCATGATTGCACGATGACCACGCAATAAATGGAAGTGGGGGCATCCTAGAGGGAAATTATAAAATGTAAGCCTATTTTAGGATTTGTTTGGCTTCAAAATGCAAGATTGGGAGTTCCAAAGTTTGGGATGGGCTTACAATTGAACCCCTAAATGCCTAAGAAGCCAAAAAACGGTTGACAACATCTTTCAAAGATACATTTTTGATTGACAATTTTTTTTTTCCCTTGTTTTTTTTCTTGCACCTTGACATAATAAAGATTTGCAGGAGAAATTTGATTGACGATTAAGGGGAGATTAGTAATAATGAGCCTTGAATATAAAGCCATGATCATTCGTCATCTGTAAAATAAGTGTTAGCTTGTACATTACCTTAGTGTGTGTTTAGTTTTATGTTTCAGGCATATTATGTCAATTGTCAAATTTAGGCTATTCCAATAGGTTTACACACCCTTCTATAGCCCAATGTATCAATTGAGGCTTGATATCTCTTCGATTTAGTTGTAGTGTTTATGATTGTGAAATATATAATTATATTAAGAGAGTTACAAATATGCCCGCTTTCGGTTTGGAACTCATGCAACAAGAATTTGGTAGTTGCTTGCATAATAATATGTGATCACACAATGTCATTGCTTACAAAAGTAAAAGCACCACCTTCTAAGGTACTGTTAAATGATTCTAATTTTAGAACTGATAAATAACTAAATTCGAATATTGTGAACACAACCTTGGATATACCAAATGTTTTTAGGGTTTAGGGTCAGGGTTTAGGCTTTGGAGTTTAGGGTTTAGGGTTTAGGGTCCCATTTCACCATTTTCTCGCAATCTTGACACTCTTTAGAAAGAGTTTTGGATATTATTTTATTAATATGTTAGGTTTATAAACAAAACTTATCACAACTAGTAAATATATTTTGATTAGATGTGACTGATGGTGTTGAAAGTGGTTG
This sequence comes from Polytrichum formosum, assembly GCA_964035585.1. Classification (NCBI taxonomy): domain Eukaryota; kingdom Viridiplantae; phylum Streptophyta; class Polytrichopsida; order Polytrichales; family Polytrichaceae; genus Polytrichum; species Polytrichum formosum. The sequence continues at coordinate 25,974,115 of OZ037941.1, read as the reverse complement.
CAAGCCTTTCTCAAAGAATCTATATTTTTGAAGGCATACTCGTTGAATTTCTTTTCTTTTTTTCTTTCTTGCATCTTGACACAATAATTTATAAAGCCATCATGGATTTGAATCTAGAGCAAGCCGAATGGAATGTTATATCAACACAGGTAGGTCACTTAGTGCATTATAAAAACGACATGCGGAATAATATAGGGAAGATTGAATTCATTTGACATAAAATTTATAAAAGAATTCCAAATAATGAAGGGTCCAATTAAAGTAGACAATCCCATTACAAGTAGGGTAGATAGGTATAAAAGTCGGGCCATTCCTTTTTTGTAAAAATAATATAGGGGCTAAAAATAAGGATCCAAGGACATTGTATGTTTAGTAGGTCCATCAATTTTGTCCGCATGCTCAAGCAGGGGATGGATAAAAAATGGCTCATCATTTGCCTAACTTGCCTAACTCTCTTCTCGACTTCGCTTGGTGGTTGTCCAAGTTTGTGACCCTAAACGAATCATAATATACTAGGGTTCATGACCAAGCCCGGCTCATCTTCAAGTGTTTCACACTATCATGTAAGTATTGTACACTATGTTTATGGTCTTCACTAGACTTATGTAAATTGACTTTGGGTGAAGGACTTTTACGGAGCGGGTGTTGTGTTTGTGAACACACGCTCACTCTTGTTGTGTTTCCATCTAAAGATTTTGCACTTGCTTTTCGCAATGGTATGTATTCTTTATACCTTTTGTTGCCATGCTTTTTCCCACCACTTTTGCATTGCATACCCATTGCAATGACATGCGGCATTATAAGTAACGGTAGGGTGCAAAAAAAATGCCATTTTAGAAATTTAAGTAATTATAGGGAGCTCTTAATTCGTGCCTTGGAGGTAAATAGCCCCTAAACAAATACCTCTCCGCCGTACGTGCTGCACAAAAATCATATAGAGTGACCTGCCCGTGTATATTAATGAGTCTAAGATATGGACCATGCAGTGGTTGGAACCATGCTTCATGTTTTGTTTGTTTAGGGGTTAATTATTTTGGGAAGTAACAATATTAGCGACATGAATATTTTTAGGTTTTCCCCGAAAACTATGCAACATGTATTTTTAGCCAATCATATCAAAGATCAAACACTGACTTTGATATCTCATATTGGAATTTGATGTGTCATATGATTTTGATATGTCATATTGATTTTGGTGGAAACCATTAACAAAGATCCATATTCCTAAAGACCTCTAAATGTTAGCCTTGAGGGTTTACATTGAGCCGTCTTGGTGTGCTAATTAGGGTTGTGAACAATGTTTTCTATTATTTTGTGCTCATGTTCAATAGAGGTTGTTTGAGATTTTACAAGCATATTAGCTAAGAGCTAGAGGAAAATTAGTCATATGTTCCATAATTTTATTTAATACTAAATTGAGACTACTTAAATGTTAAATCCCAACCCTAAGGGCCACTTCACACACAAGGCCGAAGGCCCTGACCTGGGCGATGTAAGAGCTCTCATTGGTCGAAAAGACGGAGACCATCCAAGTTCACTTCACACTAGGAGGTGAAGGCCTAAAGGCCCAAAGAAAAGTTCGTGGATGAAAAGTCCCAATGGAGTCCTACATGGCAGGTTGTGGATAAGGGAGCATGGTCTACCGAAATATGCGTCTGGCCCACCTCCAAGAGGTGGGTCTGAAGAAAATTCCGGGAGACCATGACTTTTTTAATATTTTTTCCGATAGGACAAATTTCAGGACAGATTTCAGGGCAGATTCCAGAATACATTCCAAGACACATTCCAGGACAGCCAACACCACCAAGTAATTCTCTTAAATTGAAATTTTTTGGAGACATATTATATTAAACCAAATCCTCCCCTCTTTTTCCGCCAACAAAATATGCAATGGTCCCACAACATGGTCCATTCTCACTTCACACTATGCTTGAGGGCCCGTGACTACCTAAAACGGCTTTCCCAACACCTATGGTACGGCCTGTGGATGAGAGACATGGGTCCTCACCATTACAAGGTCACGGCTCTTGGCTCATGTGTGAAGTGGCCCTAACCCTACCCATATAATCCCTCTCCCTTCCCATCCCATCACATCCCACCCCAACTACCAATGCAGCACTCCCACGTGTCGTGCTAGACAAGACACGAAACGGCATCGTGCGTAACCCTAGGCCCATTCGAAACGGGCTGTCTTTCTCTCTCCCGCTTGTTCTCTCATTTCTCTCCGCTCCTCTTTTTTTTCCCCCTCCTTCCTACTGTTGCGCTTGCTCTCTCCCTTGCGCTTGCTGCTCCTCTTGCGCTTGCTGCTCCTCTTGCGCTTGCTGCTGCGCTTGCTGCTCCTCTTGCGCTTGCTGCTGCGCTTGCTGCTCCTCTTGCGCTTGCTGCTGCGCTTGCTGCTCCTCTTGCGCTTGCTGCTGCTCTTGCGCTTTGCTCTTACTCTGTCTCTTGCTCTTGCTCTTGCTCTTACTCTTACATTTGCTCACGCTCTTCCTCTTGCTTTTGCCATTGGTAAGTTCAGGTTTTGCTCTACTTTTGCTCAAGCTCCTTACTGCACCGCATCGCTACGGTGCTCCACTTTGAAGTCCTTACATTGTTTCGCATTAGAGAGAGAGTAGTGGTGACATTAGTAGGGAGATCAGTAGTGACATTTCTCAGAAGAGAGATTTTTTTTCCCAGTATTAAATTAGGTTATTCATAACAGAGGCATTTTGCGACAAAGGTGGTACAGTAGTGAGAGCAATAGAGAGAGCAGTAGACAGAATATTAGAGAGAGCAGTAGATAGAATATTGGAGAGAGCAGTAGAGACAGTAGAGTTTGCCTTTTTTCAGTATAGAGTTCGATTTTTCACACGAGAGTTTACATTTTGTGACACAGGTGCTACAGTAAAGAGAGTGAGGAACGCGCTTTCAAAACAGGTTAGTATTATTGTTTTTTGCTAGTTCCATTTCCTTGCTTGCATTTAGAGTTTGCATGTGGTGCTTGCATGTAGTGTTTGCAACTTTGTTTGCATGTACTGCTTTGCATGTAGTCATTGTATGCAGTGAACTTGTTTCTCTGAACAGCTTTTCATTTTTTGGAATAGCATTCTGTAATAGCAATTGCATAAAGATGCTATAGTCATTGACTGACGATGTTGCAATTGCTATGTGTACAGGTTTAGTGCAACAGAGGAGTTTCCACCAAAAACCAGCAAAGGTATGTTCTTGCACCCCCGCAATTTCCGGAAGCAGTTAGACCACAGGTTACGGACGCGCGTCCGTAACTTGACAACCCCTTAAACCCTCCAAGGTTACGGACGCGCGTCCGTAACCTTCTGTATGAACATGACCTTACGTGTCAACATGCCAAGGTACGTGACATCATGCCAAGGTTACGGACGCGCGCCCAGAACCTTGGCATGTTGTCAATTGAGGTCATGTTGAGGGTCAGGTTTACGGACGCGCGTCCGTAACCTTGTCAGGGTTTAAGGCTCCGAAAATAATACTACGTCCTAGGTTACGGACGTGCGTCCGTAACCTGCAAGAAACCCCTGGAACACTCCAAAATCAACTGAATACTAAACAAATAAACACAAAAGAAATCAATAATCACATTTATATGCATACATATTGCGAAAGCACTATAACCCTACACCCTCTATCAATAACCAGAAGGTTACGGACGCGCGTTCGTATTCTTGCGGGAATTGATACAGGGTGTTGGGTTACAGACGTGCGTTCGTAATCATTTAACTCAAACAATATTGCGGACGCATAGTAGCCCAATTCGCGGTCTTGAACCCCAAAGGTGTGCATTTTCAGTACACTTACGGGGTTCAAGACAACGAATTGGGTTACGGACGTGCGTCCGTAATTAATCAACTCAAACAATATTGCGGACGCATAGTAGCCCAATTCGCGGTCTTGAACCCCAAAGGTGTGCATTTTGAGTACACTTACGGAATTCAAGACAACGAATTGGGTTACGGACGTGCGTCCGTAATTAATCAACTCAAACAATATTGCGGACGCATAGTAGCCCAATTCGCGGTCTTGAACCCCAAAGGTGTGCATTTTGAGTACACTTACGGGGTTCAAGACAACGAATTGGGTTACGGACGTGCGTCCGTAATTAATTAACGCTAACAATATTGCAGATGCATAGTAGCCCAATTCTTGGTCTTGAACCCCAAAGGTGTACATTTTCAGTACATTTACGGGGTTCAAGACAAAGAATTGGGTTACGGACGTGCGTCCGTAATTAATTAACGCTAACAACATTGCGGATGCATAGTAGCCCAATTCTTGGTCTTGAACCCCAAAGGTGTACATTTTCAGTACATTTACGGGGTTCAAGACAAAGAATTGGGTTACGGACGTGCGTCCGTAATTAATTAACTCAAACAATATTGCGGACGCATAGTAGCCCAATTCGCGGTCTTGAACCCCAAAGGTGTGCATTTTGAGTACACTTACGGGGTTCAAGACAACGAATTGGGTTACGGACGTGCGTCCGTAATCAAATAACGCTAACAATATTGCGGATGCATAGTAGCCCAATTCTTGGTCTTGAACCCCAAAGGTGTACATTTTCAGTACATTTACGGGGTTCAAGACAAAGAATTGGGTTACGGACGTGCGTCCGTAACATTCACACTGCCAATCATTAAAACTCTGACAATATTTTCATCACCCCGTTTCAATAGGTTGAGCTAGTTATTCAATTTCGTCACTGAATTTGCATTCTAGTTTGTGTTATTCCTTCAACTTACGAACGCACGTCCGTATTTGTGCTTCTACGTAAGCACACGTGTTTTGCAGATGGGGGATAGGCATGCGATTCAGATGTTCTGTAAGTTGCTCGCCAAACCATACCCTGCCGACATCCAGGATATAAACTCCAACGACCACTACGAGCCGAAGGAAGATGTGGTGGACAACTGGACCACTATTGTCGAGAAAGACGCCGATGGATTGTTTGTCATGCGTTTCGCTTACCAGCTAAAAGTCCCCATAGATGCAGAGGAGAATTGGGTAAAACTGACGTCTTGGAAAATAGAATGCGTTGTAGCACAGGGTGACTTTGTTGTGGTAGATTTAGAAAAGAACAACGATGACAGAGTCACGTTTATTTTGCATTCCTTGCTCCATCCATTCAGTAAAAATCAATGCGAAATAAGTAGTCCAGAAGCAGGATGTTTTGGCTTAGCGACCGTGTTCTCGGATTATGCCTTGAATGCGCCTTGGACGGGAAAGAGGCTAGGGAGGCTTCTTAACAATGTCACAAAGGTAAACGCAGCCATTGAAGAAGGGAGTAAGGGAAAGAAGAAGAAGGTTCCAACGTCAGAACGGGTCCCCCGCGTCCCAAAACCTGTTTCTGGAACGTCTCGCGTACTAGTTCAAAGCGAGACTTCGAAGGGCAGTAGGAAATCAAAGCGTTCCCACTCGCAGATGGACACTTCCGGAGTGACAGAGGGCCCAGAGGTGAGCTCTACCCTTTCTGTGGCGCCTCTTCTCAAAAGAGGACAGGTCCCCGACGCTGAATTGTCGACTAAGATATTTCAAGAATTTAACGACAGGACCAAGGATTGCTGGCCTCTTGGAAGATTCTACACATTTGAAGTCGACATTTTCAAATGTCATGGTGCGCCGAGTATCATGAACGTCAGGGCAGAAGAAAAAGACGGCGTGACTTGGCAAATGAACAACATCATGAATAACCCGAAGGGGGACCGCCAAACCATATGCGTGACGCCCAAGGACCCGCAGCTGCCAGTCACAAAAGAGAACTGGGAGGAGATTCGTAAAGGGGACTTCTATGTTATTGATGGGCAACACAGTGTAGCTGCAGCAAAGATTTTGCTCAAGACCGACGCCTGGAAGAGCCCCCTCAAGAAGGATCTTCGTTATTGGAAGTCCTTCATTGTGTACAGCGATAACATGAATACCCTCACATATATATCTGGCTTCATGAATCAAGGGAACAAAGTCCGCCAATTCGAGGCGTCGTGGGCAGCCAACCTATTGGCGGCAAGGTCTGTTTGGGTGCATCTAAACCGACCGCAGAAGGAGAGGGAGAATGCTGCTGTCAAGAATCCTCAATGGAAGGTATGCTCTGCACTTGGTTACGGACGCGCGTCCGTAACATCTTCATTTTTCATGTGACTTCCTTCATTGCCGTATCCACTTTACGGACGTGCGTCCGTAAAGTGGCACATTGCTTGCATTCCTTCCCTTACTTTCACTTCTCATTTGTCCTGTAGACTTTCTGTGACGCCATAGTCACCAAGTTCTCGAGCATCGACATGAAGTCCAGCGCAACAAAGACGGTGATGGAGCTCAAAGGGGAGCTCAAGCTCATCACATCAACTGACAAAACATGGGAAATGTGGTGCCGGGTTTTTGACTCCCACAACCACGGCAACATTGTCAACCCGGAGACGGAGGTGACATATAGTAGCGACGCCAAGGTGAAGGTGCCTCCCATCTTCCGGGAGTTCTTCAGACCCCTCCAAGGACTGACGGAGTTGGAGCTTTACAGGGCAGCTCAACACATTTTGCTGGAGACACCCAGGAGGACATTGCCATACCCGAAGATCTTCCTAAAACGTCCTAGGCATATGAAGCCATCGACCTACCACATCAAAGAGTGGTGCGAGTATAGGAAGCGCAAGACGCTGGCGGTAAGGGAGCTTAGCAAGCTCGTACCGGAGAGGCAGCTCGTCAATTTAGATGGGGAGATAATTTGGGAGAACTGGAGGTCCTTCAAGGTGGACTACCATATCAACGGTGCTTCTATGAAAGCATTGGTGAAAGAGGCCACCCCTTTCTTGGCTAGTAGGGCAAGGAAGAATGAGAAGAAGGCCTCTTTAGAGGACAGGGAGAAGATAATATACGTTTTCTTTCTTGATAGGAAGAAAAATGTTAAATTTGAAGGGGCGGCTAGGTTTTGCATGGTCGAGCCAAAGACCATGCGTTTCAGCCCATACGACGACCATGCCTCTAGAGCGACAGTGAGGGAGGATCCAAGGGGATCACCTTTCGCCATTTTTGATTTTAGAGGGATTCCAGGAGCGTGGAAATCTGGAACGGCGGATAGTCCTTTCTACGAGCCCTTCTATTCCGCCTTCAAAAAACATCGCTCTCCTGCCATTCGTGAGCCTCACGTGTGGCTGTGGATTGTGGAGCTCGAGAAAGCTGCTCAAGTGATTGATCTCCACAACAAAACTCTGAGCACCGACTACGACATTTTCGTGAGCATGTATGTGCCGGCAAAAACCGAAGGGCTAACAGTGGTTCAGGAGGCGAGGGGGTTCAAGCAAGTGGGGGCGGTGCAATTGATTTTTTTAACTTGCAAGAAATCATCAACAGGGAGGGTTCCGGTCAAGCACGCAACCTTCAAGAAGATATATGAATTGTCTGCACCCCACCCAAAGGATTTGATAGAGGAGACAATGTACACTATATATCCGGCCGTTGAATTGCGAATGGATTTCTACTTGGAGATCCTGCAACGCTTGACTGTACCTGGGGACACCGTGTACAACGTTTTTGGAGGCACCAAATTCATGTATGCCTCATTGGTAAGTTGCGCCCTACTTACTGTATAACATACGGACGCGCGTCCGTAAATTCGCCACAACGGGTACGCGTTGCATATGTGGTGAATTTGCGGACGCGTGTCCGTATGTTCTATACTGGTTTTGTTTTACTTACGGACGCGCGTCCGCAAGTTTATATTTGTCTTCTATCTGACATTTTCTTTGTTTCCCTTCAGATGGTCGGGCTCATCGTGAACTCCTTCGTCGCGACTTCTGACTACGACGAAGCCAATGTTCACAGGGCGCAGGCGTCCAAGATGGATATCTTGGACATCCTCCCCACGCTCGGTGCCCAGAGCATAAACCCCCTTGCATCCCGTAGCGAGACTGCTGCAATGGACACAGATTCCGACACTGAAGCAGGTCCCTCAAACACGCCGCGCGCCCTAACCCCCCCTGACAACGCAGTGCGGGATCCACTCACAGGGCTGTACTTCTTGGGTGTTGGTGGAAGTGGCGAACGGGACACGAGTGAAGCTGTGGACACACCTTTTGGAACCCCTACATCACGAGTGGGTTTGCCTTCAACTGCGCGGCAATCGCCTGCTCGCCGTTTCCAGTCCGGCAGCATCGCCGGACCTTCACGAGCAGAAGATTGCTCGGCCTCATCGGGTGAGGAAGAAACACCTCCCGCCTCAACCCCAACACTCCCGCCCATTGACGTGCTTGACATGAGGGCACGTCCAAGCCTCGAAGTCTACCGAGAGAACCGTAGGAGCCGGAACAAGGTCCTTTATGTCGAGTTTGGGATCAATGACGTTGTCGTCATATCCGACGAGGACGAAGACGAGATCAAGATGTACGATATGGTGCGAGGCATTCCGGAGGGGCCTCTCTCGGTGAAGAAGGAGACCATGACGGTGGCAGAGCTGGACGAGAAGCTGGCCAAACGCATGAATGATGAAATCTCCCAGCGGATTTCTCAAAACAACCAGGAGCACGCGATGAAGATGGAGGCAATCCAGTTTGAACTGGAAAGACAACGAAGAGAGTCTCAAGAGATGCACGCCCAACTCATGGGTTTTTTCGCGCAGATGACCGCCAGACCACCAATGGTGTACGCTCCTCCCCCCAGCACGTCAAATATGCCACCTTTCGTCGTGCCTCCACCGCCTGTTCAATTTCAGTACCCTCCCGCCCCTGCCATAGACACGGTGCCTGTAGGTTCCACCCAATTGTCGATCCCAACGGTGATTCCGGCTGTGAGTGAGGTGGACGAGTTACGGACGCGCGTCCGTAACTCTGCAGGTCATTCCACCATCCCGCTTCGGGGGTCCGTGTCCGAGGATGAGTCTACCAGCTTCACCGTTCTCAAGAGGGATTTGGATAGGTCGGGCTATGACACTGCGATACACACTGAACGTGTGGAGGAATCGCAGGAGAGCCCGACACTTTCCCAACAACCTTTCCAGACGGAAGGCGCGCAGAGCCGAAGTCAAGTTGGGCAGGACGACGTCGGCACTCAGGCGTCCCAGTCCCTCTCCAGAGATATGGACACCGACGTGGAGATCTTGCCCGAGTTTACGGACGCGCGTCCGCAAGTCGACCAGGGCCGCGACGAGGAGGGCAATGGCGGCGCCTCGCCTCCACATGCTGAGGTAACCAACCTTGCTTGAGGCCTGCCTGCCTCCCCCTCCCCTGGTTACGGACGCGCGTCCGCATGTCTTCATGGGTCCTGCTTTATGTCGAGTGTGCCTTCGACCTTCACCCCATATTGGCGCGACATTTTTGTAGTTTAGATTCCGGTCTGCACAGATGGCCTTACATTTATTACGCGCGGAGTTAGTTTGTGAATAGAGAAAACAAAATGTATATTACACCTTGAAATAAATTATTATTTTCGAACTATATTACTTGCACGTCGTTGTCTATATTACTTGTAACTATATTACTTGCACTTCGTTGTCGATGTAATTTCGTTCTCTATTGTTTCTTTGCTTATCCTTGGGATTTTGCTTTGCCAGTTGTTCTTAGTTTTCTTTCATGGTAACATTGTCCTAGTTAAATGTTAATCACAGGGTCCATCGGAGATAGCTCGCATCCCATCGGAAAGAAGACGTCAACCCGGTCGTAAACCATTCATAGTATTTGACCTCAATGGGGTGTTGTGTCACACCAAACACATCCCTAGGGTCCCCTTGACTCCCTTCCGAAGTCCGGAAGAGATGGACTACGACGGGGAACTCGACACCCTCGTTAATCGAAAGGCCGTTCGAGCCCGTCCCGGCTTGCGCGCCTTTCTCCGCGAGGTGCTCGACCTTGCTCATGTCGTCGTATGGAGCTCCATGGTTTTGGACAACACGGAGCCCATTGTTAAGTTCCTTTTTGCCGGGCTCCCGAGTCCTTGCCTAGTACTAGGGCAGGAGGCGTGTGATGAGATGTTCGATGAGAGGGGTGCGCCTGTGCCCAAGTTCGGAGGGGGCGGGGGCCAACAGTTCTTGAAAGTCCTCAAATCTAGACTTTGGGTTGGCATTCCTCGGTTGGAGGGGGTCCCTCACGGGTGGTGGCCGACCTCGGACAACACCCTCCTTGTTGACGATAGCCCAACCAAGAGTGTCCTTAATCCCCCTGGCACCGTCGTCTTCCCCGACTCATGGACCGGCCGTAGAAATGACACCTTCCTAGTTAGTGAGCTAGGTCCTTACATTAGGAGGCTTGTGCGTCACCCCGGTAGCGTCCCGGATTTTGTCCTCACTAACCCTATTGGCAATGGGCCGCTTGCCCCCAACTCAGATGTATATAGGGCCATCCGCCGGCTCGCGGCTTTCAATAATTTAATTTGAGATTATCTACACTTTGTGGTCGTGTGCCAATATGTTCCTTGACATTGTTGTAGTACCTAATGCTTGCTATTTTCCATGGGTATGTGTTCTCATAGTTGCACCCCCAAAGTGTGTCCCCTGTCACCAACGGCCCCTATGTGTCCCCGTCTTCTCCCGGCTCCCTGTCTTGTGGTTTGAGCGAATTCCAATTGCCCTCACTCTACCAGTTCTCGGCGGTGGACGCAGCCTCCGCTGTTGATTATTCCAAAGACGCCGAGGGCAACAACGGCGTCGTGGACAGCCCGCCCGCACGAGTCGTCAACCTCACATATGCTCCTTCGCCCTCTCCTCTTTGCAAAGATAAACGGGCACTCGAACGCCGTCGAGGGACCTCGCCGTCCGGGTTTGACGACGATGTACATCAAGGTCCCAATAGACGTCTATGCTTGGAGGCTCCCCTTCCATGCGGCGACCCCGACGATTCCGTTCCTTGTGCAACAAACCTGCTCCCTGTCGATGTGCCTCCGTGTATCGATGCCCCCCCGCTACGTATCGTCGGAACCGAACCCAAATCAACTCCCCCAACCGTGTGCCGGTCTGAGTCCGACCGTTGTCTCACACTTCGACGGAGTGGGAGACATTCCTCATCAATGTATGAGTTGGCAAATGGCAGTGTTGGCCCGTTCAAAACTATGACCCCTGTCTCAGAACCCGCAACAAAGGTACGCTATCACTTGCTCATATTCCGTTTTCTAAGCATTCTTATAGTAGTTTATTTGGAAAACTGTATGAAACTTTCATTGGCTCCTAAATTTTTTGGCGTTGACCCAAGTTTACGGACTCGCATCCTAAACGTCTTGTTGTGGTATGTTCCTTCGAACCTCATATTAGGTCTCTTCTCCAATGATAGTTGGGCCATCAAAATCTGAGCATTCCCTTGGGCTTCGCCGGAGTGTTAGGCAATCATCAACATACGATACACCAAGCTCCATCTCCTCCCATAGTGCGGTATCCCAACGGAATTATTTGAATGCGCTTGGATCAATGGGCCCTGTCCGGAACAAAAGTTACAGCCGCAAAGATGAGATTTTTAGGGGCATCGAGGCACGGAAAGCAAAAGAGAAGGAGGCGGCCGCAAAGGCTATCGCATATAATCAACACTAAATTATTTTTAATATTCCTAATACCTAGACATTTGATGGTTTGAATTTTTAATTAGTATTATTTCTTGAATACTACTCCTTGTGTTCGATATTCAATATATATAATATATTTATTTTCCATCTTGGTTTGCATTGTATACGTTTGGGTGCATCAATATTGTCTTTATTGTTGGAGATTTTGTTCGTGCTCTACGACTCATGTAATTAATGTTTGTTTTATGGTTGTAATTCATCTATTTCCATGTAATTTGTTTGTGGTTTGGGTACTTTGTATCATTTGTTTATGACTTTACATACTTCAATAGTCTCAAAATCATGAAAAAGTCTCCATTTAACGAATATAGTGTTATAACTAATTACAAACTTGTAGTAGGGTTCAGGGAGGCCATATATGAAAAGGTTCTACATTCTTTTCGAAATGACCAAGTGGGTGGCTTTGCACGAGTCATAGTTGTAAATCCATTGCACAATAAATTACCTCGTTTGGTCCTGGCCGTTTCATGCACATGTAATTGTTTTAATTCAACGTGGGTAAAAAAACAATGGGAATTGATTGACAAAATTGGGAAAAGGAGCGCAAGTCAGTAGTTGGTCCGATTGTAGGTCATGCGAGCGACGGAGATAGTCAATGTAGGCAATTGATGCTACTTGATTATTGGGCGCAGGATGGTGATAGATTGCAAGTGGAATGGCATGGTTGGATGTTCACAGCTGCCCTTGACGAAAAGGGGAATGTGATGGGCCTTCATGACCAGGACTATATACACAACATATTTTTTTTCAATAAATTCATTATTCTCATTTGCTAGGACATTGATGCTAGGAGGTTTTCTATGTGCTTCCCACACTTAGAAATGGTGTACAATCGTTTTCCACTACAAGAGCACAGGTTGTTATGAGAGGATGTTTACAGAAAAGATCGTCAAAACTAGGCTTCTGCTCAACGAGTATGCTAGGAGAAAACCATATCATGTTTGGTTGCCCTTTGTACGTCCATTGGCCAGGCAAGGGAGCGCACCAACAGGACTGAGGAGTACCTGCAGATATGCTCAGATTACAGGTTGGTATTGGCTGCAAAAGTCTCATTCTTCTTTAGGATTTGGAAACTATGGTTTTCTCATGGCCAACATGCAGTCTTTGGAAACACCAAAAGATTTACAGAGTCAGTCAATTTTGTGAGTCAACAATTTTTTTTGGATATTCAAATGCCATGTCACTTCGTTATTCTCCTCATAATGCACTTCAGGGACAAATATCCGCACTTGGCTATACCACTACATCTGACTGGTAGTGATTCGTGCGAGATCATTTTTTCCAAAGTGGGAGGGATGGTTGGCCAGGAGCGTGCTTACGATTTTCATGAGCTTGTCAGCATGGCCAACATTGTCAATCGACTTTCGGGCATTAACACAATATTCAAAATTTTGAGAGTGGGATCCTCTCAAAATAATATTGTCCATTTGGACACCTATATTATACTATATTATATTTCAAACATGTAGTTTCCATTAAAATGAGAGTATGTTGAGTTGGGGAATCAACTCATTTAGGTTGAGCCGACCTAAATGAGGACAATATGTTAGTCAATTTAGGTTGAGTTGACCTAAATGAGGACAATATGTTGGTCAATTTAGGTTGAGTTGACCTAAATGAGGACAATATGTTAGTCGATTTAACTTGAGTCGACCTAAATATTGAGAATACTATATTTGCAGCCATAATGTACATGCCAATTCAGGTCGAGTCGACCTGAATTGTCATCCTAAATGGTCAATTTTAGGTAGCACATCACTCCACAATTTAAGGCGGGAAATCAATGTTATTTTTTTACTTGAACTCTACAACTCTCCAATGGTTTTCACTTCATTCTTGGATTAATAGTTTGCTTTATGTGCTCCCAATTCATTGGAAAACTCTCAAAGTTTTGAATATTGTGTTCATTGAATTTGGAGAAAACGGATTGACTTTTGAGAAGGTCCACAACAAAATGAACAACATTTGGGAGAAGCTTCATCCTCTAGGTTGTGAAGAGACCAGAAATAATCTTGGGGGTACAGTGTGATTGCCACCAATTACCAAATCATAAGTTCGTTGGAGGAGGGACTGAAGGATGCCCAAAGTATCATCAACAGCTTGAATATGGCACCATCATTGGGGGCAAATGCAGTTGTGAGTAGGTGGTTCCAGAAGCCCTGGCTTGCAAAGCAAGTTGATCCACATCACTTCGCAGCCCTAGCACAATCAAGGCCAGTTGCAGGGGAAGATGGAGACGTTGAAGTCCTTAGGGACTCCTTACTGAATGACCCTGAATCTGGACCCGAATGTATAATAGCCCTAATTGACAATCTGGAGGATGAGATTAAAGGCGAAGGGGTGTCTGAGTTAGCTACTTTGGAGGATGAGACAAGACAAGCCTTAGCCGACCTAATGAAAGATGAAGAGGTGCAAATTGAGACATAATCTTTGATATCCTCAAAAATTGTGCATGTCGTACAAAATGCCGGTCATTCAATTTTCAAATCTACTTTAGTGGCACATTTGAATGGCAATCCCTTCCTATCCAAAGACAGATTGGCTAGAGTTAGAAATTCCATACATTACAACAACAGTGATGATTTCATAAATGCTATGTCTTCTTTAAATAGTTGTTTGCTAGGTGTTGGATCGGATTGTGGAGTCTACTTTGTGCAGAGTAGTAGTACAAGAGTTTCCTCAACTGTGAAGGATGTTGTCCGGTGAAGTAGAGGGAAGGGGAAGCAAAAAAAATCAACCTAGGATGAAGGGAAGGCCTTGTAGCATTCTTGACGGAGTTGATGAGGGCACTTGGTGGGGCAGTAGGGTGCAAAAGATGAAGAGAAGGGTGGGAAACAATTGGGGTGCATGCTTGCAACCCATTGACCTCAACAATCGCCATGTACCTACAGTTTGGAAAGGTATGTCGTCACCCTTTGTAATGGCACTTTTATACTGGTATTCAAAGCAACCTGGCGTAAATAAATTCAAATACGATTCATGTGATTTCCAATGGTGGACTTAGAATGTATAATTTCCACTGTCACGTTGTCGTACAATTCATCCAATAAAGTTTACATTGTTGATATCACTATATTCGTTAACATGGGACTTTTTCGGCATTTTGAGACAGTTACAAATATAAGAACATGGATAAAATCACATAGATATTGGAGAATGTTGTAAGATGCAAATACTTTGAAGCAGGTGTTCATATCAAGAACCCAATTAAGAACTCATATCAAGATGGTTTAGGTAGGACGACCCAAACATTAGACCATGTTGTTGTGGTCTATATATTAATTTGAGACAAGAGAAAGTCTCAAATTAACGAATATAGTGATTGATCCCGAAGATGCTAAGATATTTGATGACTTTGTTTCCTCGAAGTCCTAATGCTGCAACTTAGATTAAGTTGTCTATTGGAAGCATTCCAAGGGCAGAGTTCTGTATATCTTGTCCCCTTTTGATTGGCGGCAATAATTGCAACAATGTAGACGGTGTGAGACATGTGCGAGTATACTCGCGGTCGATGCATCGCATGATGTACAAGCGACGGCGGCTGGCGAAGCACGGTGTCCATACAAGTGATGGTGTTTTGTGGTGGCTTGTTGCAGAGATCGTGGTGGAGTAAGCACATCTCCTCAACAAGTGCTTCAATAGGTATATGGCAACCTTTTCAATTGTTTTGTAAGTTTTTGGTTTCAATTAGTTTAACTTATTAGAAAATGTTGTCCACTTGTATAGAGGTAGGCAATGACTAAGGCATTTTCAATGTGTTGGTTATGTGAAGTAGAAACTAAGGAACCATATTTTGCTTCATCAAAGAAGATGGAGGGTTCAATTTTATTCCATGGAGGTTTCTCTTCATTAAGGATACTTTAAACTTTATTATGTTTAAATGTTGACATGAAGGGATACATTTGAGACAATATTTGATGTTTGAAATTCTCTTATAAATGTTGTACGAACTCTTGCTATCCTGCAAATGTTGGACAGTCGTGTTTCTTAACACACCAAATTTTAAGGTTGCACTCTACTTGCATTCTCCATTACAATCTTGTTGGTGTAGTTAATTTCTATTGTGTTTTTTTCTTGCCATGCCACAACAATGCAATCCCGTTGTTAAAATGTCAATTCACAAATTAAAGGCTATCAAAGATTTGTAAGAAAAATAGGGTATTTAATATTAAATGCATTCTAGATTTCTAATTACCAATGGAGTATTAAAATTTTAAGCTCATTATATATTTTTCTACTTTAAGGACTCCTAATATTATAATTCCCAAAGATTATACCCCCCTTGAAAATAAGTGGTTGTCGCAAGTGTCTGCAAAAATTTACTATGAGTGCCCCCCTGTGAGACCAAACCGCCCACCCTTAAGCGTCCTAGTCCGGGTGAGGGAATGGATGTCACATTCGTTTTGCATAGCTCCCTCTTACCAACTTCATTGGAAGTCATTACATTTCTCATTAATTCGTACACACCAATTTATTCCATAACAAGGCTACAAGTGTTTAAAAACACTCTGCTATTAGTGCTCTCTTAACAACCCCTATCACTTCCCACACAAATGCACACCAGCTTATATGAATATCTAATTATCTAACCAAACCATCCCTCTCAACTTGGGGTAATAGACATAGCTAGCCCACCATCCGAGCTCCCTAAGCCTCAGCTGCAGTCGCAGTTGGCCTAACCCATTTCAGTCACGACCAGGCCCATCAAGGTTCCATACCCGGCTCCTAACTCGGCCACAATCTTCAATTCCCAGCAGCCTAAGCTGCCACAGTCTTCAAATCCCAGCAGCCTAAGCTCGGCAGCTTCAAATTCCAGCAGCCTAAGCCCCACAGTCTCAAATCCTAGCAGCCTAAGCTCGGCAGCTTCAAATCCCAGCAGCCTAAGCCCACAGTCTCAAATCCTAGCAACCTAAGCTCGGCAGCTTCAAATTCCAGCAGCCTAAGCCCCACAGTCTCAAATCCTAGCAGCCTAAGCTCGGCAACTTCAAATCCCAGCAGCCTAAGCCCACAGTCTCAAATCCTAGCAGCCTAAGCTCGGCAGCTTCAAATTCCAGCAGCCTAAGCCCAGCAGCTTCAAATCCCAACAGCCTAAGCTCCACAGTCTCAAATCTTAGCAGCCTCACTAACTATCTACCTAATTCTACCAAGCCCCCTACCTAATTACCCTAACCAAACCCACTAATTCCACTAAGCCCCTACCTAATTCCCACATTTTTTCTAGCTGTAAGAGTTCAAATTCCTAGAGAAGAGGGAGAGAGAGCAAGAGGAGAGGGAGAGGAGAGAATGAAGAGAGAAAAAAGAGGAGGAGGGGAGGGCACCCAAGACCACAAGTCCCTCAACCTTCTCCTACTTAGTAGGACCTTATCCTATCCACTAACTCCTTACCCCCTAAACCAACAAGAACACGTTCTAATTCAAACATTTAAATCCAAGGACCTTCCTCTTGCTTCATCAAACACTGCTCCTCTAATCAAAACACTCCCTAATGCCACTAATCCTCTACTTAACCACACAAAATGGCTTAAGGCCTAAACCTAAATCCACACTAAGCCTCACTCTTTTTAAACTTTTAATTGTTTCAATAACACTCCAAATGCAATTCTAAGTAGATCCTAAACATAAAACAAATATGAGTAACCATTTTGGGCTCATACCCCCTACCCCCCCCCCCCCAAAGACCACGCTCAACATAAAGACAGTAGAAATTTCCAACCTCCACAACAATTACCACAAGTACACTTCTCCATCCATGAATGTAGCCCTGGCAAAGATATCATGACCAATGTGCATCAATACTAAGAATTCAAAATATTGAAGCCCACCTATATGATGACATTGGCGCACATATACACACCATCCCAATCAAAATATTAAAATGGCTATGGCAACAATACAAAAAACTCCAATAAAAATCAATACACCTAGACCCCCCATTACAAAACTTTGAAATAGAAGTACTAGCCATTTACATAAAATACAAAATGCACACACACACATCACAAGAATCCAACATACATACACAACACCACATAGACACAACAATACTTCAATATCTCATAGACAACTTTGAAATCCAACACTAATACTTCTCTTAAGTATTCTGAAGTTAGATTTTTTTTCATATTCCTTGAATTCGTTCTAAACTTGAGGGCACCATTACAAAAATTTGTAGGAAAACATCAATTTAATGTAATTTTATCATATTTTAAACAAATTTTAGACAATTACATGTTCAATATACCTACTTGCACACTACTTGCACCATCTTCTAAAATATGTAGACTTTCCTTGAAGGTTTTTTTGTCAACATAAATTGCTTGGTTTTGTAGATCAATGTGTTTTTCAGATTTGTATGATTTCTTCCTTTACAAAATTCAAAAGTCAGTTTATAGTTTTGGATCAATTTCACTTAAACCTATGGAGGGTAATAGAGTTGTGTACTTGACTGTGCCTGCGCCCTTGCAATACAAGTGATACATTGGGCCACAATAACATCACAATAGTCATAGTACCGGATCCAAAATGGTATAGAAACAAAACGCCATACCAAGCAACACGCAAATATACACATAATAGCCCATCTACAACCAAACTCGTTCACATATGACACCCCATTGAACCTTGAGCCACCAACACCAACCCAACCACACAAACAACTCAATAAAAAACATGCCGTACACATCATATGTATACACCACATAGTCCATGAATTCCCAATGTTGGAGTTCCAACTACACTTAAAGCACACACTTATGACACAATTCAACATACATGCCCCATACACCAATAACCCATGAATAACACCACCACACACAATAGTCATTCCAAATGAAAGATGGTCAAAAACCCAAACACCAATCACCATAGAAGTTCCCGACTCAGAATTACAGAACATAGTATGTCCAAAATACGACACAGAAAGCCACAACAAATTCACGAAAGATATCTACTACATAGATGGTTCATTTATACCACCAGACCTAAATGGCCATGGAGACAAAGCATGTTATGGGGTATACAACAAAGCCCTAGACGTAAAACTACACTACTATGTACCAAGACTCCAAAACATCCTAAGAGCAAAATCATAGATAAAACCATAGCATTAACATTACAAATTGCAATTCCACATATATATTTACTAACAACCTCAATTCACTATATCTCATAAACACACAAATCCACAAACCAACCTCCAAAACAACCACCTAGATAAACTCCTCCTCCAAGAGATAGTAAAGCTACTACACCCAAAAAAACACCGACTTACATCCATAAAGTTGGAGCCCATAAAATCATTCATGGTAATCAAATTGCAGATGAATTAACAAAGAAAGGTACTAAAAAATATATCTATAAAATCAAAGAACTATACGAAAATGCCCACTCAAACCCCTTTTGGTTATACAAACAACATCAAAACAAAGAGACAAATCATTTAAAGATCCAATCAAAAACCTCCAAAAATATCTAGATGATTGAGAAGCAAAACACCAAAAAACTACATCATAAAACTTCACATACATAAACAAATGGCTCAACAACAAAGAACTCGATCTTGACAACTCCAACGACTTAAGGAACAACACCCTTATTACAAACTCACAAATCACACAACTACTTAAATTTAGATACATACAATACATAGGTGTGAATCCCCAGAGTGATCTACCATTCTGTGGGATCACTTTTATTTAGGATTTTAGAATTAAAAATTAGAATTGATAGGAAATTGGAGAAAAATTAGTTCATTTAGCATTTAGTCCAAAAAGGGGAAGGTGAATCACCAAGGAGTTCAGACCTTCACCCATGAAGGAGAAAAAAACTAGTTAAAGTAGGGTTACTCCAAAAGAAAACTAACTAGTGGTAGAAATTAGCTAAGTTAGAAAAAATTGCTAGACTTTTGAACAACATTAAAAAAAACAATGGGAGTTACTTGCCCCCTTATCCCCTTGCCGACTAGGTGGCGAAATATTAGCAAAAATATGAAGGATTCCTGTCGAAGTCACCTTGGTGGGAAGGTGACAACCTCAACCGTGAAAATTCCCAAACCCAAATTTTGCGAGAATTCGAAAACATGGAATCCGTGGCGGAAAGGTCCAACCCTTTTGTGAGAGGGTTTATAAATCCCTTCCCCTTACATTACAATCTTTCTTTTTCTTCCGATACTTGGATGAAGCCCTACCTTCGTATAGTTAGGCAAAAATCTCTCTCTTTGTCAGTCCATTTTTCTTGTACTAAGGCTTGAGGAAGTTTTCTTTCTATTTTTTTTCTAGTTAGTGTGTATATTTTGTAACATAAAAAATATTTCTTTTTCTTTCTTTTAGAAATAGATTAGAGTTCATGTTTTAAGAATTGAGATATTGTAGATCTTAGCGGCTGATGACATAAATACTTATTTTATTATCTTGTATTTAATATTTAATATTATTTTATAAAAAAATTATACCTATTTACAGCCGTTTTGTTATAATTTAATTGACGAAATAAGGAGTTATAAATTTCCAAAGTTGGAGTACAAAGTAGGATATCCATTCGAGCAACGGCTGCTGAATTAGACTTGCTGGCCCGAAGAAAACTTCAATCTCTAATACCATATTTTTCAAGTAGATCTATTATTTATCTTTCTAAGGCCGTTTAGAACGTGTGATTTGATCAAATAATAAATTAGATATAAATTTCGAAAGATTGGATACATAGTTTGGGTATTACTTGTCGCGTACCTCTCCATGAGGAGTGTCCGAAAGACCATGGGCACAAGGGGGATCCCGGAGTGACATCTGGAACTTGTGGTGCCGTTGGTGAGAGGGCCCAAGTGATCCTAGTGTGGGTAAAGGCCCCGGGCGTTGGGAACGCCTCCTACCTATAGAGACTAGGAAACACAAGGGTGAGGCCATAAGCTATACGTAGCTTATGACGTGCCGATCCTAGAATATCAAGAACACCTCAATCGGAGGTGTGAGCTAAGAGTTATGACAATTTGAGTGGGGGCGCTGTCCCGGGACAATGTCCTGATACAGCAGTAGCCTGAGAGTGACTCCCGGGACTGCAATGCTTTGAACATGCATAACTTCTTCAATACTTGGCCGAATGGCGCAAGTGAGTAGTCCATTAACATCTACGTAAAACATAGATGACGATGTAGTGGTCGATTGTTAGCATAAGAGACCATATGAAGAAGTTATAGGATTCTAAAGCTGTTGGGGGCTTCCAACCCCAACGACTAAAGAAAAATGTCTACTTGGTCCCAAGTGTTGGGAGAGAGACAAAAGGTTACTTGACAGTGGGGTAAGGACCCTGCCTAGAGTCCTAGAGGCTTATATAAGTGAGGTGGTGTGGCCGAACCCACCCGAGGCCGAACGACACGGCCTCCATGGGCATGGGCCCAATGTAAGGGCATAGTTGTCTAGTATGGCTCGGGTTGTTGTAGTGTTCCTCCAGCAACGCAATGATCAACATAAGATTGGGATTTCATGGATGGAAGTCCACATCTTAGCAATGATCACCAATTAAGGGGTGAGTCCCGAATGAAAGAGTAGGAGGGTTGGTTCCTCTCCTATGGACCAAGAAGGTCCGCGGGATGAGGAGGTAACCATTCGTATGGTGGAATGCGAAGGGTTAGCGCTCATAATCTTTGCTAAAGTTGGAAAAATAACCAAGTTACTTAAGGGAAGCTAGCGAGGGTTGCGACACTGTTGTTGCATGGGTATGTAAAATTAATGTTGCCGTGTTGAAATACATGTGCAGACCTAATTGAAATTTTTTTTTTATAAATGATTTCATAGTTTTTTGTATTTCATGATGGATTTGAATGGGATATGAATTAAGAAAATTTATATTTGTCAAGTTGAATATAGTCTAGACTTCTAATTCATTGTTTGCGTTAGAGTAAGGTTGTTGGATCAATTTCGGTTTACCATCTTAAGCTCATATTTTTCTCTAATAAATCTCTTTATTAGCTTTCCAAAAGTG
Organism: Polytrichum formosum; assembly: GCA_964035585.1. Lineage (NCBI taxonomy): Eukaryota > Viridiplantae > Streptophyta > Polytrichopsida > Polytrichales > Polytrichaceae > Polytrichum > Polytrichum formosum. Next base: position 25,952,605 of record OZ037941.1, on the reverse strand, counting down.
TATGACAAACCCCAATCCGAGTAAGAATGAATTAATTATAGATTCTTGAAGTTGGAGATTAGATGGGTAGAGGTAGAATGATTGGTTGAATGGATATTGTACTTTCAAGTCTCGGAGCATATTTTGAGGATTGGGAGCAGGATGAGAAGGTAGTAGCTCGGCTTACATCATATTTAAACTGAACAAGGAGCACTCATGTAAGCCAACTAACTCTATCCTTCAATTTAGGATTGGAAGAAGCGCAGCCAAGGTGTGCATTCCTAAATCCATTCACCTATCTTTTAAGTTCGAGCGGTTCAATCACGTGATCGCTAAGGAGGGGTACCTAACTCTGTTGTTGTCGGGGTCCCTTGGTCTGTTTCATGGTAGTAGCTTTGATTATTAAAAAAAATCATGTATGGTGGAGTCAGATTAATTACTGGCACGACCACTTTGCATATTGTTGGTGGAAATATGGGGTAAATGACCCACAAATCTGCTATTGTGTTGTTGGCCCCATGGATTGGAAGTTATGGCTCTAATCCCTGAATATTGTGCAATGAGTTGAACCTACAGGTTGTTTGTCACTTTGGTCTCATTAAATTGTATTTTGTGGTCCATCTAGTGTAACACACTTAACAATAAATACCACTAAACATAGCATGAGTCCTTGTTGGCAGAAAACCCCGAAGCGGGAACTTAACTTGGTAAGGTGATACTACCCTTCGGACCGTTGAAGTTTGAAGGATTTAAGCTGTTACTAGACCTTCAAGGAACCTGCTCAAGGCCCTAGAAGGTTCCAAGCTAAAGGATGCACCAACCAGATAAGGGGTGATGTCTAATACATGAATGTAGTAAGATAGGACGTATGAACAAAATTAACTTAATAAGAATGACGTTGTGTAAAGGGTGGGACTTAAGCCAAGTCCCCTCGCTTAGAAAACTTAAACACAACTAAATAGGGAAATAAAAAGAGATTGAACGGTCGATCAAACCGTCGCTATTCCATCCACTGAGCTAGGGGTGATATGAGTCACACCCAATTGGTGTGCACCAGAGCCATCTCCATCTATAAGTTAGAATTGCCTTGGTTCCAAGGTTGGTATATCTGCGCTTAGACTAGGTCGTAGGTCTAGGTTAGAATTAGGTATGGAAAGGACTAGTGGGTTTTAGAGTTACAATAGTCAAAACTAAGGCCGGAGGTGCTACAACGCAAATTCAATCCCCCTCCAAAATGTAAGCACTCACCTTATACACCTACCATCCGGGTTCGGCTTGGGCACCTGCAAGTGTAGGCCACCCTCACCAAAGGGCTTGTATGGCACTTTTAGGCTCTCTCGGAGGGGGGTGGCCCAAAAGCACCACAATGGGGAATACCAAAAACATGCCTTTTGGCCCACAAAATTCACAAATGTAAATTATGCACTATGCCAAACACAAACAACCTAACACATGGATACACTTACTACTAGCATGCCCCAAGCAAAACATACATAGACTCAAGATTAAATGGCACAACAATGATGTATGGGAACTTCACAAAAATATTTAGGTGTAACAAAACATCCAGATGCTACACACTGGTAAATACAGGGAAAAAACGACATGCCGCAAGACAACACAGTACCAACATGGCTTCTACCATGCACATGTAACATTAAATCATGCAAATGTAATGCGAGACTAAGATTGAACATGCTATTAGTTATAAATCAATCACACAACGCCCCCGTCCCCGTCCCCGTCCCCCCCCCCTCCCGTCGGTCCCCCCCTACACAACCAAATGCAAATATACGGATTCAACTCATAGAGTTCACATACTATAACAACAAATTCCCACTAGAAACAACACCCTCAACATTGAACCCCATCTTAAAGTATACAAGAACGACATAAAGAAAACCTTTAAAGCTATATACACCAACGCAATCAAATCCTGACAACACATTATCCTAACAAATAGACATACAAAATAAGCAAAACACCACCAAACGACATCTCATAATCATAATTGCCAAGGATTATGTTACCCATTGCACATAGAGTCTTCCACCTGAAAGAGGGCGTTGAGGGTAACATGCAAGGTTGTGGTCCAAAGTGGCCATCACCAACACACTACCCCCAACCGACTCTTAAATCACATTGGCCTTGGTAGGGCCAGAGTTACTCTTCTTCTTGAAAGACACAAACACAGGTTGACAATATAAGGTAGAGGGTGCTTAAACCAACACTTTAAGCTATTGCACATACATATGGGTATGTGGTTGATATAAAAAAAAAATCATATTAGCCTTTGGGCTAAACATAGGTATCAAGAAAGAAAAAATATTTTTAGTCTCAATTGAATATTTGATGAATATTCAAAGTCAAAACTACTAGCTTCCTTAAACCAATCCATAGGCCCCGTGTATGGCAACCTTGCATATGATGAGGACCCCCACCTTCATTGCCTAGAACCAACATAACATAGTTGGGTACTAGACCCAAACTACATCAAAGCCCAAGTAGTAATGGTCTGCAAAGCCACACGGCTACCTCCATGATCCCACCCGGTTCGCTTGCAAAACCATCACCTTGCATCCTGGGAACCGACCCCCTTGCATCCCTGGGAATGACCCTTTTGTGCTTTGTGAGCCTACCTCCTTGGCATTGTGAATAGAATGGCTAGAATGGGCATTGACAAGCCACCCTAATCCCACCTTGAACCAACCTGAGATAGAGTGGAGCCCGTTACCTACCCTACGTGGAAGTAGTGGAGGCCGTTATGAGGTGGCACCACTAATGGCACCTAAAACCGTCACTCCGTGGGCCCATACACTCCTACACCGCCGGGTAACGGTTCAAGGTTGTAGAGTGTTGGCAATTGGGAGGCGTTTATAGGTGTTGGTTTTGGATGGGGTGTTGGATTTAGCACCCTCTACCTTAGTTCATTTGTTGGAAAACTGTGATTGCTTTAGCTGCTGTGACCAACATTAGGGAGTCCATTGTGGATGGCAACAATTGGAGTTTGAACATTTTCTTCAGTTTTTGGTAATCAGCACGATGGAAAGATGAGGGTTCTTGCCAAATTCATTGGATGTTGAAAGCAAAGTATTGATGAGTTGTTGTGGTTGTGCAATTTTTAGCACAAATATTTACTGTATTTGTAGATAAATAGAGAGATAGATAGATACTGCGTTGGAATGGTATTGTGTACATATGTTTCCCCCTCTTAGACATTATTCCTTTGTTTGGTTTTTTTCCATAGATTCCTGTAAAATGATCAGTAGTTTTTCTGAAGTCTTGAACTTCAACCGGTTATTTTTCAAACTCGACCGGTTCATCTGTAACTACACTAGTTATCCCAATTAGTGTGTGTTCCTATTTGGAGTTATGCAATGCTATAACTTAGCAAACTTTGGAGAAGCTGGCAAGTTGTTGCCAATTAAGATCTCCCAGCTTATTTTTAGCCACCTCCATGTGCCCAGCAATCACAATGTTTTCTTTGGCAAAGTTTTTGACATTTGACACACAAAAACTTGCACCCAAGAAAGAGCACGTCAATTGACACGCACAATACAAAATTTGACATGTAGTGTGACTTGTGAAGGAAAAAACCATGCGTCAATTGACACGTTAGAAATTGAAATGACACGTATTACTAGACATGTGACATTGAGGTGACATTGTAGAAGAAGATGTAGATGTCAATTGACATTCATTTTTTTGATTTTTGAAAACGTCACGTGACACTTTGGATTTGAAGTTGAACGCCAAATGAAATTTGTCAACATACACATTGCTAGCAACCAACTCCCTGATTAAGAAGTAAACTACTCATCCCCAAATTAGGTCCCGGTTAGCTTAGGGTGAGTTTCCATGTAGGCCGCTCGTCCACTAGATTCTAGATAATAGTGGGTCAGAAGTGTTTGCATGTAGTTAAGCAAAAGCTGCCATCCAACCACATGTTGGCGGTCTGCTAGAATGTGGAGGGCCATGAACATGGGCCGCTAGACTTCCATGCACGCACTAAAGAATCTTTAACCTACAAGTGCCGGTCACCGAAGGATTAAGACCAGTTGAAAACTCAAGAGAATCAATGTTGGTCTAGAACTCCATCCTTGGTAACTAGGAGGAGTTTTAGTAGGTGGACCTGGATTTGAGAAGATGGGAGTAGCTACACTAAATATGATATTTATTGTCCCCATTTCTAGTTGTCTTGCTGAATACTAATTGTAAACTGCAGTATAGTGTCACCAACACTAAATGTTAACCCCACATGATTTGTCATTCCTTGCAATTTTTTGGGGGATCATAGATTTACAGTGCTGCAATTACTGTCACTTACCAAGTGATTTTTCATCCCGATTTCAATCATCCATAGCTACATTTCATCACAAGTTGCTAACAAGAGAAATCCAATGGATGAACTCGTCCATCATCCATGACAATATTTTGTTCACTTATTCATAAGAAGTGTTGTCCGAAAAGTTACCATAGCGACATAAAATATCATATAACACTAAACATCATATTCAATGTAGTTGGCACATACGGATCCTACCCCACCATATTCCATCTACATTTTGGGCGGGTTTGTGCTTATTCACACTAGAATCTGGTGGGCAAGTGGTCTACATGGAAACCGACCCTTAGCAGCCTCCGGAAGGCCTGGGAACCTTTTAACTTACGTATACACAAGTAGCTGCTGTACAAGGAGCCTGAATCCTGATGCTGCAGGCGACCAGGAAGGAGGAATGGGCGCCCGGAATAAAGGGCCAGGCTGCCCGGTATAACTTATTGCACTCACCCACTTTGCGTGTCATTCCACGCTAATTCCGGTAATCCAACGTCACCTATAACCTCTAATTAGAAAGAGTCTCAATGCTGTAAGTTACTACCGCCTCCAAACACTTGCTGAACTTATCACTTATCATGAAGTGCAGAATCATACTTTGTAATCACTTATCACGAATCACAGACTTACACTTATCACTTATCATGAAGTGCAGACTTAGGGCCACTTCACACACGAGCCAAGAGCCATGACCATGAAATTGTGAGAGCCCAAAAGAAAGTGTCCAAAGGCCGTCCCAACACACCTCCAAAATCATGTAGTGTGGTCATGGATCCTCAAGTGTAGTGTGAAGCCATTTGTGACCGGACCCTCAACCAAATGCTATTTCAAGGAATTTCTATTCATGTGGGTCCTCACATGATAAAATAGAATAAATCAATGGTTGTGAGCGTTCGGAGTGCCATGGTCTCCCGGTTTTGTGTTAGGCGTACCTCCACGAGGTGGTGTTTGAAAATAGTCCAAGTGACCATGGAACATGATCCATTCGATGCCATGTAGGAATCTATGTAGACTTTACATCCATCTTGCATTCACATACTCCGTTGGTCCCTCAAGCGTAGTGTGAAGTGAACTTGGACCGGCTCCGCCTTTTCCACCAATGAGAGTGCTTGAAGTGTAATGATCACGGGCTCTCAGTCTTGTGTGTGAAGTGGCCCTTATGCATATAAGGTTGTAGTTCATGATAAGTGGTACGTTAAGTACACGAAGTATGGTATTTAGTGTCATGTGGTATTTTATGTCGCTATGGTAACTTTTCAGATGACACTTCTTATGAATAAGTGAACAAATATAATGTTGGATGATGGATGAGTTCATCCATTGACCAAAACCCTACCCTCTCTTGTCGGCTACTCTTCTCTTGGTTCCGCCTCCACTTTAAGGACTCCTCGTCTGCTTGAGGGTTTGCTTCATGCGATGCAATGTGGCTAAGCTTAGCGGCAAGCAAGATCTGCACCAACAAGTAAGTTAATGATTTGCACCCTTCTTCCATTTTGCACGCTTGCGGGTTGTGTTCGGATCTGCAGAATGAAGAAGTTCTAGAGGAACTATCTTCATGGAGTTATGATGATGAGAATAACTATCCTTTCAACAACCTTCTTGGTATGAATGAAGGTGCGGGAGGAGGTTATTGAGGTGAGTAGATCTTAGAAATTGCAAAGCTATTTGGTAAACACATTGACATCAAGAGGCCTCCCGATGCTGAATATTAGGTGGGTGTTGTTCTTGAAAATCTTATAATACACTACAAAACATTGGTGAGCCCTAATGAGAACTTGGGTGTTGTTATGTTTAATGTAGCATTTGGAGGCCTCCCGATGTTACATTACTATGTACATGGTTTGATTGTGTAATACATACTTTATTCTTGAATTTGTAGGAAGTTGCTCCATGTGTGTTACAGTGAATGTGGGTATTGTGGTTGTCCACATTGCTTCACAAAACATCAAAACTCCTCCTGATGTACATGGAGGTGGGAAACTTACATTTGATTCTTATTCTCAACTTCATCTTTGATTACTTATTCAAAAAAATTGACAACTTACAAACAACCAACACAATAAACACCTTTGTATACAATAATTTCAACATTAAGAGAAAACTTGGGTGGCTTTGTGTTAATTCTCATAAACCAAAGTTTTGGGACAAAACCTCTGGTTTCATCTACTTCACCTTACAAATAAACCTGATGTGCCCAAGAATACTTCACAAAGTCTCCAGGCTCTATAAGTATAAGAATCAACAATTTCACCCTCCCCAATGATAGGTGTCATGAAAGATGTACCCGAAGCCATCCACCCAAGTTGGCCAAACTTGAGAAACATGAAACATGGAAAAAAAAAATTAAAAGATTGAGAGGAGGCATATGGTGGGACCCACTTTGTAGTCATTTGCACAAGTTGGTTTATCTATCCCAGGTTCCAGGCACAAAAGTTGTTCTTATCCCAGTTCCACATACAAATAAAAGGAAGAGAAAGTCTCAACTTTCTTAACATAGCATAACTAAATTTGTAGTCAAATTGGTGGGGACCAATTGGTCTTGGTGTGTACTAGGTCAGGCCTAGGCCCTCAAGTAGGTTAATAGGTCCCCCCCAAAAGGCCTCTAAATTAGGGTGCTAGAATCTATGATCGGGGAGAACCGGCAGTTAGTTACAGATGAACCGGTTGAGTTGAGAAATACCCGGTCATTTTCAGGACTGCAGGAAAATTACCGATCATTTTAGAGGAATTTATGGAAGATGCCCCAATTTAATAAAGGAAAACCGAAGGGTGTCAACATGCAACCGGTTGGACTTGCCAACACTAGGATCTCAACCGATTATGCCCAAAAACCTCCCCGATCACTGGCTAGAATATCAAAGTAATAGTGACGTCATTTTGACACGCCATTGTTGGTTGATTATGATGCCTGCCGAGACGCACGAGACGTCACACTCCCGGCCGACATTCAGTTGGTAGGCAAACTTTGCAGTAGAAGACCTAATCCGTGAGTGAGGTTAAGGTATGTGGGTGTTATTTGGTCCGTTTTATTGTTCTCCAACTTCTACCGATTAGATTTATACAACAAAACTCGTGTTGCACTAGCAATCTACGATGAAACATCTGCAAAACCCATATTGACAATTGGACTTCCCCTGCTTTAAGTTATGATTATTGGAAGTGCATGTTTGTTGGTTTCTTAACTGGATACGTAGGTCATGCCCATTGTATTCACTATTGAGTGTAGAATGGTTATGAATATTTGAAGACGTAGTCCAATCTTTTTTCTTTTATATATATATATAATGATGTTTGTTTTTTGATCTTCACTGAATCACTACCAATCAAATATAGGGGTCCGATTAAGAAAACGAGCCACTTAAGACTCATGTACCTTAGATGTGTCTTATTTGGTTGGTTTTTGTTGTTTGCTACCTTATACTACTCGGATTCGCACGGTTGAAATTTATGTGCATATGTGAAATGTATTTGAAGAAGACAACGTTCACCCTCATTATTATCATGTTTAAAAAAAGAATCAAAGTGATTTATAAAATCAGAATAAGGAATGGGCCAACCCTTAGTCAAGTTCTTGCGTGGAACAACCAACAAGGTTGGTAGCAAAGGGGGGGGGTCAACTTCCACTTGAGGTGAGAGAAGCAATTATTAAAACCTGGTTTTCTAGCTTGTTATATTGGGATGGGTCAAGCTAGCTTTGCATAGGCCGATCTCATATTTATGACAATGGGTCCCATGCGTATACCCTACTTTAGATCCTAAAACCCTCTCAAACTTGGAGAGGTGGAAAAAGGAAGTCTTAAAAATTTCACCCAACTTTCAACATAGGCTTCGAAACATGACGAGCTAACAAGCTCTTAATAGAAAGTTTTCTCAAACAATAATCAAACCCACTTTTTCGCCCCTCTTTGGGGGACTTTACGGATAAGTCTAGTGACCAGAGAAGCATTTGGGCATAACCGGTCAAAATCCTAGTGTTCCAAGTCCAACCAATTAAATGTTGTGAACTTTCGGTCTTTCTTTATTAGTTTGAGATGTATTCCTCATATTCCTCTAACTGATCAGTAATTTTCCTGAAGGCTTGCAGTTGAACCAGTTATTTCTCAAACTCAACCGGTTCCAGTGTGTATGTTTGACAAATTTCATTTGACGTTCAACTTCAAATCCAAAGTGTCACGTGACGTTTTCAAAAACAAAAATGAATTTCAATTGACATCTACATTTTCTTCTAAAATGTCACTTCAATGTCACATGCCTAGTAGTATGTGTCATTTCAAATTTCTGAAATGTCAATTGACGTGTGGTTTTTTTCTTCACAAGTCACACTACATGTCAAAATCTAAATTGTGCGTGTCAATTGACGTGCATTTTATTTTTGTGCAAGTTTTTGTGTGTCAATTGCCAAAAACTTGCAAAAACTTTGTCAAACATATACACTGACCGGTTCATTTGTAACGAGCGGATTGTTCTCCCTGGTGGTCATTGCAGAGGCCATGGGGATGTGGCCCAACGAAGTATTCTTGATGAGATCCACACTATTTAGTGTAGGAAATAGATGGCTGGGTATAGGGAAAAACTTGGTAGTCCATTGGTCCTCCCAAGGGCATAGTCACTCAACTTCCCTCGGTTAAGCCATGAGTTGTTCATTTTTCTTAGCATTTGACTTGTCGATTTGTTCCAAAGAAGAGACATAGAATCATGCATGTTGGAAAGAGAAATGAAAATTTAGTTGTTGATATTCATGACAACTTGTGAAAGAACACATGTACATGGAAAATAATCAAGCTCATACATGAAGATATTGTGGTACTTGAAGATGGGACAAAAAAACTGGTCATGCAACATGACACACATGCCAAACTAATTGAAATAACACAAGGGGTCAAACTTCAACCTTAAAAATCCGTGCCCCATTTCATGTGTCTCTTGGATTTGAAGAGGTTATTCTACTATGCACGACAATATTCTAATAACAAGTATTTTCCAACTATAGATCTAGTATTCTTAATAGAAACTTGGAAGAAAGATGGAGTAGGTATAGCAGAAATCCATGGTTATAGTCATTTCTCTACTGCACAATATGGATCTAGCAACATACAATCAAGATCCACTATATGAGGACATGGGGTTATGTTGTATTTATTGGGAAGTCTATATGTAGATATGTCTCACATCTCCCTTCCACTCACATGGACACACAAGGATATAAGTATCTCCACATATATCTATATTGGCATATTCTACTTCCCACCCTATAGTGCCAAAAGCTACAAATCCCCAAATACATACCCTTACATATATATATTTTCATCCATCTTTAGGGGAGGTTTTTTAGTAGGAGATTTCAATGTTCAAACTAGGTCTCGCCAAGGACAAGACTTCCATCTTTAATGTCAACGGTAGTCCAGGTTCTACGTAGCTATAAAGCTGCCACAAAAGTCTCTGCTCATTGGCCAAGACGCTAACACCGAGGGTATTAATTAAAGCCGCTCTCTCTCCGCTGCTAGTGAAAAACAACCCTTCCCTGGGTGAGAACATCGAATTCTGTTGTGAGTCGGTTGAAATTGTGGCTTGTTTGTCTGAAACCCTGTGATTTCGAAGAGTTTTCTACAGCTCACTGTGACGTTTAGCTTGCAATCACAAAATGGATGACGCTCCGCTGTTGATCGCTTGAATTCGGTACCTGCTAGTCCTCGAAGTCTTCTCTACTCTTCTGTGCTGCCAGCTTCATTTCGGCACTGAAGGGGGCGGCATTATATCAAGTTGGACCCCTGTGGGGCGTCGGACCCACTGTCCAGGTTGATTTTCGAGCATAATCAGTAAAAAACCTGGAGTATCCAAGTCCCCCCGCTTCCATGTAGATCTTCCGGTTTAGGTTCTACAGATTCCTCTAAAATGATGCGTTATTCTCCCAAACTCTTGAACTTCGATTGGATGTTCTCAAACTCAACTGGCTCATATGTATCTAGCAGTTGCTTCTCTCCGTTCCTTGGTTGGATCCTGCTTGGCGATTTGCAATGTAGTACTTTGCTGCACTCAAGAGCACTTCGTGTCTGAAGTTATGATCACTGTCAGGTATGTGGGTGTTATTTGGTTCGTTTTTCACGTTCTCCTACTTCTACTGATTAGATATTGATTAGCCTCACAGCAATCGACTCACATAGATCACCCTGAAAGCAAAACCCCAGGTAATACAACCTACCCGAATTTGGGCAGAGCCATTTCACTTCAAACTAGCTGTCCACGGCAAGCTCAAGGATTCGGCAATAATCACAGATGAAACCACATGCAATTCGAGGAGAGGGAGGACGGGCCGACTTTTTACTTGAATCCCTCGCTCGGAGCAATTGCGGGCGTTGCTCAGGTGCAAAGAGAAACCCCGGCAGACTCCTCAAAACTAGTCGTTGGGGGCATCCGGCAAGGGTATTAGAAGGAGCAGGTGTGGACGGAGGTTTTCTGCGCCCCCTACATGGTACGAGATTGTGGATAATACCACCATGCTGTGTGAATGACGAGGTTAACTCTCTGGCCACTTTTAACCAAAAATCCACTTATTGACCCTCCACTGTGTAAACAGAGCAACTGTGCTTTTCTGGAGCATTATTACATAATAAAGCCATTATTTGCTAGGGTCAGGTGAGAAGGGGCCCTTACCATCGGGTTTTGTTAATGGAGTTCCTCATGCCCTTGTAGCTAAGACTAAATGCAATCAATCATAAGGGCCACAGGTGACACTTTTAAAGGTCCTACATTCTTGTGTCATCTCTAAGTACCGATGGGAGGGTTGGTGCTTGAGAAATAAAACCTCCGCTTTTAGACCATGTCACATCATTTGCCAACTAGACTAGGGATTAGATAACGTCAATGGTATGAAGGCCGTGTTCTTAGAACAAATTTTTACGCTAAGCTAGAATTAGGTGGGAAGGGGGCATTAGTGTAGTGTAAATGCATGTGTTTGAGTGGTAACTTATATGATAATGCTTGTACTTAAGAATAGACACAAATAGACTATTACGATTAGATTAGACTATGTGATCAAAATAAGGACACCATTGTAGGACAATATATTAGTTAACACATTTGGGAAGGCTCATGTGAACGCTCAAAGAGACAGAAGAAACTTCACTCTCACCTCTTATAAATTTTGCGTTTCAGCTCCTATAGTGACACTTAAACTGACCATCTTCATCATTCACTTGCTAACTGGATGACACAATGCACGATCCATACATCAGCCAAGAGTGTATATGGAGTTGGAAGTGGCCGTTAAAGGCCCACATACCTTATTTGTTCCGCACAGCTTACGAGCACCCAAGCAGAGGAGCCCTACTTTAACTCTTCTACTTTAATCTTGATGCTGAACTCTTCTTTGCAAAGAACTCTTCTTAAAATTCTTTTCATTTCTTTCGGAGGTCAAACAGCTAAACAGCCTGAAATTATGAACATGGATGTCTGTGCAGGGCACTGTTTCAATGCAACTTAAACTCCTGATGTCTAGAGCATTTTAAGATGAGCCTAAACTGAAAGATGAGGAAAAAATATGTGGTCGTATGAAAAGTGGGTGCACAGGAGAATCCAATGCAAGGGAGAAAGGGTGAGAGCTGGCGAGAGAATCCAATACACATCAACAGAAACCAACAAGCATGTTGTCCGTCTACCGAGACCTGAAGATGTGTGAAATTTGAGGTGTGAGAACCTCCTGAATGATAGGATTGAAACTTATGGGCATGACTGTACAGTATTTTGAGAAGTATATTACAAATTCCCACCGTTCCTGTGGCATGATCATCGGAACTTAACGAACGATAATCCCCAGAAAAGTCCAAAATTGCACAACCTGATTATTATAACTTGGTCTGCAACCTCCAGTCTTCGATTAGCCTAGCTTGCTTTAAATCTGACAAGCTCATTATTATTGACACCAGATATGAGGAGTTACCCTTGTGCAGCTTGTAATTTCTATAACTAAGTTGAGCACTTTACGAAAGGAACAGGTTTCAAGTAACACCAGGAAAAACCTTCATAGGTTCAATCGGCAACTTTCTATTTGATGATTTTGAACTCGTCGATGTGGCGAACGCCTGAGAGGGGCTTGGTAAAGAACCCTTTGCTGTATTCTTCAAACGTCATGGATCTATAGACAGGAGGATTGGTCTCCGAGATTAGCTCTTTGAGAGGTTCAATGACCGTGTCCTTTGTGGGGACGAAAAAATTCGGCACACTGTACCGTCCTACCGTGTTGTTGGCCATTGCTCGATGCATCACACTTTTAAACGTCCCATTGCTCAAAATCTGCCACCATTCACAAAACATTTGTGCAAATTATCAGCACACATTCAACTCGTCGACTTCCAAGTTCTTGGGTAGAGATAATGTGAACAAAAGATCGGTGAGGAGAAAGAAAATAAGTTCATATCCTCTAAATCAAACATGACTGTTGGTTGGGAGTTGGTTGTTTTGCATACGACATCTTCCATGTTTGGTAAGTTTCCGGTGCATGCTTGAGGTGGTGTGGACGTTTGGACGAAGAACATTCAATGTCAGTTCATTGAGGGCCAAACTCATTTTGGCATCCTAGGAGGTGCTAAACTGAGTTTGGCCCTCGATGAAACTGGAATACCTAGGTTGCTCTTATTTAAATTCAGACACTACCTCCGAGCGTGTACCATCACAAGTGGAAACAAATGATTGATATTGCATATAAAACAACCGATTGAGAAACATTGGGGACCAGCTCCCGACGAAAAGTTCCAATGAGTTAAAAGGATAACTCAATTGCGCTGGAGCTTGTTAAATAGCAGTGAGGTGTAAATTATTACTAAGAGCTTACTGATACTCAAAATCACTACAGAGTGCCCTGATAAAAAGATGTATCAAAATGAATATTTGTGATGCAGAACTGGATTGGAGATTAAACAAAAAGAACAGGTAGAGCTTGGGGTGAGGGAAAATCAATCTCCCCTTCACTGTGTTTGTCCCATTGAAGTGTGTGAGATCTCACGAGTTTATATAAGTGAGCTTTGTGATGCAACAGTTGATCTAGTTTTGAAGCATCTATGCCAATGTCTTGAGAGCTTAATCTATATCAATCTAAGTTTTGTAACTGTATTGCGACTTGGTGATTCAGGGGTTTGACAAACCTGCATCTGGTCGCCGATGTTGATCACAAGAGCATCCTTGGTGGGTGGAATCGGCACCCAGGCACCATCTTTGAGGACTTCAAGGCCAGGAGTCATATCTTGGTGCAACACAGTGATGATGCTGGAATCGGCATGGGGCATGACACCAAACACGAGCTCTGGCTGTGGACACTTCGGATAGTAGTTGAATGAAGTCCGAAGCCCCATCCTGTGTACATTCAACCGCTCCCCGATCACGTGTGGCTCTAATCCCAGAGATTCTGACAAAACCTCCAGAATTCGGATGCACAGCTTCACCACAGCCCGGCCGTAGGTGGTCACCACTTCCCTGCCACACAAACTCGTAGCAAGTCATGTCAAAACTAACCTTACCAAAACACTGGTGTTTCAGAAAAAATGGTTCAATTTACACAAAGGAATTCGTCGATGGAAGAATGCCAGCGACCATGTATATATGTATGTAGGTTACCTTGTGCGCTCAATGTCAAAACCTACCTTAGCAAAGACCTGGTGTTTCAGAAGGATGGGTTCAATGTACACAAAGGAATAAGTCGATGGAATTAGGATGCCAGCGACCATGTCTGTCTCTGTATGCGTGTATGTAGGTAGGTATATTACCTTGTGCGTTCAGGCTTGGGTGGCATGCAAGGATCAACGAGCATTAGTTCTTCGCCATAACTACAGATGGTGCAGCGGTCCACCCAATTGGCGACGGTGCCGGTCTTCTCAAACAGGCGGCCGTAGCCGGTGGTGTCCCCTGGCTTGATGGCATTCACTTCCTTTTCTTCAGGGCTCAATGCGAAAAACTCATGCATAACTCTCATCAGGTCATCCATCAGCTCCAGTGGCACCCCATGGTTCGTCACCTGCATACAAAGTATTCCAACGGAGAAATTTGACGTCAGCTTATGAATATCTAACTCTCAGGGCACCCCGGGCCAGCTCTTTTAATTTCACAAAGTAGTATCCTTAACTCTCACGATCCGGGATAGAGTTAGCTTATGGACAAAAAGCTAGCAGCATGCAAGAGATTAAATTACATTTGCTCGCTGGAGAGTCGAAACCACTATTGTCGAGTGCAGATGATGGATAATGTACATCAGATAGGATTAGACCCCCATCAGACCTGACAGTGCTGATGATGTCTTCTCCAAGAGCGGCTTTAATCAAAATACCAGTAGCCTTAAAGCAAAACGGTTGCGAAGGTAGCGTCTATGACCGAGCACAGATTGAGCAATCCGCTATTTGGTTGACGTCATGAAATCCTGCACTCTTCAGTCCCTCAAGTTTCCAAGCAAATTCTGGTGACTTTTAAGTAGTCCAGGGTTTCGCTATTGAAGGCACAGTCACCGAGGACACAAATTGGAAACTTGAAGCCCGGAGAAGACTAATATTGACCTTGTTCGAGCATTCATTCTCTGCACTCAACCTTGAACCCAGGCACACAACTTACACCCACCAGGGGTTGATGGTACTAGTGATGATAATAATCAGTGGGTTAAGCAATCCAATCCCAAGCGGTGCAGTTCACCTTGGATCGATATCCTTCAATCCTTGCCCTCATTTCCGAGGCCAAATGATCAAAATTCAGATCAGAGTAGGAAGTTCTGGAGTTGGAATCAATTCATACAAAGGATCATCATATGAGCAACCGACCTGCAAGAATCCCCACTCCTTGAAAGCTTTGGCAATCGCAGCCTTCACCTCACCCTTGTCATCTCCTTCCAGCGTTGACAGGTCGATGGATGGAACTTGGCGATTTTCGGGGAGCTTTGCCGTGGGTTGAAGGCGCACACTTTCCGGTTGCACCCACTTCTGTGGCACCTCCGTCATCCCTTGCTCCACTAGCAGTTGCACCATTTCCATGGGCACCTTGGTTTCGACCATCTTTGTCACCTCCGTCGACTCTCCGCTACTCTCCGCATTCGGTGGCATGACAGCAGCAGATGTATAGCAGTTGTTGAGCTTTCAGGACGATGCCAACGAAAATGATGGCAAGAAGAATATGTATATATATATCAGAAGCTCCCCAAAAGAAAATCACTACGACAATTTCTGTTACTTGTAAGATGATTATCTAAACTACCTCCTGAAAACATTCGGAGGCACTACTAAGCTCATCAACATTCTTCAAAAGACAAACTCCGGGCTTCAACCGAAAACTTCTCTCTGCTCTGTGCTCCACTTCGCAACAAAACAATTTTTTTTTAAAAAACCTCCACATGCACAACAACACAGCTCCGTCTACGTAGCCGTCCCTTCCCTTCCCTTCCCTGCCCTCCACGAATTCTCGGACCGAAAATTTCTCAGTGACGACGGTGCGGAGAAGCTCCGAGAAAACAAGCTCGACAGGTCAAGTCAACCACGGACTTCTTCGCGGCAAGTTGCAAACCTCGAAAGTTCGACTCACACTCCTCGGTACTTGAACTTGAATTCTTCCACGTGAGTCCCAGCTGCTGCTAAGCATATGTGCTCGTCACTTACAAACCTGAAACGGTGTTGATGATAACTTAGACTAGTTCAAATCTGCATGATTCAGAAGAAGAAGAGATACAGGTAACGTAAGGCTCAGATAGTAGTTTCTGGCACGCGATCATGGATCCGATAGTAGAAGAGTGGAGAAACTTCATGCTCCTAGTACGCAACTAGAAAGACTGACGGCCACCCGAGCTTCTTATAGTGCACTGTACCCTCCGCCATGAATCAGACCAAAGGATGAACCCTGTCCTGATCCGGCGGCCCTCTTGCAGGCGGCATTGTCCCCGATCACACCAACGTTTCCGTCCGGTTCCAGCCGTGAAATTGCTGGGATTATGTTGAGAAATAGATTCTGGCCCACCACTTTTCACACTATTACAGCCGAGGTGCCAACGGGTGGTGACGGATGGTGCCATAAGTGGCCAACACATTGTGATGGATGGTGCCACAAGCGGTGAAGGATGGTGGTGGATGGTGCCACAAGTGGCCGGTGTGATTAGGCCCTCATCAAGCAACTGCAAGTTGTAGAAATGGACATCATTCCCAATTAGTGCAAGGACAACCACTTATAAAAGAACCATCAAGGTGTAATGGGGTCTCAAGTCCCACTCATGTTAAGTTAGCAAGTCCCAACATGGAGGCAAAGTCCCAACTTTTGAGCCTGAAGAAACCATTAAAATATGGTTAATTATCATTGAAGTCGGCTCTTGATTATCTTATGCAAAACATTTGTGGGACTTGTGCTGAGAATTGGGTCTAGCTTTTTGCTCGACCCAACTCTCAACACAAGTCCCAAGCCTCACCTTTAAAAAATGTTGCCGTGTAGGCATCCATGTCATACTCGGGACTTAGGTGCTATTCGCATGCAGGACCGGACCTGAGGTGGAGCTCAAGTTGCCAAGTTATGAAGATCGGGTCCATGTAACATCAAGCATCCGCATGTGAACCGGTTCTCCTAGCAAAATCTTTCCAAATTTGTAGGATTTACTGGAATGTGGCAGAGTTGTGGCAGAGATAATCATTGGGAACATGGGAACAAGGCAAAAAGTTAGGGAGATATTCGCATGACATGAGACAAGGAGACATGTGGAGGATAATCTAAGTTTTTATTAGTAAGTCGGTTGATGGGAAGGAGAGTGGGTTTGCAAATCCTAAATTCAAGGATGGAAGAGAATGGAGGGACCGGAGCTCCACATCGGAAACCGGGTTGCCAATTTAGACATGCGAACCCCCCCGGGCCCGGTTGGAGATCCGGTCCGGTCCTGCATGCGAACAACCCCTTAGGCCCCGTGTGAAGCGGTAAGTCCCAACTTCCATGCTCACAACGGTTGAGGTTGCATGGATTGACCTCAAGTGATTGGGAGTTAGGACTTGGGACCCATGCGAACCGGCCCTAAAGGCATTATAAGGCTATGGCTCTTAAATGACCACAGTGTGTACCCCTCTTTTTTGGATGAGAGCATAGAGAAGTCCATGGACTATAGTCCAAAGTCTTTTGGAGGTCACAAGTCCTTAGTGTAAACGCAAATTCCTACTGCACTCCACCATGCCTACCTTCAAGAGTTGTCCCAAAAGTTTCCCCTACAATCCCACACCTGCAATATCCATACTTGCCATTTGGGATTCCATTTCTTCCCAAATCAGCCTAGTTCATGGTTTCTCTTGGATCAATCAAAAAATTACAAGAGCTCACTCATTCGCCATGTCTTCATCTTTGAATCAAAAGGTGGCTTTTAATTCATTAAAATATTATGGGTTGTAGTCCAAAACCACCATCATGTAAACTTAACATGGGGGTTTGTGACATATTAAAACTGACATGATTGTTAGTATGATTAGATTATGCATTCATAAACCAATACTTACAATCAATATTTCTCTTTACAATCTATTGTAAAATGTCTTTTTATCTCAATAGCTATTGATGTTTATTAATATCTCTACATCATTTCTTATTTTGAAATAAGTATGATTGTTGAACCATTGAGAAGTTGTCCCTTTTTGGGTATGGATTTTTTAATACATTTGCAACTAAAATCAATTATTTTAAATTATTTTAAAATAAACTCTAAATTTATTTACAAAAATCACACATTGCTTCTATCATCACAGAAAACCTTGCAGAAAAATAATTTCGTTGGCATCCTCATGGACGCTTCTGAAATGTCTCACTTGGACCAAAACGTCCATATGAGCTTTAGGTATAAGGGACCAAATATGGGCCTCAAGACATGGTACGGAGGTTGTTTTATTGCTATTTTGTCCTAGGATATCAAACCTTGGATTGACCCAAATTTAACATGTTTTAAAATTGAATTTGTGTTTCAATTGGAGCAAAACAAAATATTTAGAGAGTTGAGCTTTTAGAATGACGTAGAATCAAATACATACAAAATATATGTTCACACTTGTCTTACATAGGACTAGGTTTTCACTTTGTCTTTGAACAAGTTGCATTCAATATGATTTTAGTACCATAGACCAAGCAAAGATTGATACACCCTTGCCTTCATAATGTCACCCTCTATAATGTCACTCCCTTTGTTATATCTTGAACCCCTAGGGAAAGGATGTGCTCAGTTTAAATATCCCTCCTTGTTGTCACATTTCTCTCCCGTATATCATATGTTTTAACTTTAAAATAATCCACCAAAGAATTCAAACCACACGTTTGCGCACATCCTGTTGTCATCATTTAAACTTGTTGTGATGACTTTGTGTTGTTTCGTAATGTCACATGCTATATTAATTCTCTATTATCATGCATCCATGTTAAATCTTTAGACCACCTTAATATCACGTGCACTTTGGTTGGCACAAGCGTGATATTATGGAGGTTAGAGTGTGCTTGGGAGACTATTTACTATATATATATATACACATACAAAATATATAGCGGTGTCTTTGAATGGCTTAGTGTTTGTGGCATCTATGTAAACTCATCTATTATGGATGAAGGGTCTCTAGTAAAAAATTAGTGCCCTCCAGGTGGAGGAATGATATATTCCAACTCAATCCTACTAAGGGCCAGTTCACACACGAGACTGAAGCCTATGACCATTACACTTCAAGCACTCTCATTGGTGGAAAAGGCAGAGCTGGTCCAAGTTCGCTTCACACTACCCTTGAGGGACCAACGGAGTATGTGAATGCAAGATGGATGTAAAGTCTACATGGATTCCTACATGGCATCGAATGGATCATGTTTCATGGTCACTTGGACTATTTTCAAAAACTGCCTCTTGGAAGTAGGCCAACACAAAACCGGGAGACCATGGCACTCCAAACGCTCTCAACCGTTGATGTATTCTATTTTATCATGTGTGAGGACCCACGTGAATAGAAATTCATTGAAATAGCATTTGGTTGAGGACCCGGTCACATATGACTTCACACTACACTTGAGGGTCCGTGACCACACTACACGATTTTGGACACTTTCTTTTGGGCTCTCACAATTTCATGGTCACGGCTCTTGGCTCATGTGTGAAGTGGCCCCAACTCATTTAAGATCTTTAAGTCTTTGATGTATATTCTTTCTTCAGGCTATTGCTACGTTTCACCTTCCTCACGGATGAGTTTATGGAGATGCCACAAATCCTTGTCTGCCTTTATGGTTGAAAAGCCCATGGTGCAAATACTGTAATATGAGAGTATGTTCATAGGATTTTCTCAGCATGGATGTCCTCGAAATGCTCCTCTTCTATTCTTTCTATTCAGGAATAAAACAAATATAATATCTTAAAGGCTGGCTAAGTACTAAATTAATACTAGGCATCAGAATCCCAATCCAGAACTTAGGGAGCTTGTATTTATGCGAAATGAGGAGTGCAAATTATTTCTAGGAGGTGACCCGCCGAATCCTCGGGTAGCCCTCCACCGCCATCGCGGCCAACCTTTTGCCGCCGTCATCCCCGAGCGGCCAACACGCTGCGTCTCAATATCCTACCAAATCGTAGATTCTAGCAGCCAGTCCCTGAATCTACCATATCACAAAATCTCGTAGATCTCATGCAGCCTTTTCCTTAAATCTATAGGTTATGTGTATATCTTGTATTGACGTTGTCGATTGATCTGTGCTCGTCCTCCGCAGCGGGGAACGTTAAACTACCCCCCCCCCACGAACTTCGGGCAGGGGCAGCCCCCAGAAAGAAATCCATATTTTCTGGACCCGACCGAAATTTTTTGCCCGCCCGCCGACTTCGAAAAAACCATTAACACACTAAAAATAAAACAGTAATTTTAGTTCCGTTTTAGAATGACAAAGACCCTTTCAATGATAAGTCACAAAAATTATAACCTCAATGCTAATGAGGGTTTTGTAACATTTTTGACTTCCAAGTTGATTACATGCTTTATTGACGGTTTCACTTTGAAAATGAAATCCCAATCACTTGATTTACTCAATGGAAGTGAACATATATATTGGATTTTGGACCTTGAAGGTGAAGTGCAAGGATTTGTGGATAAGTGGCCTTCAAAAATGCAAGGGCAATGGTTTTTTCAAAGTCGGGCGGGCGGGCAGAAGTTTTCGGTTGGGTCCAGAAAATATGGATTTCTTTCTGGGGGCTGCCCCTGCCCGAATCTACCTCCCCCAAAAAGTTCTTGGGGGGGGGGGGTTTGACGTCCACCGCTGCGAACTACGAAGAAGTCGCCGGACACAATCCTGACTAGAATTGAGCCTAAAAAAATCAATTCACGGTGTTTACTGGAAGTGTATTGATGTGAATTGGATGGGAAAACCGGGCTTTTCCAACCTTTTTGTTGACGAAAAATTGTGGTTTGAAGCCATGTATTGGTGAATGCTCTGCTCTAAAGGGTTCAGGGAAGAATTTCCAGGATTGTCCAACAGAAGGTGTCCGGTGAGTTTGAGGTGGCTTGTATTATTTCTCTTTCGAATCATAGTTGCGGTTTGAATTTGTAATCTGGTAAAATTTTCTGCTCCATAGGGTTTAGGGTTTCATTGCTTACAAAATAAAAATGTCTACTTTTTATCACACGGCGTACCTGGGGAGTTGAGGTTGCGTGTTTGCCTGTTTCACTGTGACCTCGTCACATGTGAGAGTTGATGAAATACGTTGCGTGAGCATGTAACTATTGAATTTAGACGATTCTTGAGAGCTGAGTTGACATGTTCTGAGTGGAATAGGAAAATCTGTTTGACACCATGGTTATGGTATGGTGCGGCATGATATGGCCCGTGTTACATTCTCATCTGTGTGAGACAGAGTGTTTGAGGATTTTCGAAGTGATAAATTGAGATATGTGCGTATGTTGAAATGGATTGCAGTGATGAGCTTGTAGTGGGGTTATCTTCTCGAGTATGTTAGGGTTAGGTATGCATCAACAACTCTGTGAAGCTGGACTTAGCTGGCGAAGAATTTGGACGAAGACAAGAAATTGAAGGCGGCGCTAGAGATCACTCAAATTTGGAGTCTTTTGAAGGAGGGCGGCAGGGGTAATGTGATATGGATACACCACGATTTGTGTGGTTGCCATCCTCAGGTGTCTGGGCATGTGCACCACAACAGTCTTCGGATGGTTCCAGTACATCTGGGCAAACTGGTTCTCCCTCTCCAAATGACCATGACCACATCAATGTTCATCATCGTGAGAGTGCTCGTAAGAAGAAGCAGAAGACCATAGCAAGTATTGATGAAAAAGCTCAGGAAGACAGTTTAGGGTTTGGGGATCATGCCAGGAAGGATGGCATGAAAGAAAATTCATCAGCAGATGAAAGAAGCAGATATGTAGGTTGTGAAGATGATGATATTCATCAGGTGGCATCTTCTTCATCCCAGCATTCGACATGCGCAATTTGTCTTGGCAACATAGATGAGGAAAGAGGGGCAGTTCTTCAATGGTGTATGCACCGTTTCTGTACGCACTGTATAGAAGAATGGAGCCGTGTTCGTCGAGTATGCCCCTTGTGCAAAGCAGAATTCAGTGGGTGGTATTACAATGTTCAGTCTAATAATGAATTCGAGGAGAAGGTATTGGAGCCTGTTGTTATAGAGTTGAATTCGCAGAGTAGCCGATGGGATAGGGTTCCAGGCAATTTGAATTCGAGATCACTCTCCTGGAGGTTTCCAAGGTTAGTCCCTTAATGCTGATCATTAGTTTGTGTGCATCTTATAGAAAGTTGAAATGACCTAAGCATTACTGGTTGAAGAATGTTCATCTCCCATATGTTTGCAGTGGTGTAACTAGAAAGTCTTTCATGGAACTGAAACTCCGGATACATGCTCACTTATTAGAGTTATCCTGACTCAATATGACTTCTTATCAGGAGTCGGTCCCTACGATTTTCCATTGGTTACTAGCATACAATATCAATTATGTTTTCCCACTTGTGGTGCATGCTTGGAGGTAGTGTTTGAATCTGAATGAGGAGCAACCTATTTCGTTCATTGAGGGCCAAACTCATTTTAGCACCTCTTGGCATGCCAAAATCAGTTTGGAGCGAGTTTGACCCTCAATGAACGGATATAGAATGTTCGTCATTCAATCATCCATGCTTACCTCCAAGCATGCACTGAAAACTTACTGAACATGGAAGGTGTTGATGCAAAATAACCAACTTCCAACCAAAAGTCTTGTTGAGTTAGAGGATAAATCCGTTAGATGTGAGGAGATTGTATCTAACACAGATCAGGTTGAGAAGCCCTACATTGTTGAAACATTATGCTGTAACTTTCCTATGAGCAGGCTAGACGGTTATTTATTGCAACTATGCAAAAACTCCTAGCAGATTGCCAGAAAGTGATTCTGCATCTGTGACAAATGAAGGCTGCTGATAGGTTTGGAATTTTCTTTGTGTAATATTCAAGGTCATGATGATAGTGAGTGGTTGTGTTGATTGATGTTGTGTAGGGGACGTGAGAGGGGCAGAGGAAGGAGACAAAGTCAGCCTAGGCAACAGGCTGTCTCTCGTCATTTTACAAATAGGTCAGAAGCCGTTGGGCGCTTGGTTCCGTTTCCTACTCAACGTTCCTTTGATGGCCCAAGGCGATGCCAAGGTGCTAGATTTATTAGAAACAATGAAGAAGAGGCAGCAGCAAGAGCATTGCAATGGCGAGCAAGGTGAGCTAACCCCCTTGTATTTGAGATTGGAAGAATATTTGATTTGCAAGGACACTAGATCTTACTGCATTGCTGCTGTTGCACATTGTTGCACATTGTTCTGTAATTACTAATACTTGCTATGTATGCAGCATTTACAGAAAGGGATTGAAAGCCCGTCCTTTTGAAATACAAAGAAGAATAAGTGGCCCTCAAGTGAGTTGCCTTGAGTATTTCTTTTTGCCTGCTTTCACCTTGAGTGTACAAGGTTCAAATACAATCTCTAGTTTTTTTTGTTTTTTTTTGTTTTACATTGTAAACATAATGGCAATTGAGGCAGGCTTGGATTTCATTGAACTTATAAGACTTGGTCAGTCATATGTCCAAGTCTGCTGGAATGTCCTATTAGTGTGGGTTATGATTATTTCCACTTTAGTGGTTAACTAGGTGGGTCAATATCAATGTGCAGTTGCTGCATATGTTGTTTGAAGATAATTATGATATCTTATGTGTTGCCACACTAAATTAAAGAGAATTCTTGTGTCTTCAGGTCTAAACTGCATATGAGTTTGAATTTCCAGGCCGAAGTTTATCCTAGGGCAGGTCATTTTCAGATAGATATTATAGTGCTAGTGAGAGGGTCTATTGCATATCTTTAAGAACTCATGGTCCATTCTGCAGGCAGCAGTCCAAGGCCTAGATGCCAAGGCAAGAGCTGAACGGAGATTGGAGCCATGGATACGACGTGAATTGGAAGTACTACTACAAGACTCTAAACCAGATATATTGGTCCGTTTGGTACTAGCCCATTGGTTTGCAAAGGAGCATGAGATATCTAGTTCCTCTTCCCAACAAGAACGATCAGTGAGACAATCAACTGCAAACTCCCGAAGAGCTAGAACTACGTCTGGTGTAGAAGGTGGTGATGAGAAACTTATTAAAGAGCTCGAGCCTTTCCTTGGGGACAAGGCCAGCATGTTTTGGCACGAATTG
The DNA here is from genome assembly GCA_964035585.1 of Polytrichum formosum. Taxonomy (NCBI): domain Eukaryota; kingdom Viridiplantae; phylum Streptophyta; class Polytrichopsida; order Polytrichales; family Polytrichaceae; genus Polytrichum; species Polytrichum formosum. The sequence goes on along the minus strand of OZ037941.1, from coordinate 25,928,620 downwards.
TGGTGAGTTCCCATTCTTTTGTGTTTTTCCTTATTTTCAAATCAATGTTTACTGGTTGGCTAGAATGTAGGGTGCAACAGGATTAAGTGTCACAGAATCTAGAGTGCAACTATGTCAAGTGTCACGGAGGTGGATCCTTCTTTGTCCCATTAATAAGTGTTCGGGTTCTTCCCGTATGTTATCATTTCCTTTTGAGTGCAGACATACAAAAGTAGGAATCAACATTGTGACTAAACAATTGTACAAGGTTTTGTATTTGGCAGTGAGCATGATCAGTTCATGTCCACTTTGAAGAATTTGTTTCTGATTTTGTCCAATAGGTGTATTGGATTGTCTTGTTGAAAATCTTAAAGATGATGGAGATGGTGGACACCAAACTCCTTGTACTCACACTAGGTTGGTTTTTTTTTTTTTTGGGTGTTTTTGTTTTTGGCAAACAGCTGTTTTGCACAAAGTCCTTTTACCATGAAGGCATACGACACTATTGTTGTGTACCCCATACCCGAGATTGAAGGGAGCAGGAATGGCAATCAGAATGAGAGGGTGTCAATTCAAAATGATATTTCAAATCGCACCATGGCAAGAGGACTTTCTAGATCTCTTGAGCAGAGTCTTGAGAACAAAGAGTACAGTTACCAGGAAAACCATAATCAAAATTTAAGAGCTGGTAGACATACTCATCCCCAGAATTCCCCTGCTGATAGCCTTAGTTTACATCGTAAAAATGGTAGCAGGGATAGTGCTCAAAGATCAAAAGCTCCACACACACTTGATTCGAAATGTGAGCAGCGCAAGAAACGACAGCATTTGGATGCTCTCTCTGGTGCAGAGGATCGTTGGCAGATGTCTTATTGCTAAACTTCAGGAGTTCTGTTCACCACTATGAAATCCTCTGAAGTTTTGGAATTTTGAGGTATAAGAGGACATTTGAGCTGAAATGTCCTCACTGGGGTTAAATTATTTACCAGCGAAAGAAACTGCTGCAGCCTTAACATTGCCCTCAGGGGCCGGCTGCAAACCACAAGAGGACATTTGAGCTGTCCCAGCCTGCCTGGCCTTACATTTTAAAAGGTGAGCTTTTGCTTTATCGAAATGATGCATTTAATGATGTGCGGTACTGCAGATCATCAAATCAATCAACTTTTTACAGCCTGCATATTACTTCTATTTATTTGCAGATATTAACTCCATGGTCACTCTTTTCTTTGTTGCAGGATTGCTGCCAAGGGTATTTTGAGGAGACGTCCCATGAAGCATTGCCGTGAAGGTTAGCAGGCAGTGATATTAATTCAATTATGACACTCTATGGTGTGGAAACGACAGAAGACCTTCTCTGCAATCTACAAGATATCAGTTCACAGGCACTATGATGTGCCAGTGCATTTATTTACATTGTCTAGGGACCTTGGTTCACACATGTATTTATATAATACACTGTAAAGTATATAGTTCCAGTACATACTGCCTTTGTGTCTCTGAGTAGAAGGTATTTGCCAGGAATGCATGAAAAATGTCAGTGCCGTATTGTTCTTTTGATGGTGCAGATTTGCTATACCTTTCAAATGCCATAAGTGACCAGCAAGAAAATATAATATGTGATTCTTACCAGAATGAATGAAGACCTGATACCATTGTGAATGCTCCTGTAACTAAGCCAAGTTCTGAAGAGTGATGTTCTCCACGTGTGGGCATGATCATCATTGCAATTTATTTGTGACTGGCTGAAGTGGCTGAAGGTGTAACTAGAGGCTCTATTTTTCATGCTGAGTGATCCATCAATATATCTAGAGCCAAATAGTCTGAGAACTTCCAACTCCACAGGGATTTCGGCATTGGATTGGATCACATAAGGTAGATGAGGCTATTTGGTTAGCTTCCTTAATTGGACACCTATTTTTGGCTCCTGATCGGCAGTACAGTCACTTCAATTCGGTGGGTGAGAAATACGTGTTGATTTTGCCGCCCCCTTGATGATATTTGGGTTAGGGTCAATTTCCATGTAGGATGCTCACCCACCAAATTCTAGTGGAAATGTATATGCCACTAGGTGGAATCTACATGTCCACTAGAATCTGGTGGGCAAGCAGCCTACATGGAAACTAACCCTTTGTCATTTTCGCAAAAGTCAAACTACACCCACCATCCTCCATAATGAGGAGTGTTATCTATTTAGCTATGATGCGCTTGATTTGTGCTTGAGATGGGCAAATTAGGAGGTGGCAACTTGGGCAAATTAGGAGGCGGCATGTGGTTGGGACTCGGGAGGTCCTAATTTGCAGTTGCTAACATGCTCAAGCTTCTAATGCTTTAATTTATTGGTTGGATGATTCCATAGAGCTAGAGGTGTCCACATTAGCCTCACCTACCTTAGGGAATTATCTCATCTAGTTAGCAATTGCAAATTATGAAGATTGTCATGTTTAGTTTCAAAATCAAAGTTGACATACAAATGCTTTGAGAGGTATCTTTCTTTATCTTTGTGATGCTTTGATGCTTTCTTAAGAAAATTGAAATTGTTGGACTTTGGAGTTGCCAATGTTGTTAAAACAGACGAGCCTCACATCATCCTCCAATATATCCTTCGTTGTCTAGGCCAATATTGGCTCCCTGAGCTGACAGGGTTAACCCTTAAGGACATGGGGTCTCAATGTACAACCAATGGCCCTATAAAACATGATTTATGAACATGAATTATATTTTATATATTTATGGGTTTGAAACCTTGTTGTCTACATTGTCTTATGTCAAGGAGAAGATAAAAGTTTACTCATACTCGACATTGATGATGAAAATACAACACATGTATTTGCATACAAGGTAACTCAAGCTGCATATTTGAATTCAAATCTTTACTAACATCAATGTATTCAACCGATTCAAAAAGTGCATTTGCAGGATGAGTTAAATAGGGTCATTTTTTAATATAATTTTCTTAAAACAAAAATGTAGAACTTTTATTTATGCATGCTCTTAGACGCTTAACAGTTGAACGAAGACTGTCGTACATCTTATTGGCTCTACCATGTGGGGAAGAGACTTAGTGATGGTCTCTGAAAATGAGCCAAAAGTTTGGGCATGTACCTTGAATGTTACACATCCATATACTAGGTGCATGGGAACTCACGATTGCATGCAACTAATGTATCACATACGTTACAGTTTTAAGCAAACATAAGAGCAAAGACAGTGATCCTACATCTAGATTTGCATCCGGGGAATAGAAAAATAGCCTCCATCTAGGATGCAAATCCAGATGCAATTAATTCCTTACCCTCCAACTAAAGGTAAAGATAGTCTACAAAGTAAGTGCCCTCCAACGACCTAAAGTACACTCTAAACTTCATAGTATCACACCTACAGCAACCAAAGTGCACGTGATATTACGGAGTTTTGTAGTGTTAACATGGATACGTGATACTAGTGAATTAGTGTAGCATGTGACTCTATGGGATAACACAAAGTGCAACATATTAAATGGTGTGGTGTGGTCCACTCCACTTGGCTTTCCTGGGCGATGTGGCAGATGCATGCACCAACATTCAACAAGTGGCAGAAGAAGAAGAAGAAGAAGAAGGTCACACTCCACATATTGACACATGGCACAATGCAAGGGTGTGGGTTGACTTCTTTGGTGGTTTGCATTAATGACAAAATTCATGATATAAGGGAGAGAAAGGTGACAATAAGGAGTGAGATTTGAACTACGAACATTCATCCCCTAGGGTTTCAGGATATTAGAGAGTGAGTGACATTATGGAGGTTGATATTACGCAGTTTAGGGTGTACTTAAACTCTGGGATGTGACTAATTGTGGGTTTGTATTTAGGTAAATCAACTTAATCAGTGTCCAGGGAGATATGATTCTGGTCAAGATTGTAGTCTTTCCAAGACCAGCCACTTACATGTTGACATCTTTCGGTTTTGCTTCATTAAATTGGGGGAATATTCTATGAAATTCCTCTAAATTGACCGGTAATTTTCCTGAGCCCATGGATTTGAACCTGTTATTTTTCAATCTCAACCTGTTACATATATATATATATATATATATATATATATATATATATATAGTTTACAATAACCGTCATCCCGACTTACTTTAGTTCATCAACTTTTGGTATAATTCGCATCTCAACATTTTTGTGATGAAATATTGTCAAGGATGACTGAAAATTGGATGACAAGTCACTTAGTGAGTGATAGTATTTGCAACATTGTAAATATATAATGCCCAAATTTGTTTACAAGGAATGTCAAATAATGTTAGGTTACATTTAGTGTTGGTGACACTACACGGGTGATTTACAATTAGTATTGAGCAAGAGAAATGGAATGGTGACACTGAATACAATATTTAGTTTATTGCTAAGCATATTAAAATTGGGTAATTAGACACGTATTAATTAGAAAGTTAGACAATGAGATATCCAAATAACTATGTACAAATAATCATATAATCTTCTAATTACATACAATTAAATATTTATAGAATCACATACAAGATAATTAGATGATAGAAACAATATATTTATATACATATTACTTAGGTAATCAGATCATCAATTTAATTAGTAACCAAATAATAAATCTAATTAGTAATTAGTCCATATTGATATGTAAGGACATTGAAACTCCATCCGTCAATACAGAGACCCCTTAGGCGAAATGGAGTGACAACTCATTGTTAGGAGTGGACGTTCAATTCATGTTGTGAAATCTTCTCTCTACTTGACGGGAAAAACTAGCTAGGTAAGTAGGAAGCCAAGAGCCCACCCACCGCAAGATAGGCAGTAAACCCCACCCTGCATCAAGAGGATTCTTGAACATGGTAGGGCCAACGGGCTCAAATTCACAACAAATTGTCCGACGCTGGTTGTTTATTTATTTATTTACAAGTGGACTTGACCTTGATTTGTAACCATGGGTCACTTTTAAGCAGCAAAAAGACTTGTTCTTTGCACAATAAGGCTCCTTGCAAATCTCGCCACTATGCAAGGAGTTTTGGCACTCCTTGATCACTTTTCATCTGTAACTACAATATGCAGGCATTCGGTCCGAGACGACCCTCAACTATTGGATGATGGTGGAGAGATACCCAAATCTTAAGGAAGAGGTTGGCGGTTCGATTCCCAACTATGAAATCTCCTCTCTATTTGACAAAAACTTGCCAGGTGGTGAACGCCTCCTGTGCTTTGGCGCTAGCCTATCGGCCTTCTGTCTCCAAAAAAAAAAAACAATATGCAGTAACTCACTCCCTTGCATCTACGGATGTAAAGTGCAAATAGAGGGTGAATGGGCTTGCTCTAACACATTCCCGTTCATATGCAAGATAATACTAGGGTAGAAGACATCAACATTTTCGAGGTAGATTGCACAATTATGTCAGCTTTCAATAAATAAAAAGCTCAAAAGAACCTGGGCAATGGAAGACCTGTGACGGTCTCTATGTTGACAGTGGGATTCGAACCCACGCCCTTTCGGACCAGAACCTTAATCTGGCGCCTTAGACCAACTCGGCCATATCAACTTGCAGGTGTTTGCACTAACTAGTGAACAACTTTTAGAGTATGTCAGAGAAAGATTTTTGGACATTGTCCAATCGATCAATCAAGGTTGTCATTTCCAAGTTCAGTATTAGAGTTCAGATGCAAAAGTTCCATGAGTGATTAGTGTTTGATTTCCCAGTCGCGTTGAGAAATTACAGAAGGTATCTCATACAGTTACAGGTGCCTTACGAAACCATCACTACATATAAAATCAAAAACACACTTCAAATTTCCAAGTCAAACATAGAACACACTCAAACCTCTTGGCAGCAAACGAGGCAGTGTGTTGATAGAACTTAGTTGCGACATACCAGTTTCAACATTTAAGTATAAATAGTATTCTGTGACAATGGAGAAATCGCCTGCTGTTGGCACTCAGATGTAACACTTGCCCTTTCCAGCCCTACCTTTTCTTTACACACTTTAATCTATACAACACACGATCGAGGGCATTCTGGAACACAGCCAAATAATGGATTTGATGTCACTTAGAATGAATGTTGGATAAATAACTAAACTAACCACCGAGTCAAGGGAGAGCCCAGATGCGAACACAAGCATCATCCCCTCCACTAGCTAAAGTTGAAGGGTCTACAAAGACAAGGGCTGAAACAGCCCCTAAGTGAGCATTTTTAATAGCTGTGCGAGTAGAGGCTGCTTTGGAGACATCATATACATAAATGGAGCTGTCCACTGATGCTGTCGCAACCTTGGAGCTGTCAGGGGACCATGCAAGAGTATTTATTCGAGCAGTGTGGTACAGCATATTCTTTACCTTTACCTGCACAAATGAAACAACATCAAACAGTAATATACATCAAAATGCAGCCCAGAAATTTGACACAAGCAGTACTATAATGTGCATTGGGAGAGGCCTTCTAACCAACTCCCTGAAATTCTTCAAGATATTTTTAAAAGTCACTCTACACCATGATGAGAAATTATGAAGGTTAGCCCTCAAAGGTCAGAGAGGCCCTATCTGGGCCTCATGATGTCAGACAGGGGTTTAAGAATACTTTTCATGTATTTAGCTCAAAGTGTCAAATGTTACCCTGTCTAAACTTATCCCATTAATCATATGCATTCCTTGAATCAGAGCATACGATATGTAGAATGATTTATAGGAAGGTTTGAACTTGTATTAATGAACTTCACTCAAATACATACCACGAATATGTTATCACCGTTGTCACATCTGACTTTCTTTTCACTTTCTTTACATGATTGGTTGTCTAAATATGGATTCAATACCTTACACTAAGCAAAATATCAATGCAACACTTGTTAAAGGTTCGTACACATCATCATGTATCCTGTATAAACAGAACCATGATTGAAAGGCAAACTTGACACAAATTATGGCAAGGCTGTTGGGACCACCAAAGGGTACAATTCTTGAGAAGTCCCTTGATAACTCAAATGAAGGTTATAGTTTTGATATATGAATCTTACCTCCCTTGTCACCTGATCCCAGATCAAAGCCTCCCGATTTTGATCTGCTGACGCAATCATGGATCCATCTGGAGAGTAACGGACTGCTGTGATTTCTCCCCGATGTCTTTCCAAAACCGCTTCTTGTGTCAAAGTGTCTCCTTTTACTGCATATATGTATAACTTCCCATCCTGACCACCTACAATCGCCTCAGTTCCGTCTGGAGAAAGTGCGGCTGCCGTCGCAATGTAGTCGACCTCTGTTTTTGATACAATTGTTGATTTGTGGAGGAGGAATATTGCTGTTTCTGTGGGTACTATAGTTATCTCTGGGCACTTTGCAGCAACATCCAGATCCCGTGGCAGGATCCCAAGGTCCACAGGCTCTGCCTCTGCGTAAGCGTCTCCTGGGAGTGCTACTCGTCGAAACTGGGCACCCAGAAATAATGACACCTTATTAGAAGATGAAACCCAGATATAATAAACACATACACATTTGCAAAGCAGATTAAAAGAGGTTAGATTCTGAAATAAACTGCACCCAGGTCAATTTTGATGAATATTAATCTTTGATATAACCCAGGGTGGTAAGATACGATGTCACCTTTCATTCTAATGAAAGGCATTAGGTAAAATCAGCATACACAAATCTTCCCGGACAGCTGGTCCTGAGATGCCTATTTTGATGAGCACCAATAAATCTGAGGAAAACTCATTCTAGTGTTCCTTGGTGATTGGCATTAATTGGCTGGCTACACCCTTGAAAAGAACATCCTTGTGAATGAAAATAACAAGGCAGCCAAAAATAAAACCAGGATGAATACCAGATATAAACCTAGATATAGAAACACAAACATATTTTGTAAAGTAGTAAAGACATTGGATTCTGTACTAAACTGCATCGAGGGCAGTTCTAACCCAGAGTGCTATGATGCAAGTCATCTTCAGTTCTAATGAAACACATCAGGCACAGTAGAGTGTACAAATCTTCCAGGGGTGTGATCCTAAAGTGCTTATTGATAAGCACCAAAAATTTGAGGAAAAGCTGTTTAAGTGTTCCTTGGTGATTGGCTTTTGATTGGCTAGCTACACCCTATAAATAAATCTTACCAAACAAATGGCTACCATGAATTAAGAAAAACAGTACACAAGCCCAAATAATTAATATCTTTTAATCAAATCAAGACGAAAGTTGGAATGTACCAAAGTCTCAAGAGGACTGGATCTTGTAGCAAATAGCTGGAAAGCTATCAGAGTAAGTAAAAACCCATTCCAGAAACCACTTCAACTACTATTTTAACACATTAATGTTATATGTAAAGTCTTGGGATTTAATTCCCAATGAGTGGCTAAAAGGAGAGCAATTTTATAAAATTGCCCAAGTTTTATGAAGGCTTAAATTAACATGGTCAAAAAGTGGTGCAGGACTTTGAAAAACCGGCTTTCTAGCTTGTCATACTAGGATGGATGGGCCAAGCTAGCCTTGCATAGGCGGATCCGGAATTTAGAATGGCAGGTCCCATGAGCAGACCCTATATTAGATTCTGAAGTTCTCTTGAAGTTTTTAAAATGGCAAGAGGAGGTCCAAGGAATTTCACTTAACTTTCAAAATAAAGCTTCAAAACATGACAAACTAATGAGCTCTTAATAGAAATTTCTCTCAAAGATGGATCAAATCCACAGTTTCCCCCCACTTTGAGGGAATTTACACATAACTCTATTAGTAAGACACATACCTTGTTATCCATCCCACAGGTGATCAGTTCACCACCTTCAGCTAGCATATACATAGCAGTGTTGAGGGTTCCATTCTTCTGCAAGCGTCCATGGTATCCAGAACCCAACTTCCACTTCACAATGACACCATCATAACTGCTGGAATATAGCTCGAGAGTCTCTCCCTCCTTCGCAATTGTGAGAGCTGTAATACTCTTCAAGTGTCCAGACAAAACTCGCATAGGCTTGCTTGGCTTGGAGAGAGTTAAATCATTTATGACACCTCCCAAAGATATTGAAATGAGATAGTCCCCCATCCACAAACATCCCACTTGCATGTCATCAGCCCCACCGACATCGGAGAACGTGTAAGTCGTGTTCACTTGTCCAGAACCTTCTTCGGAGATGTCCCAAACTTTTGCAGTTTTGTCTGCAGATACTGTAAGCACCTACTCGAAAATTCAGCCACCATCTATCAGCCACCTTTTACACTAACTTAAGGCCAGTTTACACAATGACCAAGGGTCGTGACCATGAAATTGTGATGACCCTTGAAACTCATCTGAAGGCCATACCATGGAAAATTAAAATTCAATTTGGGGCATCACAGGCCTTCAAGTGTAGTATAAAGACTTACAACCCAGCTCTCAACCAAATACATTTCAACCATCCGACACAACAGTTGTGATGAGATTATGAAGTGCCATGGTCTCCCAGTTTTGTGTTAAACCCACATATTTGAGGTGGGCTTGACACAAAATTAGGTGGACCATGAAATAAAATCTATTGCATGCCATATAGAACTCCATGTAGCTTTTTCATCCATTCAATCTTCCTCGGTCCCTTAGGCCCTGAAGCTCTAGTGTAAAGTGCTCCTTATTGTAGCTCATGACCCACATCATTTCTTCAGGTCAAGATGTCCATGAATTTGTCCAGACTAACAAATGTCTCACCAATTGACTGCCCCCATTCAGAATATGCTATAAAATATACACCCATTACCCCTCATTAGTACCCGAACACTGCTTGGGGTTGACACCAATTTCGGTACCAGGTGAGGAAAAACTCTATTGGCCTAATCATAATATCCATCCATTTCAGTTGAATCAATTCTTGAAATCACAAAAGATGTTAGTCATAGCAATATCATTAGGATAATATTTTAAGGGCTAGGGTTCTACCTGCTTCCCATTTGGACTCCAACTAGCTGCATAGATACTCCCACTGTGGCCGTCTTCCGTGGAAAGCTCTCCAAGCTTCTCACCAGTTTTCCCATTGAAGAGAAATCCCTTCTTGTCTGACCCAACAGTCAGAAACATATTTCCATCCGGAGAAAATCGGACACAGTTCACAAAATTCAGATGTTCTCTGCAGGCCAAAAAGCACATTAGAGCTCTGCTAGAATGCCTTTAGACCTATTTTATAAAATCAGAATTTTCCAATATTCTCATCAAAGCATATTTTCTCTAACCAGGTTCTTAAACCCTAGGCACATTGGAACCTGAGAACATTGTAAATCTCTCTGGATTAGATTTTGCACTGCAGTATTACTCAGGTCAACTATAGGTAATTTGATTACACAGGATATATTTTATATTTTATATATTATATCAGTTATTAAATAAGCTACAGCTCTAGGGTTTAGAAGTTTACTTTCAGACAAGGCTGGCATCAATGGACAATGCCTCTTTTTGGGGTTTTTACTAAATATTTCGTTGAGGAGTCAACACTATTTCTCATCCCTCTTTCTGTTTCTCAAAGTGCCACATGCCTGTAGGATGTCTTGAATCGAAAGGGGGGTCCTTCGTAGAAATTTACAAGAAAGTCTTCTCCACAAGACACGATGCGAAATGGACGCGTTGGTTTGAACGCACAGCTGAGCACCCGCCTTGAGTGGCCATCAAACTCCCCAACTGTTGATCCTGAATCCCATCTACACATAAGATGCACATGTGAGCACCAAGGTTAACCAACATAACAGAACCAGGAAAAAATCAGGAAAAACTACTACTTATTGACTTCTACAAAAAAATTGCACTGTATAAATGTTGGGCCCCAAAATACAAGACGACATAACATATGTCAGGCAGTAAACCTTTAATCAACATAAAGAGGTGGCAAGAAAAGATTTACGTCTAGGTATTTTTGCAAGGAAGGACTAGAATGATTTTCAATAAATTTTGGAATTGAAAAGGAAAAACTCTTGGTTCAAGATTTGCATCAAACTGAACAAAAACGAAGAAAGAAACTGAGGACAAATCTATGCCAACATGCAACTGGTTTTCTACAACAATTGAAACATGCTCATCAATTGCAAAACACAGAGGCTCCAAGCATTGTGTGGATTGAGTGCTTGACAATCAGAATATTGCACACAGTTCAATATAGCAGAAATTCATCGCTACAATTGAACAACAGAGTGATTGAATACCAGAATGCTTTCTATCAAATATTCAAGTTGGAGAGGTAAAACCTATCAATTTAGTGACCAAATCCGACTAAAATAAATATCAAAGAGGCAGAGAACAATAAACTCGCCCTGCTGTTTTGGAATCCAGGTGGTGAGAGATAGAAGCAGTATAATGAACTGCTCATTTTGCATTTCATATCCATTAATACTTCTCAGCTTGATATAGCTACAAGTGTGTCAATTGGTTCAACCGAAACAGCCCAGATAAAGTAACAAAATCAATGACAAGGAGAGGAGTAATGCTGAATTAGCACAAGAATGTTATTAGTCAAACAAATTTGAGGTGGAGAGGAAATAACTACTAATTAGGTAAACAAACTTTACTGAATGAACATAAACAGCATAAGTCCAGGAGTAAACCACACTCCTAGTTCTTGGACATCTGGACCAATGAAGCAATCAAATTGTTGATTGAAAACCACAATATGAATCACTTTCAAGAAAGGACCTCAACATGCACAAGATTATAAATAGGCAGCATAACAAGCTACACCATTGCATTCTAATTCCAACAATACGTGTTGGATTTGGATAGCCACATTGACATTTGGTGCAATCAACACAGAACAAAACAAAAGCAATTGTGAGAAAACTGTTGAAAACATAGCAAAGAAACGAAAAAGGGGATTTAGGAGAAGTGAAGGTGTAGTACAAGAATGCTCTGACATACAAAAATATTGTACAAGACATGAATAGGCAGCATAGCAAGCTGCACCATTGCACTCTTAAGTCCAACAACGCTTGTCAGCTTTGCATAGCCACAAGTGACAATCGGTGAAATCAAAACATAACAAAACACGGGCAATCGAGAGAAAAACAATAATTTCTTTAAAAAGGCGAAGCAGGGATTGAAGAGAAGTGAGTGTTTAGTATAAGAATGCTTTGACGTACAAAATAATAAACAAGACATAGATAGGGGGGATAACGAGCTGCATTGGTTCCAAATTCCAATAGCATTTGTCGGCTTTGAATAGCCACTAGTGACATTCAGTGCAATCGAAACAGAACAAAATAAAAGCAACTGTGAGAAAATTGTTAAAGGACGGGATGGAGGAGAAGTGAGGGTTTAGTACAAGAATGCTTCGGCATGCAAAACAATGCACAAGACATCGATAGGCAGCATGGCGAGCTGCACCACCATTGCGCCTTTAATTCTAAAAGCAATTAAAGGATTTGGTTAGCCACAAGTGCCATTCGGTGGAATCGAAAAGCGAGAAAATTGATGTAAAACAAAGAAGAAGCAGGGGATTGAGTACAAGTGAGGGTTTAGTACAAGAATGCTTTGATGAATGTTGACCCCTTGCCGTCACCGCACACCACAATGCGCTGGCCATCCGGAGACCACTCCAAATCATCAATGGAGCCGGAGAGCGCCCGGATCTCGAACTTCAAAGTTCGATCTTCATTCCGGGCCCAAACCCTGACAGTACCCGACACGTCACCGGAGGCAATCCATTCCCCGTTGGGCGAGAACCTGGCCACGGTAACCGGGTACCCGTGCTCTCCGTATACCTCGACCTTTAATGGATCCTCCAAGCTGCGAAGAATCACCGATCTGCCACTGCAGTAGGCGATCAACGCCGATTTGGGGTGTCCCGACACCAAAATGCCTCGCCCTCGCTCCGTTGCTGGCACGGAAGCGAATGTTTCTGCCAATTTCGCCATAGATCCAGTTCCGGAATCGGGCGCAACGACCTCAGGAAACGATTTGGATTTGCAATGCGGGTGCGGGAGGATTGGTGGATGGTGTGGTGCTCCGGCGGAACTCCGGAAGCCTTCGGAGTGACGAGAAAGGCTTCTTCGAGCGGACAATTCAGCCGGCCTCCCAGGTCCGAAACTGGATTGGGACCTGCATCCACGTGCCACAATAACTTAATCAGGTCTTGAACTTGTCCACTATGGTTTGTTTCTTCACATAATTTCATCCAGTGTCTTGGGGAGACTTTAGGTGCATAATCGGTCAAGATCCTAGTGTTTCCAAGTCCAACCTGTTACATGTTGTGATCTTTCGGTTTTTCTTTATTCAGTTGAGGTATATTCCACTAGATTCCTCTGAAACGATCGGTAGTTTTCTTATAGTCTTGAACTTCAACCGGTTATTTCTCAAACTCAATTGATTCATCCGTAACTTAGCGGTCAGTTCTCCCCGTTCATTCATTTCATCCGAGCCAGTTGATGATAAACAAGGATCACTTAAGGTATATGGGCTTACTGAAGTTGCTCTTCTTAATTGGGCACCTATATTTTAGTGATATAAAGTATGTGGGTTTTATTCAGCTACTTTTCTTAATTGGACCCCTATGCATTTTATTGGTGTGTGGCACGATGAGGATCAAACAACAAACATTGTAAAGACAGATGTTTAAAAGAAATAGGACTACGCTTTAAAACTTTACTTGTTCAGTTAAGAAATCAACAAAAATGCACTTCCAATAACCATAACTAAATCTACGAATGTTTGGTTTTCAATCCAATTTTTGCTTATGCTTCATCTAGATTTGCTTATGCATCATAAGTTTCAATGTGTAAAACCAATCACTTCAAGTTGGAGAATATGAAAAACAAACTAAACCTTCCATGTAGGTAATAACAAACATGAAAAATATACATGTTACATGATTGGGTTTGTGACCTCGAGGGGAGATTCAAATTCGCAATGTGGGTGCGGGAGGATTGGTAGATGGTGTGGTGCTCTAGTGAAACTCATGAGGTTTGTGGAGTTGATTAGGGAGGCTTCTTTTTTTCTTTGCGCGGATAATTCAGCCGGCCTCTGAGGCCCAAATTTGAGGTCTTCAACTTAGATTGGAACATGTATCCATGTGCTACAATCAATGCTCTTGAATTGTTTGTCCACTATGACATCCATAAATGACACTAACTTTTGGCTCAGGGATGGGACCATGAATGTGGGAGGGCCCTTGGATCCCATCCAAAGGTCAGTTCATGGAACATCAAAATTGGAATTTTGTGTGATCATGGGCCCGGCCTTCAAGTCTACTGTAAAGACATACACAGTAGAGAAAACCCCTTTACCTTGGACTACCTAGGAATAATTGAGCAGGTTCAAGGAGTGATATGGGTGAACAATGCGGATGCAAGAGGATCCTAACTCCAAAAATATGTTACAATGAGAAGATTATAAACAACATATAGTGAGAAGATTATAGACAATTTTGAGCAAACAAATTAGTCAACCTCCGAGGTCCTCAACAGGGCTGGGACCTAGATCTATGTGCCACAATCAATGCTCAACCTATCAACTATGAATTGTTTCCAACATGATTTCAGTTAGTGATAAATCATGGTCATTGAAGACATGTGGGCCTTATGTGGTCATTTTTATCGGACACTTACATTTGAGTGGCATACGGCATATGGCAAGGCAATGCTTATAGTTAAGTAAGGACATCAAATAGATACACATTTCAAAATTGGCCAATCACCACAAGGGGTGTTTGGGCATGCAATGCTAGAGCAGGGGGGTTGGTGAACTATGTGGTGCTCCAATGAACCCCAAAAGCAAGTGGGTGAGAGACGTGTCCTTTTTAGGCAAACGATTCAACCAACCTCCCATATCCTTGTTTGACGTCCTCAACTAGATTGGGAACCTAGACCCACAATCTACAATCCTCATTCCAAGTCGACAAAATATTTCTTATGTTGTTTTTTTAAAATTAATCAATGGAATTGTTAAAAAAAATCCATGAGTACATTCCAAGATGATAAATTACATATGAAATGCATGCATCTAGAACTTTTTGTGTGATTCTATCCATATTTTACTTTCTTAAGGATGCAATTGGTTTCATCCCTCCAAGAGTGATCGCTCATTAGACTCCCTTGTACATTATTTAGAAATATATCATTAAGTGGTCATTCACGTGTACATGAGTCCAAAGTTTCTAGGGAGTTTCTCCACATTTTCTCCCAACTCCATGTCATACTTTGTAAGTGAAGAAAAGAGGTCCAAGTGCTCATTTGGATCTCGGGGCAATCACACCCCCTTACGTTTCATAACCACGTGCGATAAAAGTTTGCTACCCTATATTATATGCCATACATAATTTTGAAATTTTTGAAATTTTTTCTACATATACATAACCATTGATAACATCTTTTGTATATTTTTTTGAAATTTTTAGTCATCTTTAATTTTTAGTAATTGTTTTAGTTCAATTTTGCGTCATTCTAGTTAGAAACGATATGTTTTATTTTTAAAAAAATCATCAAATTTGGTTATTGTTTTTTACTATGTAATAGATACCGTGTATATCTACTCATGAAAAAAATTGATAAAATTTTGACCCATTTTGGTGATGCTTTATGTGAGAAAAAAAATTTATTGCACATGGTGTTCAACTTGACAATGGAGTGCACCCCCCGGATTTGGATTCCACTATGACTTTGATTTGTGAGAAAAACATGTTCACGGAAACATGTTGATGTGAGCCCAAGATTGTCGCAATTTTTTTCATAGCAACATTTTCTTACTATTCAGACCTTACTGAAATTTTTGTTTTGTTTTTTATAATGTCAAAAGCTCATTTAAACATGTCATGTGAAACTCAAAATGGGTGAATCCAATGATTGGTCATTCCAATTTATATCTTTGACAACAAGTTAAAGACGCTCTCTCATATGTTGACAGGCCTACTCCACATGGAAGTGTTTGACAAACAAAATGGTCAGAGATCTCATCATATGCCTCAAAGCCTTATTTTCATTTGTCGGAATGTTAGCAAAACCACATCAAAAACGAATAAATTGTTTAGGCGCAAAACGGAAACATTTGCCGAACACGGAAAATAGTACATTGGACTTTGCCTTGATTTGTGGCCACTAGTGGTAGAGAACAAATGCAACAATAGAAGTGGGAATAATTGTTGGGACATTGCATGTAATTCATACAAGAACATGTATCATAGAAGTTGCACAAGTGTCCTTGAAGATGTAGTGATCGATTCTTGTGTGTTATGAGGCTTATTGAAATTGTATATTCAATTGTTGATCACACCCTTGTATTTTCTTTTTCTTTTGAAGTAGAATAGAATAAAACGAGGTCTTTCACACCAACAACAAAGTCACATGAAATTAACAATCTCTGATTGTGTGCCTTTGTGATACACCAATGCCCTCATTGCTACTCAATATGCTATATCCTAATTTTCTTACAAGCATCACAAAATTCAATAGCTTTGGAACACTTACCATACAACACTTGGCATACAAATAGAGAAATATTGCTTTCAAATGAAGAGCCTCTTTGATCACATTTTACTCAACATACACAACAATTGAAGTTCACTCCATAGAGTCTCGCATGCGCTAAAAATCATCTCCAACACATGATAAAGTTGATTTTCAAACTTGTGACAATGATTCAAATTGAACACATTTGAAAGGTTGGCCTGGATTGCAAGCTTCCAAAATCATATCCATGTTGGCATATAATCCATTATCACATCGCAATTAATACCAATAATGCAATTTCTTTGTCCGGATGGAAATTGGGAAGCCTTTCCTTCACCATTGTTTTACACCACTACGAAACACACAAATAGCTTTTGGCATTTTCAATTGTTTGGTAAACTAAATACATGTAAATAACTCTTTTGGGTTTCATGAGATCTCTACAAACCCACGTGTCGAGTCTTGGATGATCTCCCGCATCAAAACCTTGTGCTTCAAGTTCATATACCGAAACAAGTCTTGATCAATTTTTCCAGAGGGATCATGCTTGCCTATGTAGGGTTTCCATTGCGAACTGAACACCCTTCGTGTTGGCTTTGTGACATCTTGCTCTTGAATGTAATACATTCGCCCCTCCCGCAACCGTTTTTGCACCCACTCTGCCAAGAACGAAGACTTCCTCACGTTGCTTAGCACTTTGTATGTCAATGGGTCACATACATACTTGATCTTGCATTCCTCCACCACTTCCAACCCGCTCCGAGGCACCCATTTGATTGCACTTCGTTGATCGGGTCCAAATTCCATTTTTGTAACAACTCTATCAACTCAACTCCCTTTCAGTCGTTACAAACAACACGACCTATCTAAGCATTTGACACCCTCCCAAAGCGGTTAGGACTTATTAAGCCTCTAAAATATTGTCAGTCTCTTAGAATGCAAATCCACAACACTCTTACATCAATGCAAATTTGAGAGAATGTTAATCATAGGCTTGAGTCACTTGCCTTTACTATATAAATGCATACGATTTGATGACATAATGCGTTTGATCAATGGAAACATTTCGGCAGCTCACGTGGATAACAAAACTAAAGTTTAAATAAGTGTTAGATAAGGGCCTCCAAAGAATCAAGGTTTTGATGTGGGGGTTCAAAGGATTCCTCCTTGACGGCCATTTGAGTTGGTTTTTTAATCCCTCGGGCGGTTAACAAAAATTTCAAGAGAACATTAAGAATGACATTTTGTAGTCATCGAAAGTGGGGGACACTAGGGGGTGTAACTTGTTGGAATGGGATGAAGGTGTAGATTAAAAACAAATGGATGAATACATTGTAGATATTCATTTGGAATCTCACGTGTCCCACATCTTCATTGTCATTATGGAAACATTACAATGTAATTTGTATGCATTATACCTTCATTGTTCATCCATGGGGTTCCATATTGGCCACAAGAAGTAGGGGATGTGAACACACCCTGCCACAACTTTGTAATGTGAAAGGCATTTCACAATACAAAACCGCCCAATGCCGGTGTGGAATTTGATTATTGTTGACATGATTTTGTGGGTGGTGGGGGGAATGATCATCACAAAATTTTAGAGAGAAAAGATCAAGTTAATCAAATGATCGAGTATTGGATACCATCATATATTATCAATTGTTTATGCATCAACTGCATATTTATTTTCTCTTTGTCAATTATGCATCATATTATACAACTACTTAGCAAGTCTATTATGGGGTCTTTATGTAAGAATAACATTATATCAATCATGTTATACACCACTAGGTGTAGTTTTTATATAAATACTACATATCAAATTCACAATTGGAAGTTTGTGATTGCGGAGATCTTTGTGTCATGCATGAACTCCACCACCCATAACATTACTCAACATTAGGGTGTTGAACCCCTAGTGCCGCAAATTTTGGGCATTTCATGGGACCAATACCTTGTTATGATGGGCCACCTTCACAAAACAAACAATTTTCAAGATGAATGTTATTCATTGTGTGAAGATGGACCGGCAGTTGGGCCTACCAAGGGAATTTCATACCAACGTGAAATAATATTAAAACAATCATATCCAGTTGATTTGCTTACTTGCCACGTGGGGCCATGCATACATGTTGTGCATGTAATGAATAGGTTGTTGTGAGTAGGCTGAGGATTTGTAACTTGGGATGTTGATGTCGTGTCAAATCAAAGTGTAGGTGACTTCATATACAGAGGGGGGCATGAACCCTACCATGAGTATTGTTATGCCATGTGCACGCAAGAAGAAAATGTTTATTGAGGCACTAATGTAAAATATATGCAAAAAATATGTCGTCGTCGTCATTGTTGTCATCAAAGTATAGATCAATTTACATAAATACTAGATGTAGTTTTGAAATCCAATTATAAATACACATGGCTAGTTTGGTAGCTTAAATCCATGCATCTAATGTGTTCCCCTTTACTAATTCTATGCACATGTGGGGTTTTCTTTCATAGAGACACATGATGGTCAAATAATTAGAGTGGCATTTGTGCATGCCTCATAGTATGACGCCCAGTGGACCATGCCACCTTTTTTAATTTACATCCAATGGTTACAAAAATATCCACATGGATCACTTTATGAACAATATAGGCCACCCTAAATGACTAGAGGAATAGTGTAGTGTAATTTGACATTCAAGAAAATAAATCCATATTACTACCACTTGATGAAAAAATATCAAAAACATATTAGATATACATGCAATTGTGATTCTATCATAAAGGTGAACTTTGAAAATTGTGATATCCATCATAATATGAACAACTTTATCATATCTTCTCACTTTGATTATACATCTCATTGGAACCACCACATTTAGCTTCCTCCGATATATTCTCATTTTTAGCTTATGAGTTATCTAGATGGTTCTTCCAATATAATGTGATTCAAAAATAAAAAAATAAAAAATGTGAGTTTGGCTCATACACATTGTCTTCGTGACAATCAAAATATGTTGGAATAACCTAGTGAACAAAATATGCCAATGTTTTCTTGAGAACCACCACAAATAGTCAATTTTTCTTCTTCTTCAAATAATGGTAATTAAACACTATTTCATTCTCCAAAATGAGTCCAAAATATTGACCCCTAGCCTTATCCATATAAAATCAAGTACTTGCCCAACATTGCTCATATTATTCTTCTGAGTGTCAACTTTAACTCAATTGTTGTTCCCATGTTGGTCGCATTATGCCATGCATTGGACAAGTCCAATAACATCCTTCTTCTCAAATAGAAATGGCATTAAAAAAATGCAAAAGTTCTTACCCGGATGGTCCTTCTAATCGATCATTGGTATATACCTAGATACGGGATTGTGCACAACACAATCAACACTTGCTCTTACTTGGTAAATGACACATGAAACTTACTTTGTGGGTTGTTCGCATTCAAACTTCACACATCTAATTTTGTCACTAAAATCCACCAAATGACTTAATACTTTCAAGCAAGAAGGAAAAAATCCTTCGTCCATGGAACATTCTTGCAAAAACTTCAATCGTTCCTTTGTGTTGCCAGTATAACAAGCCATCACAACGCCCCTAGACAACATTAGTCGAAGCACATGGATGCTTTCATGATTTGCATGACCTTCAAACCATAATCAATCATGACATGTTTTTCATCTTTGTCTACATTTCTCTAACCAGCTCGGTTGTGGATGCATAAACCATCACCCAATTCTTGGGACATTGGCAACATTTTCATTTTCATCGAGGTAGAGCCAAACACGGTTGATTTGTGTGTCGTTGGGCGGAGGAATTCCGACCGGGCCATACTTGATCAACACACCAAGCATGTCATTCATTATGGTCTTGAGAGCCACTTTGTAGTGTGCCCCCAACAAATCAGCCCATCCAGGATTTATTCCTACACATATAAAGTCCATTAAACTTAGGGTATAAAAATCAATTCTATGTTAGGATGATCCATTCATGGATTATAGGTGTCTAGTTTAACCTCAATCTATAATATATGGTAGCATAATTAGGATGTCATTGTTCTCTTAGGCAAGGAGTCATTAACCAAATGCTAGAATAAATTGACATTTGTATTGAGATAGTTCAAATTTAGTAGTTGATCACTTTCATATTTGAATTTAGTCTCATGGGTTGTGGTCCAATAAGACAAGTCATCCCTCCATGTTTTGCATGTGATCCTTAAACATAAACACACTTCATAAAGAAGGAGATAAAGTCATTCTTGTTGAAGCAATGAAAATGGTGGGCATGGCCCATGTAAATGTCAAATACAAATTATATCATGAACAACGATTTCCTTGTTAAGGGCTCAAGGTGAGCATTGTATTGTTCGTGCACACTTCAACAATTGTAGCACAATGGTTATCTCAAAACTAAGCTTTCTGAGTTCTTTTGAAGCAAGGTTGCATGTTTGTCCCACCGTTGAATCTCAAATATTCCATGACTTCTTACTACATTGGATTTTTTATTGAGCGAGCAATAACCTTCTCAGCCCTGTCTCCCCTCTCAAAATCAATGCATTGAGGACCTTTAGAAGGTTACATCTCTCTCAATAACTAGTAGCCCGGCAAAAATTTATCATCTATATAGATTTAATGAATGGGATGAACATGCGCCATTGGCACAAAGAACTTTGAAAGTTGACTATTAAGAGAATCATTTTACATTGATTGTTGGACACCCTTGTAGAATGTTGAATGTGCTATTGGGATGCATGATATAAAGGAAAAGAAAAAGAATATGGTGACTTTAATGTTGCCAACGGTTCATGTTAATGTTGCCAACGGTTCATGTTAATGTTGCAAACATAACATGAACATTATGCGGTTTTCTCACTACTTCACACCATGAATTATCTTGGCTAGCCCATCTTAAATGCCAAATGAAGCATATAAAACCTGGGAAACTGTTGTATATACAACAAATATTAATACTAAGCATTTCTCAACAATGTTTCTAAAATCTTACATCATAATTTTTTTGTTGACAATAAGATTAATTGATCTCGATTGCACATAAACATATACTACCTATATGTTCTAATACATGCTTAAGAACTTTAACACTTTGATTATTGATTGTTTGCATAGCAATAAACTCAAATGTCGTCTTTAAATGAATAAGATGGAAGATTTGAAATTGAGATGTATGAATTGAACAATTAAAACATGAAATTGTGCATCAAGAAATAGCCAAGAAAGTTAGGGTTGAGACTTTACGATTTGGATGCCAACACCCGGCCTTTGGGATCTCATATACAATATCATTGCTTGTGATGTAAAGCCAATAATCGGTGTCCTTGTCAAAGTCGGGAGCCTTGCGGTGGTCCTCCTCATAAGGGTATTGGGCAAATATTCGGATATTGGTGTCATCGTGCCTATTCATAGGGTCATGTATCGTGTGAGCCACCTCAAATCGGTCGTGAAATAACAACTCCGGCCAAGCATCCTTTGGAAATACACCTTCAATAACATGCGCAATCCGGTCAACAATCGATATCCCTCCCAATTTGCACAAAAACAACCAACAATGATTTTTTATACTTGATAGGTGCTTAACATCACAAAACAAAAACCAAATGCAACAAAGTGATGCAAGTAATATAATCATGATGTGTTGATTACCAAAATAATCTTGTTGTTTTGTTCCTTCTTTGGCCTCTAGAGGTTGTATATGTGTGTTAGACAACAACAACAACACAAGCAATGAGACGATCTTGGCACACCTTGCCAATGGCCGACTAAAACAATGCAATTGGTAAAACATGAGGGCAACTAGGGTTTTAATTTACGTTGCACAAGTTTTGTTGTTCTTGGAGACATTGAATCACTCTAATCTCAAAGCAAAGTTGGTTTTGCCATGCATGCATTTAGAATTGCGAGAAAGTGGATTGGCAGCTGGGGTGAAACAACCCATACATTGGTTCCGTGTTGGCAAGGCTACAATCATCCAACAAAGAACCAATGTATGGGTTGGTTTGCCCTCCCCATGGATTAACATGGTACACTAGTATTCAATTCATGCTTACATGTATAAAAATACACATAAATTAAAGACACATAACCACAATCATTACATGGGTTAGTGTTGTATATCATGCAGTTTTTGAGTTTAAAGTATGCACCAATTGTTAATTGACAAATGGACTACAATAACTAGAGCAAATATAGTTGGTCTTACAACCTTTGAAGTGTGCTAATTTCCTTTTAAACAATTCGATCTCTCTTAAATCATGTTGAGGTATAATGAGCACAATTATCGTTAGAAGTGTGAATGTCTTCAAAATGTCATCGATAATTTACTATTTTAAAACCAAGCTAAGATTAAAATAAACCATTAAAACAAAGTGAACTTAGTATTACAAAGAGGATTTACAAATATACATTAATAATATTAGAGCATGCATGCTTTTTCAAATCTTATATATATGTATGTATGTGTGTGTATGTGTGTATAAATTCAAATAGTTGTCATGAAAAATAAATAGGCCCCGGCTGTGAAATCTCCTCTCTACCTGACAAAAACTTGCCAGGTGGCTCGGGGAGATCACTCCATTGTAGAGTTGAACACCACGTGCGAACAAAGTTTGCTACCCCTATATTACATGTCATAAATAATTTTAAATTTTACGATATTTTTTCTACATATACACAACCATTGATGGTATCTTTTGTATATTTTTTTGAAATTTTTAGTCATATTCATTAATTGTAGCAAATTTTTTAGTTCAATTATGCGTCATTCTAGTTACAAACGGTATGTTTTATTAAAAAAACAAATCATCAAATTTAGTCACCATTTTTTACTATGTAACATGTACCATTTATATCTACTCATGAAAAAAAATTGATAAAATTGTGACCCATTTTGGTGATGATTTTTACATTTTTTACATTTTTTACATCTAAAATGATCGCACGTGGTTGTTCAACTCTACAATGGAGTGATCTCCCCGAGCCAGGTGGTCAACTGCCTCATGTGCTTTGGCGCTGGCCTATCGGCTTTCTGTCAAAGAAGAAGAAGAAGAAGAAGAAGAAGCCCATTGAAATGGATAGGAATTCACATGTGTCCATGTAAACTCATCCATCGTAAAGGTGAAAATGCAATGAAACATATTATAACATGTACATGTCTATTTTTAGATGGTATAACTCCATAAATAGAGTGAAAGACCCTAAATTAGTTTAGTGACATCGAATGGAAGGAACTGACTTTCAATCTTGTAGGGGATGTTTTTTTTATTGGAGTCCCTTCATCCACGATGGATGATTTTACATAGAGGCCATGACCCCCAAGCCCATTGGAATGGTCTTTAGTGCATATACATACATGGTGCACTAAATGCAAGATGATGATTTAGAAGGTGTACATGTGTGTAAGAAAAGTGGACTAAAGGATAACACAACAAATGGCTCTCTATTCTACTATTTCATAATTATATTTTGCAACATGTCATTTCTACATTGAGTGGGACCCACTCAAACCTAACGTGCTAACTAGTAAAGATTAAATAGAGTGTTTGTTACAACACACAACTACCAATACTTTTGTTTTGCGGTGTTGTTTCATAGGTGAAGAATTAATATAGTACGGGATGGTAAAGGTTTCCTAGTGAATTTTGGAATAGATAGAAATATATTAAATTAATGTATGCACAATCCAATGTGTGGTCTATATTTTGTATTCTTAAACAAGTGCACCTAGAGTTCTGGGTCCCAATCTCTTGTTTTTAAGGAGGATGCCCAAAACCTACAACTGATTCTCATGCTTTCACTTATTGCATGCTATCCTCAAGAAAGTGCCATTCCTAATGTCATGCTTGTATAATTTCAACTTGACAAATGGTTCCAACGATACTTGTTCTCAACTATAGTACCACCATGACATATTCAACACTTCATATGTTGAATATTGATTGATTTGTGGAAGTCATCAACTTTATCATAGAATTCAATCAATCTTTTGTCGCACATGGCATTTCGCTACTATGGTACTATCATGGGTAGCTAATGATTCCAACTATAGTGTATGAAAATTTACAACATTACATTCAGGAAAATCAATGATTATTTGGGAAGGACGGAAAATAGCGACTCTAATACGTTATCACCGACGTCAATTATGATATTGTTTCACTTTAAATTGACATCTTAAATACCAAACACAATCATACAAAATCTTGAGAAATGGTAGTATCTCATTACAAAGAGCCTCGAATCTAATTAGTCTATGGGTAGCTTGGTCCATAAACATTTTACGATACCCTAGAGCATCGGGCTATACAAGGTCTTCGAAGAGTGATTTGGGAATGACAATCCTCAAATACTTCATGGCAAGCCGGCCACGCAATATGAGAATGTTGGAGGTGGGGTGGAGGCAAGGGCTTGCTATGGTGTTGCTTATGTTGGCCATTAGGGTTGTGGAGGGGCTTACCCCAACACCTCCAATCCTACCAAAACGATATCAAGGCAAAGGCAACACACTTCAACTCCTTCTCAATGAGTCGTGGCCCGTTGCGCAAGGTCGTGCTTCCACATTCACATTCTTCGCCCCGGAGAATTCGGCCATCAAGGTACTTTTCTTAAACATTCTCAAAGTTTTCAAAATTATCAATGGAATGCAAGTTTTTTTAACAAACCCGCATTGGGTGTCGTGGATGTTCAACCCTCAAGAGCTTATGATGACCTCTTTGTCTTTTTTTTTTCAAAGGTTTTGATAGATGTGTTCATGCACAAAAAATTGCATGAACATCATTTCGTTGCTCTCCTAAACATGTAGATCTCACCCTCCACGGAAAAACCAAAATGGTTAAAAATAGCATGCGTCCAAAAGGGCGTCAAGAATGTAGTAAAACAATAAAACTCGATTTCTAACAAAGGAATAAGTAAACTGGCTAAACACAGCCACGCGTCCAAAAGGGCGTCAAGAATGCAACAACCAATAAAACACGATTTTTAGCAAAGTCAATCCAGCTTCTATTTTTAACCAGTTTGGTTTTCCCGTGGAGGGTGAGAGATAGAAACCTTAGCTTCTTGAGGAAGCAAACGTTTGTAGTTCTCCTACATCCTTATAAACTACAATGAATTTCATTTTTTACTTATCCATGGAAACTTATGTTTTGAGATATTTTGACCCAAAACATGGTGGTTGTAATGTCAAAGAATAGAGAAAACAACGATCATAGATTTTTCACTTCTTTTAGTGCAGATCTTGGAATACGTGCATGATATTGACTTGAATTGATGAATATGAAAACATGAACATTCTCAAGGAAGAGACTAATAAGAAGGTTTTCAAGCTAACATTCATTCTCCAATGCCTTAGCGTTGACAAGAATCATATGAACATATGGTGTGTGTGTGTGTGGTTTTGTTCACTTAGAAGTGTGTACAATGCTAAGTGATTCAAACCCATAAACACCTCAAGGTATGTGGGTGTTATTTGGTTTGCTTTTTCATGTTCTCCAACATCTACTGATAAGATTTACACAACATAACTTGTGTTGCATTAGCAAATCTATGATGAAGCATCAACAAAAAAAAATTGGATTGAAAATATGACCTCCCATGATTTAGTTATGGTTATTGAAAGTGCACATTTGTTGGCTCCTTAAGTGAACACATAGGTCCTCCCAATTATGTTCCCTATTGAGTGTAGAGTAGTTAATGATATTCAAAGATGTAGTTCGGTCTTTATGAAACATGTGTCTTTATGGTGTTTGCTCTTTCATCCTCACCAAACCACATAACAAACAAGAATAGGGGTCCAATTCAGAAGAGGAACCAAATAACACCCGCATACCTTAATCCTATACACTTACCATTGTCACAACATTGCTTGGTCAGTGACCAATATAAATGTATTCAAAATACCTAATCTATTGATGAATGTTTTATGAAAACGACGAATTAACCCAAATCCAAATCAACAATAAAGGCAGATTTGACTTAAATTATTACTTTATCCAACTAACCCTCTTCTCTTGAGATACAAAAGTTGCGATTAGTACACGGGGGGTTCACTCCATGTCAAGTTGAACACCATGTGCGGCCGAAGTTTGCTACCCCTATATTACATGGAATAGATAAATTTAAAAATTATGAGATTTTTTCTACATATACATAACCATTGATAATATATTTTGTATATATTTTTGGAATTTTTAGTCATCTTCATTTTTGTAGCAATTCTGCGTCATTCTAGTTAGAAACGGTATGTTTTATTAAAAAAACAGATCATCAAATTTGGTTACCATTTTTTACTATGTAATAGATACCGTCTATATCTACCCATGAAAAAAAATTGATAAAATTTTGACCCATTTTGGTGATGCAACTTACCAAAAGTAGATTTTTTTTGGCCGCACGTGGTGTTCAACTTGACCATGGAGTGAACCCCCCGTGGATTAGTACAAGATGGTTAGCAAATCCATATTGAGATTGTAGACACTTTCTTTGTAATTTACAGAGCGCACACAAGTATCTTATTCATCATCCAAATGAAGATTTCCATGCTCATTAAATGGTCATATTGCCCTCCCCCACCCCCCAAATTATGTTGACTATTCAATCTAGAAAAGGCTAACTTATTTGAGCATGTAGTCCAATCTCTTTAAAACACGTATCTTTTTGGGTGTCCAATTTGGAAGCTAAACCTAACCACCACTCAAATATAGTTGCCCAATTAGGATAATTAACCGAGTTATGCATGTCATATTATACATGCTTATGTGCCTATTATTATAATAAAAAAACTTGGAAATTGACCATGACAATTGCCACAGATGTGATCCAATGGTACATCGTTCACGGGGAGAAAAAAATCAAGCCTCTCCAAGTCTTAATATCACTTAAAGTGTTTTGGGATATTTGAAGCTTTATTTTGTGGACTGTCTAACACTTAGGTTATGTATTTGAACCTAAGTCTTCAACAACATTAAGGTATTTAATCCAATTTAAAAAGTATATGTGAAGAATAAGTTGATTTTAGATATGGTCATTTTGGACACAACTAGCTTAAAAGGGAAGTACAAATACACATTTTTGTATGTATCTCAAATACATGTTTTGTGCATGAGAGGCCCAATCTAGACCTCTTGGACGTTTTAAGGTTAAGGCCAACTTAGGTACTTGACATATAAAACATGATAAAACTTGATATCAATGTAGTCATCATTAAAGTCTCTCAAAAGCTCGTGGTATGCTAGGGAGTTTTGGACCACTTTTGACATTTCATAAACGTTTTGGGAGTGTTCAAGTGGCGTCAGTACCCCCGATTTTAGTGGAATGAAGGGCCGTTGTTTGACGTTGACTAAAATATATTTGGGTATTTAAAATGAGCTCCCTGTCAAACTTTGGAGAGCACCAATTTATGTGCCTTCAAAAGTTTGCCATAAAATACATTTCTATTGAGTCATATTTTTGGCCAAAGTCAAATGCCTCACCTTCATTTCACTAAAATCAGGGGTATTGATACCACTTGAACACTCCTTACACATTATATATTGTCAAAAGCGGGCCCAAACTCCCTACCAAACCATGAGATTTTGCGAGACGTTAGGGTTATTCATAAAGACCCTCAAAGAGGGACGGAACCATGGGTTTTATCCTTCTTTGATAACTTTCTATTAATAACTTGGTAACTTGTCGTGTATCGGAACCTATTTTGAAAGTCGGTGAAACTTTTGGAATCTCCTCTTGTTACCTCTCAAATTTTGAACAAATTTCAAGATCTAAAATAGTGTGTGTGCATGGGACACAATGTCCTAAATCCCAGAGTGGCCTATGCAAAGCTAGCTTGGCCCACCTATCCTAGTAGGACAAGCTAGTAAACAAGTTTTAATTAGTCCAACGCCACTCTTTGTGTATGGTAATCAAAGTATCAAAATTTTTTGGGCGACTTTGTGTTAATTCTCATAAACTCAAGCGCCGAGACCGTGACTAAACACACGGTGCATCCGCTTCACTTTACATATAACTCTACCTAATATGGACAAACCAAACATAACATTATTCAGATCCATGACAATGTTCTGTGGGACTGACCATATACCACAAAACATTCCCCACATTCATACTAGACATGGATAATATAGAAATATTCCATGAAATATTGTCAGTCCCGCAAAACATTGTTGTGGATCTGAATAATGTTATGGGACATCACATCTTGACGCATACTACTAATAGAATAAGCAAAGCAACCAAAACTATGTATGGATTGAATGACTGAGGCGTCCACAGAAATACCCGTGTCTGTTCTCCAAAACAGGGACGCTGGCGAAGACAATTGCCACAAACGTGATCCAATACCACATCATTCCCGGGAAGAAGCTGGCGTACGAGGACCTCCAAAACCTGGCGGCCGTTGCCGACTACATGGCCACGACCGCCCTCCCGGACCAAACCCTAAACGTCACCGTGGGGGGCACCAAACTCAACGGCTACGCCCAAATCGACAACCCTGACATCGGGACCAAAGAATCTCAAGCGGTCCATGGCATCAAGACGCTTCTCGTGCCCCCCTCCCTCCTCGTACGTCCCGACGCCCCCCCCCCCAACCCCGACTTTCGCTTCCTCCTCCCTAACAACATTTGAAGGCCGAGGGAATTCCATCATGGTAAGGGCCACCACTTTTGCACACGAGGCCAAGGGTCGTGACCGTGTAAACGTGAAGGGGGGGGGGCTTTGATTCTTATCCCAAAGGCCATACCACTGACATGGTGGTTTGCCGGAATTTGCGTCAGGCGCGTACCTCTTGGAGGTGGGCCTGATGCACATTTCGGCAGGCCATGAAACATTACTTAAGCATTCCCCCCCCCCCCCAAACAAAAAACCCAATTTTCACTTCCTCTTCATGCATTTGAAGGCTGAGGAGTTCCATGTTAAGGGCCACTTTTCACACAAGCCAAAGGGTTGTGACCGTGTAAATGTGAGGGGGGGGGGCTTTGATTCTTATCCCGAAGGCCATACCACTGACATGGTGGTTTGCCAGAATTTGCGTTAGGCGTGTACCTCTTGGAGGTGGGCTTGATGCACATTTCGGCAGACCATGAAACATTATTTCAGATCTTGGACAGCTGGCCAACTAGCATCACCTAGCTAAATTTTCCAAGCCCCTATTTGTCACTTAGCTATAGCTAGCTAGGTTCGCCAAACCTAGGATTCTTACTTAGTTTTAGCTTGCTAACTTTTTTGGAACTCTCATGTTCACTCAATTTTGACTAGCTAAAAAATTGTGTGACATGCATATTCATTCTAAACCGGAGAGAAATCCATTCAAACGAAACCAAACAATATATGTTTGGTTGTATTGCTCTTGGTTGGCTCTATATTTTCATGTTGTTGCACAAGGAAATTGAAAGGCTTAAATAACTGCCCACTTAGTCAATTGTCCAAGTTAGGGCCCTAATATTAAAAAAATAATGCATATTTCAAATTCCAGCTAATTATTAGTTACCTTCAGCTAGCTAATTTTTGGTGCCCGGATTATGGCACTTAGTTTTAGCTAGCTATTCTTTTGAGGCACCGAATTCATGCATAGCTTTAGCTAGTCGGAGCTTTTAGCTAGCTAAATAGTTGCCCACTTAGTTAGTTGTCCAAGGTCTGCATTATTTAAGCCCCCTCCCTCCAAACCCAACCCAACTTTCACGTCCTCCTTCCCTTCATTTGAAGGCCAGGGGAATTCCATCATGTTAAAGGCCACTTCTTTTCACACGAGCCAAGGGTCGTGACCGTGTAAACGTGGGGGGGGGGGCTTTGATTGTTATCCCGAAGGCCATACTACTGACATGGTGGTTTGCTAGAATTTGCATTAGGCGCCTACCTCTTGGAGGTGGGCCTGATGCACATTTTGGCAGACCATGAAACATTATTTAAGCCCCCCCAACCTGACTTTCACTTCCTCCTTCCTACATTTGAAAGCCGAGGAGTTCCATCATGTTAAGGGCCACTTCTTTTCACACTAGCCAAGGGTCGTGACCGTGTAAACATGAAGGGGGGGGGGCTTTGATTCTTATCCCGAAGGCCATACCACTGACATGGTGGTTTGCATGAATTTGTGTTAGGTGCCCACCTCTTGGAGGTGGGCCTGATGCACATTTCCGCATACCATGAAATATTATTTATAGTTTGCCATGTAGGGATCCTTGTAAATTGTTTGTCCATAATAATGTTTCTTTGAGTCCTTTGGCCTTTTAGTGTGAAGTGAACTTGGATGGTCTCAACCGTTTTGACCCATGAGATATTTTAGAATGTAATGGTCACGGGTCTTCAGTCTCGTGTGTGAAGAGACTCTAAGTTCAATAGATCCAACATCTCCCATGCACGTCGAGATCTATGTAGTTATGTAACAACGTTAAAATAATGGAGTTGAAGGGGGGGCGCTATTTTGTCTTCCAAACCAATTGAGCAATGGGTATATAATTTTTAATTTTTTTAATTTTTTTTGCCAATGTTGTTTACGGAATAAAGATGCTTCTCATGCCTCCTTTATTCCTTGTACACAATGTACCCCTCACTTCAATTCCTCCTACATTCGAAGGCCGAGACTTCCCATCCTGACTTAGATCCACATTTCCCATGCACGACAAGATATATGTAGTGACAAAGTTAGAATGGTGGGGCCGGGGCTCTTTTTTGAACCAATTCGAGTGATGGAAGTCTAAATTTCTTTATTGCCTATCACACGATGTTCCATTGGGGGTGGGAAGTAGAGCCAAAGAGGGTTTGACTAGCATTTCATAAATAAGAGGGTATCTCCGAGCACAACTCAATGTAAGTGAATTTTTTGTTTTTGTTAATTGCATTTTAGAATTAATTCTCAACATAATGACTAATTAACTCCCTAACCATTAAAACTATACTAAACTATGGGTACAATATATGAACCACGGACCATGGTTTTAAAAATGAAAAAAAAACCTTATTTTTGCATAGCTTTCGGGGGATTTTGCCCCGAGGTTTGATTTGTCTAACTTGCAAGCACCCGGTCCTCAAGTTGTGCTCCACCTTTGGCACAAGTTAAGCTTCGTCCAAGTATCAAACAATTGTAAGGTTGAATGGTGCAAGCTTTGTAAGTGATGACCTGGTAGAATACTAGATCTAGTTCGAAAGTGGTCGAAATGGTCCCCTCTCATAAAATGCCAACATCATGTGCTTGATCGTTGGCCACAAAATAAGAGATTGCTTTTGGCTTAA
Source organism: Polytrichum formosum (assembly GCA_964035585.1). Lineage (NCBI taxonomy): Eukaryota > Viridiplantae > Streptophyta > Polytrichopsida > Polytrichales > Polytrichaceae > Polytrichum > Polytrichum formosum. The sequence continues at coordinate 25,897,037 of OZ037941.1, read as the reverse complement.
AGAAATTGCCTTCGTATACCTAATGGCCAAAGCAACTTCTTATTTGAAACTAACAATATCAAATAAACCAAGAGGTTGCTTGTACTTAAGTACAAGCTTTGTATGATGATTTGCCACGTGGGAGACACCTTGGCGCCATGTCATTATGCTAGAGTTATAGTTTAAAAAAATAGTTTCCAAGTTGTGGACATGATTGAAGTTGGAAATTGGAGAGAGTGGGAGGGGGAGGGGACTGACAATTGGGTACCAACAACATCAAAGGCTTTCAATGTCCTTCGATTGCAAATGATTGTTTTAAAGTGTCTTTTGAAGAAATCATTCATTTACTACTTTTTCCTATAAGGAGGACGAACTTCAATTCTAAACTTTCTTTTAACAATATCTCATTATGATTCCTTCCCTCGTTTTCAAATATGATCACTGCAAAACATCTATCTAATTTCAAAATTATTGTATTGGAATAGTTTCATGTGGTATTCATTCTTGTTTGGCTCTTGGAATAATATCTCATAGTTGGAAACAACTTGCAAATCTTGTGTCGTAATTTGCCAACCTTATTTAATTATTTAATTATTTAATTCCTTATTATTTTTGGTTTGTTAGGCTTACATTTTTGTCAAGAATATGGCTCCCAAAACAACCTTATCTTCAAATAGTGAAGTAGGATTGGGGTAGGATTCCATGCAGTATTTTCATCCATTGTTTCCCCTCGGGATGCACACCTCATGTCACCCAAACATAAACATCGCTCTTTCTTAGTCAATCGCAAATTCATTAAGGATTCAAGGGGTCTTTCCATGCAGTTTTCACGAACCCCGTCTGACCTCAAAATGGAGATTTCAACACTTAACTGAAGACATGATACTTCCGAGTTTACTAGTGGGTAAGAACTATTGTTTGGCAGTTTTTAATAGCCCTAAAGTTCATGGACGTTTGGGATGTTTATGGGCTTTTGAGAAGTGGGTCCATGATGTATTCGATCCATTTTAGTGGTTGGAGAACCATGTAGTGTCGGGTGGAGTTGATCTAATGTTGAATCCTTCAAGGACTCTCTATCAACAATGAAGGATTCCCATTTCGATGCTTGGCACTAGCCCCAATGTAAAGTGATCCTAACTACGACACACAACAATGTTATTCAACTATCTAACAATTTTATTGCATAAAAGCGACTTCGAGAACAAGGTAATATGACATTGAAGTCATGGGATGTACCATACCGGTGGTGAAATACGTACGGAGGAGTAGATTAAGCTTTGTATTTGTGCTTTGTCGGGCGGCCCCCTCTCCCCAGACTACAAATTTTTAAAAAAAAATTTATGAGGGGTGGAGTACTTGTTTGCAACACTCCGCATTGGTTGCTTTAACGATTTTTTGGGTTTGTGCAGATTGGTTGTGGACCGCTAGCCCCAATTGTTCCTATCATAGCCAACAAAAGTGACGCCAATCTACCTCGTGAGTACATAACGCAATATTCATTTGTCTACCAAAGGTTGGAAATCAAATTTGTTATACCAACACATAACTTGGTTCTTGTCAAGTATTAAAGGACTATGTAGTCCCCAGGTTTGGGAGGCACGATGGGGGTTATTAGACATAACCATTTGAGCACCATCTCCTCTAAGCCTTTTTAGTCAAAGGCTTAGATTGGCAGCAAAGGGCGACGGAGGTTATGCTTCATGGAAGTCATCATCTTCTCCAATCATGAAATGTTGTCTTAGGCACCGAATGATCATGACTCCCATCCCCTTGAAGTAAGGTAAGTGTGTCTTTTGTGGACACTTGTTTAATGTGACTAGCTAGTTTAAGCACACTTAAAAGGGGCTCAATTCATATTTTGTGTATATTGGAAGTGGTTTACAATTTCAAGCATAGTTGTACAGCCTTGGAGCATGTTTACCCTTCACCGATCTCCTCCACATAGTTATGCAATCCAAGTTTTCAAGGGGGGGGGATTAGTTGGAAATCATCAAAGATTTAGTGTGGATGTTAAAGAATATAATCATCATATTAATGTATCAAGAATTTGATATTATAACATTATATTGTATTTCAAATAAAACTTCATGATTTATAAACAACACGCTGCAACTTGCAAATAACCAATACATTCATAAATGATGTGGATACATATAAACATTGATATGTGCAATTGGGTCGCCTTCACAAATTAGTTGCATCTATATCCATGCAATTGTCCCAACGTAAAACCAAATCACAAAAGCTTGCAACTTTGAATATTTAACCCGTACAACAACCACAATAAAAACCCCTAATTGTCGCATTTCGTTAGTGTGGTAAAAAAATTATTCAATAATTTGGAATGTCGTTATAGTGTCGGGCAACCTACTAATTGAGCACATTAGTGTACATTGTTCATGAAATTCTCTATTCAATCCTAGTATGTGAAGAGTAAATCCCGTGCATTGTTATGGCTCCCTTTGAACAGTGTCCATGCAATTGAGAAGGATGAGATACGCTGACATCAGCCTTCTCATGTTGAGCACAACAACAGGCTTCTTGCTATGAACTCAAGGCGGACGTTAATATGGTATTGGAGAATTTTGATTAGTACTACGCTTGTTTCGATAAACATAGTGATATGGGTACATTGCTTAATTTAGTGGATTGTGGTCACAAGTGGATTACGGTCACGGATCATCATAATACATTGATTTGGGAAATATGATAATATCTAATGTGTTTATTAATGTATAGTTTTGAATCACTTTTACTTAACCCCAGTTAGGGATCATGAATTATCCATTTTATTGTCCTTGCACACACACACACACACATATATATACTCACATATACATACATATATGCATACACGTGTACACATATACATACATACATACATACATACATACATACATATATATATGCACACACACATGCATATAGATGCATATACATACATACATACATTAGTGCTCAATGTTTTTGGTAACCCTTAAATGCCTGAAGTTAGTGAGTAAATCCAAATAATACATGTAGCCATTTTCCTCATATTGTACACTATAAGATTATTTGGAGGGCTTTACTTTCACCATTGAGCTTGAATAGTTAACAAATTTTGAGCACGTAATTCAATCCATTCTAAATACTTGTCTTCTTGGTGTGTGTTCTTGGATCCCCACATAATCACAAACTACTCAAATATAGACGCCCGTCTAAGAGGATTAGACCAACTTATGTTACCTTGCTCACTTGCACGACTACACTAAATATTGTATTCAACGTCACAAATTCTATTTGTCTTGCTCATTACTAATTGTAAACCATCCGTGTAGTGTCACCAACACTAAATGCAAACCTAACATTATTTGTCGTTCCTTGTAAAAAAAAATTGAGTGTTATAGAATTGCAAGGTTGCAAAAACTGTCACTTACTAAGTGGTTGTCATCCAAATTTCAATCCTTCGTGACAATATTTCATTACAAAATTACTTGAATGCAAAATATACCAAAAGTTGTTTCAATAACTGACATGGAATTTATCTAAATTTTATTCATCCATGACAATACTTGTAAACCTAATTCATTAAGAATGTCATTAGGAAAGTTGCCACAATGACATAAAGTGACCATATGACACTAATACAACATTTAGTGTACTTATTATCACCCAAATTTGTGTTTAGGTCCAATCAAAGACTTAAGGCAAAGAGGCAAATTAGGGTACTAACCTATTTACCAACCTGTAAAGGAGGTACAACAGTCACCATATAGAGTAGAGGCGTCCATAGCCGATCACTTAAGAGATTATGTGCCGAATATGGAGAAGTATAAGGCAGTGCAAAATTTTCATGTGTAGGAAGATAGAAATCAAGAGGAATGCTTTTTTTTGTAATTTTATTCCTTAAATTGAAATTATTGTGAATGTTTGAAGCCAAAAGTTGGCCCGGAACCCATTACCAATATCTAGAGTATGTCATAACCGCTCATTTTGAGTTGAATTCCTCCTTACTTGAGCACTCAAAACCGGGGACATGTGTCATGGCATTATTGATCCCTTGGTGATACCATAACTGAAGTTGGAGACTTAAGGTTAGTTTCCATGTAGGCCACTTCGCACACCAAATTCTAGTGGAAATGTAGATGCCACCGGGTGGAATCTACATTTCCACTAGAATCTGGTGGGCAAAGTGGCCTATGTGGAAACTAACCCTCAGAAACCATGAAACATGGAACCTTATTTTAAGCATCCATGAAAAGAGATTATTGAAATCAGCCCGAGCATGATCAAAATTATGGCACCCTATTAGATTCCCGACAGGGTCTTGATCGAGAATAGGTGGCTCTACTCTATAAAGCAATGTGAGATGTAGCTGAGTAGGTGCCAACTAGGCGCTGAGTGAGGGCCGTGTCACACCTGTCTAAAATTTCATCCATCTACCCACCCATCCATCCACAATTACATCCGTCCATCGAGCGTCCTAGCGCATCTATCCATCCGTCTAACTTATCATTCATCACGGGAAGTCTCATCGCCTTGATTGGTCCTCCCTTGACTGGGAGAAACCGAGTGGGAAAGCCACACACTACTAGGCCGAGACTGGGACTCGCTCTTCTTCTCCTTCTTGTTCAGACAACACAGGTTTGTCTTTGACTCCGGGGCCAGCAGCAGGCTTCCGTCGTACTCTTTGTCTCCTACGTATAGTTTTCCTTCCACCGCACTCCTCACCTTATAACTTCATTCCGGCCCCTTCGACCAAGCCACTCCACGCCAAAACCAACGCAGTATAGCTAACTTCGATCATCACCACAACTCGCGCTCTTTCCATCGCTCGCTCGCTCGCTGCAGCTAACTCAACCGCGGTAACAGTATCCCTGCGGATTCATGCACTTTGCGGCGAAAGGCAGGTACGAGGTGGAAAATTCAGCTAGTGTTTATGTTTCTTTTGTTTCTCTCTGGATGTGATGTAATGAACCCCAGGGGAGGTGGTGAAGGACAAGTTAGTGCGAAAGTTTGGTTCGTTCAATTGCAGCTGCCAAGCAAAAGTCTGGTTGTGCTACTGTAGTGTCTGTGCAGATTCATTTACTTCGCGGGGGGAGTGCAGGTAAGTAAGACGATGAGAAGATGAAGTTCATCCGTTGTGAGATTTTTGTTTAGTTTGGAATGCTGTGGAATACATTAACTTAAACGGCGCGGGAGTGTGACGTGGAGTACTGAGGCGGTTGTCGGAGTTTCCAAAGAGTATTATAGTTAATTTGAATCTGATCGCCTCGCGAAACCCTTGGGCAAGACTCCTTGGACGAGACTCCGTCGCACTAGGTTTTGTACCCGCATGCGCGATGGTCTGTGTGAGCCGGAGAGTGGGGAAGTGCAGATTGACAAGTGCAGGTTGCAGCACTTGCAGGTCTTGGTGCTTCGTCGGCTGCGGAACTGAAACCTTGCGATTGACGAGGACTTAAATAGATAGGAAGTGGAGCTGTGAGTTCACTGAATAGGAATGCTCAACAATTCTTCCTGATGGTGCGGTTTGGAGTTTTTTGGGGGTAGCACTTTGGTTTGACTTTGGAGGTCGCGTCATCGTGTCTGTATCGGAGTCAGAGATTGACGATGACTTATTTGTTGTGAATTAGGGCGTCATAGTCAAAGTTGAAGACATCGATGCGCTTCTGCTTTGTCTAAGATCTGCAGTGGCAAGAGTCTGATTGATCAGATCATTCTAGTCCCTCGGGCTAATTTTCATTAGAAGCTGGAATGGAGAACGTCTAAGTCGCGCGGTGTATTCTCTGAGAGGCAGGTACAAATAGGTGGACACTTCTGGTATTAATGGCAGTCAGGAAGTCCTTCGGATCAGATTTTTTGCATCTGAATTCGCTAGTCGCTACGAGAGACTACAAGTTCTCCCGTCATGAAACGAGAGAAACAATATTCTCTGAGATGAAAGTCCATCTTTGATTTGCGAAATGTTGCAAATCTGAAAGCTGATTTCCTAACTAATTATTGTCCCCTTGAAGACATAGGGACAATGCTCATATAAATGATCATGGAAGTTTCATCGAGTGTAATCAACTTGTTTCCATGGGAGAGACTAATGTACAATAGCTGCTCCGGTTGAATGGATATTGCTTGTTGTGTTTTTTGCCACACTTACGAATACTGTCGATTCTTCAGAATCAGCAGGGTTTGATTCCTTGCCAATCACAGCAGCAGCCTCAAATGAGACAACGCCAGATATCAAACAGGCCGAGGAGGTAAGAGAGTACAGTTTGGATATATGTGACTGGTGATGAAATTTTCGGGTTATGATGATTCTCCGGTTTGAGTTATAGGTGAGAGTAAGACCTACTTTTCTTCAAAGGAATTTCCAAATCTGCAGGAAGTGTTCCCTCATCCTTTACCATGACTTTCTCATTGTCACACCTATCTTCCTTGAATTATTGATGGCAAGCGATGTTGATGTTCCTGTTCTTGCATCATTTGCAGGCGCAGGCGCGATTTGAAAATTTCTGTAAGACATCCGAAGAACTGTGTTCATCAACTGGCCGCTGACCTCCAGATTTGCAAGTCATCAGGATTTTTCTGCAAGTGTGCTTGTGACTTGCGCGAACTTGAAGGGGGCAGTAAAACTAAGTCAAAATACCAAGTTATTAAGAATGCAGCATGGCGACGGCGTGAACATAATAGGGAAAGTAGGCAATTCAGGGGCTTCTCCAACAAGTGTTTTGAAGGAGGTGATGGCAAGCTGGTCCTGGGACACCATGGAGGCTTCCAACAAGAATGAATCGGCAGTGCCAACCTACCAGATGAACGAAATTCAGAACCTTGACTACCAGATTAGGGAAGAAGACACAGTAATTAGAGAACGCGCGCAAACACGCCTGCAGGCAGCGAACAACGCTGGAGCTGTATCTAGTTCAGACGAAAGTTTTCATTCGATGACAATGCCACCGGGTGGTGGTTCCAGCTCTGCTACACACCAACAACAGCAAGTCCCGAACACGACGACCATAACGAGTACATCGAAGCCTCTTGGAGTTACAAAGAGACCTACGAAGCGAAGGCCACGAGCCTCACGCCGTGTCCCAACCACGGTGCTTGAGGCTCAATCTAGAGACTTCCGGGACTTAGTCTTAAAGCTTACTGGTATCCCTCCCGCTGCAGCACCAACTAGCGACCTCGGAGGACATATCCTGCGGCCCCAGCCCCAACGTGCAAATTCTGCACCGCAAAATACGTTGGATAGGACCGGAATGCCACCTGCTCAATCCCAACCTTCGCCGTATATGGACAGTCATCCTGTGCACCCTCCTAACCTACCCACTCATTTTCCCGGCATGAGTTTTTTACAAGAGTTGCAACGGGGCAACTCAGGCCAGTTAGGTCATGGTTCGGCATTCCCTTTTCTGGCACCGAAGACGGAGGGGAGAGAGATCCTTGACACGATTTCCACATCGCGTCCCTTTGGAGTTACTGAGCGCTCAACATCAACCCTGACACATCCCATCGTTGCCCCAACACCTTCACTACCTACTTCGACATTAGACAGAATCATTGAGCGGCCGAGGAATTTAACGAGACATACTGAACAAGTAGACCCAGAAGGGTCGAGGCAAGTTGCAAATGAGAGACAATCTAGGCAGGCTTCTCAGAACGAGCAACTTTCATTGCACCAGATCGACTGGTTAAGTTACAAATGAGAAGCAATCGACGCAAAGATTCTCAGGATGAGCACCTTTCATTAAACCATCTAACCGACTGGTTACACAGGACACACAATTGACATTTGTTCGATGATATTCGTGGGGAAGTTAGTTCACAGGGAGTACATGTACATCATTATTTTGTAAGTCGTTTAGGACACACTTCAGAAAGGGGAGGGGATGAAATTGATATGAAAGGTACCACAAAAGGCAAGTATTGAGCTTCCAATCGTTGTGTCTGTACAATTTAATTTCCACAACAAGTAGGTAGTGACTTGAAGTCAATCGGCCTTGTGCATACCTGGCTCCGATGCCACTATTTTAATCGGAACACCATTCTTCTCCAATACCACATTATTATCTGGCTCGTGGGCCCTCTTTAAAGCATTTACCTGCTTTTCAATTGTTGTTTTAATGCATGAGGGAGCTTTCCGCTCTCAAAATGGAAGTGTTGGCCTTTATGAAGATTTACTCTAGTTCATAATTCATATTAAGTTACGTTGTTGTCGGAGTCGATTTCCACATATGAAAGTAGCAACAAACGAACATGCACTTCGAATCTTTGGGAGATTGTGACGACAGATAAAAGAAGTGAAAGAATATTGAATCAATGTGATGGTGAGAAGCTACATCAAGGATCAAACGCTTCAGGTGGAGGAGGAACGAGGATAACACCTCGACTATCAAGAATCTGAACTAGGAAAAGGTATCCGACTCCGAGCAACACCGCCACTGCCCCAGTGATTATCGCTGTAGTTTGACCTCTCTTCACCTCCGCCTCCGCTGCATACTCCAATTCCATTGGAAACTTAAGAATCTTCGCATTCAAATTGAGTAAAATATATTATAAGGAACGAAATACCGAACTAGTCAACACGTTGGAGAAGTTGAAACAATTTGTCAGCTATCCCAGTTAAGCACAGTGTTCTGTTTCTAATTTCACAACCTAACGGAATGCGATGACCTCATGATGATGTAACGGAAGACAATATAAAATTCTAAAATGTTAGGAGCATTGTGTGAAGTTCCAATTTCCGACTCCCAGACTCGGACTGAAGACTTCAGAGATTCTTGAGGATAAGAGCAACAATATTCAAACATCATTCTTCGCTTGCTAGGTCAATACTCGAGAAAACTACCTTGCACTGTTCAAGAATGTTACGATTGAAACAATGTGAGGCAAGAGTAAATTACGTTAAAATTTGGTTATTCTCTCTCTTGGCAACCTAAAACGGCGAGCACCTCAACAATGTCTTGGAAGGCAAAGGTGCTCAAAGGGGGAATCAGATGGACTAAGTTAAAGGATGAATCACAAATTTCTCCTCTTGCAGCGCTTTACTTTTGCATCCACGATTCCATGTCTATGCTAGTCGCTCTGCACATTTCTCAGCCGACTTGGAATTTTGCGACTCAATCACAGCCTTGACATTAAGCTTAGTGAAGCAATTCTGATTTCCTCCCGATGTCGTACTGTTTATAAGTTTGACTCTCAAATCAACGACTTTATTTTCTTTGTTATGTGCAAATGGAGCCACATTGATTGACAATAACGTGGCCTTCAAGAACTTAGTAGACCGACAGAATGTCGGTAGCCGACAGAATGTCGGTAGCCGACAGAAAGCAACATCAATTCTACGCGAGAAGAATACTAATCTCGTGAAGGATACTTTAAAGAGTCTCCACGAAACAAGCCTCGGGAAGCTAGATGGACTTTGCGTCACTCTTTGCAAATCGAGTGACCACAGACCACATCAGCTTCACCTTTCCAGATAGTGCATCACAGGCAAAGGTGACCTACACACTCAATTTGAACCCGTAGACTATGGAAGACATCAAGAATCTTGATTACTCCTCTAATTTTCTTCATTAAGCCTCGTAATCTGCACATCGAAAGACTTAAGACAACGGAGAAAATATGCTCACATAAACAGTGGATATGCAATTCGAGGGCCGCACCTTTGGCTCTCCTTTCGCTAATGGTTTTGTTCTCCCCTGAGGAAGCCTTCGCAATTTTCAGCGCGAGGAAAAGATTCTAACTGGAAATCTCCACGAAAACAGCCTCGGGAACGTAATGAGATCGGAATTTCAACTTCTAACGACTTTGCGTGACTCTTTCTAAAGCGAGTGACCACAAACCATATCAGCTTCACCTTCAGATAGTGGATCAAAGACAAAGGTGACTTGCTTGCACACTCAGTTTGAACCCGTACATTATGGAGGACATCGAGATTCTTGACTACTCCTCTGTTTTTTTTTAATCTTAATAAGACTCGTAATCTGCACATCCAAGGAGTCAGGGAACGGAGAGAAAATATGTTCACATAAGCAACGCATATGCAATTCAAGAGCCGCACCTTTGGCTCTTCTTTCGTTAATGGTTTTGCTCTCCCCGGAGGAAGCCCTCACGCTCTCGGTTTGAACAGGCGAGGCGCTTGACCCTACCGCATCCTTCTTGTCCTCCCCCTCATTCGAAGTTGCAGCTCGAACGACAGAATCCGCTCGTAGTGCAGGACGGATGCGCACCGCAAGTGGAGACACCACACCTTTCGAGCTACAAAATTGCGAAGTGCTAAACCTCCACACGCTCGCAGACTTCCCGCCAAAACACGAAAACACTTGAGCTGCCATTACTAAGAGCCCCTACCAAATTTTCCCGCTCCCAAACCGCTCCAGATTGTCACAGGAATTGCAACCAGGCTATTGAATTTTAAAATTCTGCAATCTTCGAGTCCTGCCTCTCACTAACTGTAATTCGGGGCAATGACTTCACAGACCATTTCCTTTGTTGTCTGTCGACATAGACCGGTGACCTAAATGTAGCAGAGAGAAATTGAGAAACGCATTGCTAAGTAGAAGCTGTGAAGATTGAACAGGTGGTGGCCACTCGTGCGATTTGGGCCACCGCAGAATTGAGAGCCACGCAGGAGCGAGTTGCTTCGATGCATCCACAGAAGCAAATGTATCCCGGGTATCCATATAAACATTCTGGTGTACATATCCGCTCCGTCCGGGTATGATCAATGGTGCATGTGGTCTACAAATATAAACATTTTGGCGGTTTCCCATCTGGGCCCGCCGATCATGAAGATTGACGGCTTAGATTGAAGGCGAGGGTTCTGCTCTAGGGAAGTTATCCTTTTTCTTAATCTTGAGCATAGCATTATTCCTAGTGTTGGGAATTTTGGGCATTTCAAGAGAATAATACCCTCCTTATGTTGGGTGAACTTCACATAATGAATAGCACTCATAAGTTGGCCTATCTTTGGAACTTTATTTAGAAACTAACATGAAATAATAACAAACTACATGTAAGGGCCGTTCACATAGGACCATGTCGGGTCATGTTGTGCAGGTCACACATGGCAATGTTGTCAATATTATATCCAAGGTCCCATGTTGAGTTTAGAATGCGAACATAAGGACACTTCACCTTGAGCATAGCCGCAAGCTCATATGTGAACCCAAAGCATGTTTACGTAGTAAGGCTATGAGACAAGTGCTACTGCCTCATGTCAGAGGTGGTTGTATCATACCAATAATGGCATACACATGCACCCATTTCCCATTTTTTTCCCCTTGCTATGATGGACTCTCCACCCACATGATTTTGATCAAGAAGTGATTTAAATATGATGTTTAGTAGCACAACTGACAGTTGAGTACCAATGGGTTGAGCACTAATAAGGTCCATGCATGTATTCCAACTTCAAACTTGGTGATGTTGTTTTGTCCAATCATGTGAGAGTCTCATGTGTCCTCTTTCCTTGTGCTTGATTTTTAATGTAAGGCACTTGTCAACACTATAAGTTGGACGTTTAGTGCTCTTTTCCATTGGAAAACTACATGGAAAAGAATATTAAGTATATATTGTGCCGCATTTTATTAATTTGAAGTATTGGATATTACAACTCATTTTATACATTCATGTGCAATAATTTGTGTGAAACCATTATAAGGGTTTACAAGGTGCTTAGGCCTTGTGTGATCACTTATATGTGAATGGTATATGACAAGGTTTGTAGTTAAGAGTGGACACCAAAAAGACACGATGTATGATGAATTTGGATTATGTGTTCATAATATATTCACCATTTAAAGGTGCAACTATTGTTACACAACTAGGAGATTGATGTGTTTGCTTAAAGGAAAAGAGAATGTTTAATTTGCCATGTTATAAATCCTATATTTTGATTTTGATTATTATTGAAACTTGAAATGACGTTGTATGCGATTCACATGATTTGTTAGCATGATGAGAGATAATTTATAATTTGATCCAAGGGTCAAACTTGCAAATTAGTATCCACAATGTTTTTGATATCATCATTTCAAGGTGAATGTAATTAGTCCTTCCTTAAGTAAGGGGAGACCTTAATCAGAGTTGATTCTCAAGATGCACTTTTTAATGGGAGTTCAAGCATCACGAGCATATGTATCTTCAACAATTGACATGCATCATCAAAAACTTATCTTACGTCACTGGAAAATTTGTAGTTCTATCACAATAATACATTTGCATTGTTCTTTACCAATGTAGGATGATTGCCTAGTACTCATGTGCTAGTAGCGAGGGCTCAATACTTATTACCTACACTAAATATGGTGACTGGTGTCACCATTTTAATTGTCTCATTCGATACTAATTATAAACCGCCCGTAACATTATTTATCATTCCTTGTAAATAAATTGGGCATTGTAGATTTACAATGTTGCAATCACTATCACTTACTAAGTGTTTTCATCCAAATTTGAATCGTCCATGACAATATTTTTATCATAAAATATTAGGATGCAAAAATACACCCAAAGTGGCTGAGCTAAAATTAAATTAGGGCGACAATATTTGTAAACTTATTCATGAGTAGTGTCATTAGAAAAGTTACCACAAGTGACATAAAATATCATATTGCAACTCTCTAGCAGCTTGGACATAAAGTAATTAATTTTAAAGGTGCCTAAATTTATGGGAAATTAATTTCATTGAGTGTCCAAAAAAATAAATAACATTCAAAGAGTGCCTAAAATCACAATAATGCAAGTGACATTCACTGAAATCCAACAAAGTAGCATCAAATCAAAGCAAAATATGTTGCCAAGCAAATCCCTGACAAACAAGTAAAAGACAAACTTTAGGATAAGAAATGTTGGTAAATGGAAGTGTTTAGGTTAATCGTAGCCACCATAGATGAAATTAGGAAAACCATGCATGAATTATATAAATGACTTGGATGAATGTCTAACCTTTTTTAATTACTTCTTGAATTTGCCCAATTTTAGAATATTATTTGATGGGTTGCCTAACTTACTTTCGCACTTTAATTAATTATTAGACAGAAAGGTGCCCAAGTTGCTAGAGAGCTACAGTATACATATTAGACTTACCACAGTGACATAAATACACCAAGTACAAATTTAGTGTGCTTTGCAACTCACTTTTTGTTTTCCAAACAACCTTTGTATAAGAAGTTAAAAAAATAGAATTGTAATATGTAGATTTTTGCCCAATATGCTACAGGAATCTTTTAATATTCCCAAGATGATCCCTTGTTAACCTAAAACATAAACCTCATGCGATTTTGATATGTTAGTAACAAATCGTCCATGTCTCTTCGCCGGCCCTATATCTCTACCACCCCGGGCCCATCATATCAATCTATTGCTTTGAAGAGAAATCAACATTTTCAAAGGGTCTCGAGCTCACCCAACTTCACCCCGGGTTTACTTACTTTCATGAGTGCATCATAAAACCGATTCGAGTGGCCTCATCTCACCATCATTGTTTCTTTACAACTCTCTTTATAGAAATATCTGCCCCAACCACACAACGTCATGCCTAGGTTAACAATCTTTCACTTCATGAAGGACAATTAGGGCACATCACATCTCAAAAGGGATCCAAGGGTATTAACCACGTGGCACTCAACACTAAGGACGACATGACTATTGAAGAAAGTCACGTACATAGGTAACTAAGTTACAAATAACTTGCCTATATAGGTGATGGGTTATTAGTAGGGTCTAAGACCAATTTTCTCTTTGTCTTCGGTGTCTATACAAAGTGTCCTTTTTAGCATTCAAGGATAGTTACTATCATTGTGGCTTCCCTTAATCTTTGTTAGGTCGTGTTGGTCATTGACAAAAAGATTTCAACACATCTTAGCATGTAGTTTTTGGACACCGTATAAATATCCCGTGGCTTTCTAAAATTTTGGTTACAAGTGTGCCCAAAATCAATACTAGAGTGTCATGTGTCAAACTATGTGCATATAACGTAAGAATTTACAAGGATCGCTTTTGGATAAGGGTCAAAGTTAGGTGGAGTTATCATATGTCTAACGCAATGAAGTGAATTTTTTGGTTCAATAGTTCGAGGAATCAAACTTTAATAACTGGGTGTTGTGCCTAGAGGGGTTCCCAATATGGGACATGGATTCAACCATGTAAACTATGGGGGGGGGGTATGCCACTTCTGTGTGAATTGATATGATATGTGGATAATTCCCAAAAAATACTATGGCCCATAGTACTAGGACTATTTAGTGTAGTGGGTTTTGTGCACACTTATAATTTTTTTTTGAAGAGGACTTCTTCATTGCATCAAGTGCATTCACTTTTGCACTTGACCCCCTACCCTTGAGGGTATAGACTAAACTCTTGCCTCACTGGTCACAACAATGACCACTTTGAAAAAATTGACAACCCTTAGTTCATTGATTGACTAGGCAAACCTGCCTCAAGTTCACATACAAGTGAAGACAATGCCTAAGGTTGAAGCGCATATTAAACAATCTTGTGGTCCAAGGAACTAATATTTAAAGATTTATGGACTTTTTGACCAATTTCCAGATTAAAACATTGCCACATGCCCGCTCTAATATCTCCATCATGTATGCCAACATCATGTCCAAGGTTTTTTAATATACAATCACTTACATAATGGCTACATGGTGAGTACAAATAACAACACTTGAAGCACAAGTGTTCGTATTTCTAAAATCTACTTGCATATTCTCAAACTCATCAAAAGTCTGGAATAACCTAAATACCAGTTAAGGCCCAACATCTTCACTCTCTCACCTCTCTTTGCATTCAAACCATGTAGTAAGATGATATTTTAGTTTTGTCATGACATGGATCCATTAATTCTTTATGGATCCATTCTTTCGCCAAATCTTTATGGCATAAGAGAGGGGTACTAATGTTGATGAATCAAGTTCCAAAAAAGGCCCCATTTATTAGGTCCTTCAACATATGAGTGGAAACAATGCCCAAGGTTGAAGCATTCTTTTTAATGTTGGCCTACGATCTCAATCTCTCTCTTCTCTTTGCCTTGAATCATGTGGCCATAAAGTGCTTTAGTTTGTCATGACGTGGATCCATTGTTTCTTTTTTCCTTGGGCAAAATCTTTTTAGCATGGGAGAGGGTTAGTAGTGCTAATGAATCAAGTTTTGATAGAGGATCCATTTTCATTTTGAGGTCCACAATTAGCATAAAGGTTTGAAGGTAGGTAATTGTTAATTAGGTATTGAACCTTGCTGTAAGGTAGAAATACCATAAGCGGTTAACCACCCTCTAGCCGTGCACTAGACCACCGTCATAATGGTGAAGTGCCATTTCTGAAACGATTCATGGCTCGGCGGCAACTTCAATGCATGTACACTTAATGTAGCCAATGGGAGGCAAGTTTTAATGTACTCATGATTAACCGGTTTAGGTGATGTTCTGTATGGAAATGCGGATTACCGTATTCGGTGTAGGGAGAATCTAGTGAATGGGTAGGGGGTTTGACAACTTTCCACTTTGAAAAATTGTAGCATTTTTTGTACAGGGCAGAAAAATATGAAACAACTTGCATTCTTCATGAATCCTTCTCGTCTATCTTGGAAAATTATCTCCTGATTGTCAGACCAGATCTTCAATGCGAATCACCTTATTTTCACCACTTATGGTATTTCTACCTTAGATTCACGATGCCACGCTAACTTGAGAAGCCAAAGCATTGAAAAGGATATACAAAATGGGGTGAGAACTTAAAAGGAGATTGGGGTAGGCAGGATCGACCCCAGGACCTCCTCACGCAGCGAAGGAAATCGAACTCAAGGACACTCTCCAGACGTCCCCACAGAGTTCGCACACGTTCCCAAGGCAGAGTTCCCATGGCCGGTCATCTTCATCGATTCCTCTCCCGAAACGGACAGAAACAGTCTTCGCATCGCCAGGCTTGGCGGCCTCGCCATCGATCGCATTACCTCTCAAAACCTCTATCGCCTCTTAGATTGTGCCCCAGAGCTCCTTGGGCTGCCTCCTCGCCTTTACAAACTGAAGAATGAGCGAAAATTGGCGAAGTTACGCCTCGAGAAGCTCGGCTTTGGCAAGCGTCTTTGGTTGGAGCTCTTGGGGTTCGGTGGCTGTATTTCAAAACTTCACATGTGCCCAGGGTATCCTTATAATCTCCTCGAATTTATTTTCTTGTTTTGAAATGCAGGAATGCAGAGTGTGAAACTCAAGAATGTAAAGAATCCGACTCATGGAAACAAGTGGAAGGCAAACAGATCCTAAGTCTTTAATGTTTGAGCTACAGGGGTTTGTGTAGTAATCGTAAGCTGGAAAGATTGTGGATATCACTCTTTGGTAGCAATTGAGAGCCTTCGTATGTGTAACTTGAGAAATGGCGACTCTGTTACATGGTGGATTATTATGCCATCAACGATGAGGTTCCCATTTATGTAGGAGACGTAACACAAGATAACAATGTGTGTTTACTTCTGCATCCGATGTCTTTTAGAGAGTTAGTCTGAAGGATTTGAGCTTCGGAAGGCTGCCTCAGTTGGCTTGGTCATCTTAAGTGGAGGTAATCAACTCGTATGATTTCTTCCTCTATTGAAAGACTTCGAAAAAGTGTAACTGGCTCCCTTGCGATAGTTTTGTGTCTTAGCTTAGCTCAAAGTTTGGCAATATGGTGATGAGAGGGGCCTTACCCTAGCACAATGAGTCGGTGTGCTCTTTGCCAGTATTGCCAAACTTTGGATCCCAATTATGACGATTTCTTGGTGGTCAGATTAGAGGTTTTTGTGGACGTAGGTTCGATGCAGCAGTTTCTCAGTTGAGCTAATTGAATTAGGCAGGATTCGCTTTCGGAGTGGAGGGGATTGCAATGTACATGGTTATTGGACATGTAGGTTTATTCAATTAGTGGGCTAATTGGATTGTAGTTCGGAGCATTATAACTGTTGGCTGGGTAGTTACAGCTACGTAGGACAGAATTTCACCATTATTGAGGGTTTGCTTTGGCCGTTCGAGACATCTTGACAGGTGTGACAATGTATTCCCTATGCTACGTTGCGAGTGGATTCCATTTTTGATGAAGCATTCCTAGACTGTTTCAGGATTATTTCGTGCTGTGGAGCATCACTC
The DNA here is from genome assembly GCA_964035585.1 of Polytrichum formosum. Lineage (NCBI taxonomy): Eukaryota > Viridiplantae > Streptophyta > Polytrichopsida > Polytrichales > Polytrichaceae > Polytrichum > Polytrichum formosum. The sequence goes on along the minus strand of OZ037941.1, from coordinate 25,879,963 downwards.
AAACATTCCGACTGTATTTTGACAAAACTTCCATAATGACTGAGACGGACGACGAGGAGTATGGAGAACAGGAAGATGCGAGAGTCTTGCAGTTCCGCAGAACAGTCGATGAGAAAGGGAAAAAGAAAGGTGTTGAGAATCTACTTGGACCTCTGCATATTCAGTCTTGTTCCTGTGTCTTGCATTTATAGGAAGCATTATAGAGGTGATGGAAGTCCTATGAATCTTTGCCTCTGTATAGTGGTACGAGAATAGATAGATTGAAGTGGGTGTGGACATAATGCCAGACAAATCTGTCAATGATTACGCAACAAACACTTACAAAGATAGAGTCATAGTGGTATGAACTTTGTGACCTATTTTACTTGCTGGTGTAGGGAATCTTGGCCTTTTCTAGTTGCATCTTTTTAATTTTGAAGTCTTTGAATTCATATATAATTGTAGATTCTATGTTTCATCTCTGGTACTGAAGGATGCAAATTCCCTGTTCGTCAATGTTGGGCTCATAGTTGACGTGGAAGAGGAAGAGGAAGAGGAAGAGGAGGGTAGCAGCGACGAGGATATCAGGAGAAAGAGAATAAAACGGAAGAAAAGGTGGAATAACATCCTTACCTGCAGTCAATATTCTCAGTTGTCTTTATGTAAATACTATCCTTGGATTTAATAAGTATCGGATTGTGGCAGCAGATTGCCCTCTCTGAGTTGTTAAAGTTTATGTCGAAGGTTTCTTGTAACATAACATATGTAGCAAAAATTGTGCATAGTAGAGTTCGAAATGCTAGCTTCTCTCCAGAGTTTGTTGATAATATTGTCGATTAGCAAAGCTGATTATTTGTTTCATCTTGCTTTTATTCAATAAAAGAAGAATTCTTCATGGGCAATGTTCTCGAGTCTGCACTGTGAGGTGGTGTGAAGTGAGTCAAGTAAGAACTTGGGCAATATTGACTTCTTGTATTCTCCATGTGTAGAGCTGAGGGTGAATTTTTGTGGCAATGCTAGGCTTTCCCTCTGAATGTTGTGGTTATCTAAATAATTTTTATTTCATCATAAAATTTCACTTGGATTTCCATTTGATGTCTCTGGATGTGTGTCCACGCTGATCAAAAGACTTTAGGGGTGTCCTCTATCTCCTAGCTCTCAGGACTTTTGTTATTCTGTACTCTTTCTTATGTAATGAACAATGCTGCACTTTGCAGGAAGGAGGATGACTTTGAGCTTGACGAGGAAGATTATGATCTGCTTCAAGAAGCAAATATTATTGGATTTCGTCGACCATCCAAAGTATGTTCTGGTACATTTGAAGGTGCAGTCCAGTCTGAAGTAGATGTTTTTAGAACTCGTGGTGTCAAAAACTTGGACAATACTTGTCTGGCATACTAGTCACCTGCAATGCAATTAGATAAAGATCACACTAGACTTTTTGTTTACATCTGTATGGGTGCGTTTTTGAATTCACTTAAGTATTCCAGCTCACTTTACAGGATGGTAAGAAGGTGTTTAAGCGCCTGAAGAAAGCGGATCTTGTTACTGGGGGAGGAAAATTGGGTTTCATTGGCCCCTCAGATTATGAAGAGGGGGGAGACGATGGTGGTAGGAGAAGACGCACAGCAGGAGAGCGTCTGGAGAGGTCTCTATTTGGAGATGATGAAGGTAGGCCGTGTCAGACTCTGAAGCTTGGCTGATAACAAGTATCAAGTTATAAAGCTTAATGACCTAAAATTGTTTAATGTTGAGTTTTTGAATGTGACAAACAGTAATAGTCGGAATTCACAACTTTTGTGATTGTTGTATAATTTGGAAACTGTGTTGTATTGGCACTTTGATTTGTGCAACCTATAAGTTCTACTGAAGATATCATATACCTTACTTTTCTTGACCTCCTCAATTTTGTGCAGTTTCTCTATATTTTCACTCCTTCGGTCATTGTCCCCCCTCCAGTTCCTATCTCCCCTTTCACTGTGATACATATATGTCACGGCTGGGATCTGCTCACAATACTATTCACTGGTGGGTACCTTTGAGAGGAAGGATAGAGTTTCTCTGTTATTGCAAAAAGAAATCACTTCATTTTCAGCTGACATTCCATGATGTTGCAGCAGGAGCGCCTGACTATGTGCCTGAAGGGGAGGAAGAAATGGATGACAACGACGACGAAGATGAGATGGCAGATTTTATCGTTTATGGAGTGGGTGAACCTGGATTATCCAGGTGTGGCAAATCTTAATGTTGTTCTATTCTTGCGTCTAACCACCGTTTTTGGTCTCTGATTGTGCTTGTTTTAGTTGTTTAGAGTCCTATTTGAGTTGATATTTCAATTAGTCCTGGATGAAACTTCAGGAAGAGATAAATACTTCTTTTCTCAACAGTTTCAACATCCTGTTTTAGGTTGTTTAGGGGTACAAGGTTGTCTAACCTTGTACCCCTAATCTTCATATGGACTATGTCTGTGCTCCTAAAGTGTGTTGGTGATTTCTCAATCTTGATAGGAGGTGTGGAATATGTAAGGCGCCAAAAACTTGGTCTAAAAATATTTAGAGACCATTAGCATCAGTTTGCCCTTTTCATCCAATTTTGGATGTGATTTACCCTTTGAGAAGAAGGTATTGGAAGATGCCTTCCAAGTTTGGAAGTAGTGGGCAACTTCCTCTTTTGAAAGGCATCCAAGTGTACCTTGCATGAGATGTCTTATTTCACTTGCTAAGTCTTGGATTTTACATGATCTCTTTTGATTATTTTCATGGACAAGAAACTATGGAAAACCTCTCCTAGAAATTGTGCTTTTGGTGTTCCTCTCTTCTTTGCTCTTGCTACTTCTCATAGATATATTGACAGCTCAATAATATGAAGCTTCAGGGATGAATATATCCAGTTGGTGGTAGTGAAACACTTAGCATTTGCAAGGGAATTTGGTTACATTATGCTGAACTAAATAACGTAACAAAAAAAACATGTTAATGATATCATCAAAATAAAACATGGTTGGCCTTGCCTATGAAATTATGGTTTTCTGTATGTTTTGTAGAGCTGCTCTGGTTACTAACAAGAATTTATGTCTTTGGAATGCAGGAAGAGGAACATGAAGACAAAAGCCTCTGCAAAAGCCCCACTCAGAAGTTCCAAAGTTCAGCAAGGGGCTCAAGGGAAGTATAGGAAAGTGAACTCCTTGTTGGAAGAGATGGGAAGAAGACGAACAGATACATTAGCTGGCCTCTTTGACGAAGAGAAAGAGGGCGATGACAATGATGACTATGATCATGGCCAGGAGGACCTGAATCAAAGGCTCTTGGAGAAGCAATATGAACCAAGTTTGCTGGAAGAGAAATACTTGACAGAAAGGGATAATCGGATACGAAAATCTGATATACCTGAAAGACTACAAGTACATGATCTGCTCTGTCCCACTTTCTGTTCGTTCTCAAAGTCTACAATGAAAGTCAAGGGTACTACTGTGTTGTTGATGATATCATAACATTTCAGACTTATGTATACAAAGGATAATGCTGCTTGGGAGTGTATTTAATTGATCTTTGATTCAAAGAAGGTCTTAGTGGTTAACATCGAGGTTATCATACTGCGACACTATTACTTGGCTATGTATGCCTCACTGGATGTAAATCCAGGAAGTATCTCAATTTTGTGCTTTGCTTTGTGTTCTTTGTGTTCTTTCTCTAATATTTGTGTACCATTTGGACTGCTAGAGGATGTAGAGCTCTTGTAAAAAAAATGTCACTTCCTTACCATTGGGAGGTCTCTGTGAGCTTATTTCAGTTCCTGTACTTTCCCACATTTCATGGAAGTTTGAATGTTTCCTGGTCTTACAAATTCTTGGTGATTCATAGATACTGGAAGAAGCTGCAGGAGCCTTGCCTTCATCAGGAATAGCAAAATTCTCAGCAGCTGATTGGATATATGATAGAGCATTTGGCCATCTCGGTTTGGCCCTACGTCCAGAATTTCAGCAAATTTCAAAACTGGACAAGCCTGAAATTGTGAGGCAAATTGAAAATGTTTTGCGTTTACTACATGACGAAAAACTGGAGGTATGTAAAGCCTGCAGCTGATGGCCCAGAATAAATGAATCCATTATGCACTTCAGTAAAGTCAGTTGAGTTTCATGTACTTTATATGTGTTCAGTTGTTTGAATAAACAAGGGTATGTGTATCTAAGAGAATAAACCTCTGTCCTGAGTAATTGACTGTTCAATTTTGTTACATAATCATGTTTTGTTAATCTTCTATGCTTGTGAAACAGGTTCCATTTATTGGGATGTATCGACGTGAGGAGTGCTTAGATCTCCTAAAGACATCTACAGATGAGTTTGATTATAGAGAGAGGCCAAAGATCCAGCGTTATGAGGTGTGCCTTCATTTGTCCAATAGAATTGTGATTGCTGTAACTTGTGTTGCTGATGGATTCATGTATTGAACATACGTGTCATGATATCTTGTTATCCTTTTTTGTTGAATTGGAGAAATGGTACCAAAAACTTCTATTCTGTCCAAATAAGATTATATGCTAGATTTCAAAGGGAATTGTTGTGTTGGTCAAAACTTAGGCCTTTTGAATAATGTGAATAGGATCAAAACCTGGTTGGGTTGTTGCTCTTCCTCTTGACTGACTTGAAAGTGTACAGGAATTATGGGCAATTGCATATTGGGACAAGAAATGGTTGTTGCTTCAACAGAGGAAAGCTACCCTTCTGGCTGATTATGAGAAGCGAATTCCTGTCAGTATCAGGAATGATCCTGAAAAAGATGCTCTTGTGAAGAAAATAGTTCGTGCAGTAGAAGAAGCACAGTCAGAACAAGCTGTAGATGACTGTGATTCCAAATTCAACCTTCACTTTCCTTTAGATGAAGTGGATATTTCTGAGAGTGGATTTAAGCGTCCTAAGAGACTATCACTTTACAGTATGTGCCGCAAAGCTGGCCTCAATGCTGTTGCAAAGCACTTTGGGCTGGCCCCACATCTTCTTGGAGAGAATCTGCAAGCTACTTACAAGGTATTTGCATCACATTCAATTAGCTTAACTGGTTCGGAATGCATGCTTCAGTCACTACCCTATTCCATGCATACATGGACTAACCATGAGGTCCCTACCTATTATTTTAAGGTAGTCCTTGACGTTAGGCTGGTGCGAGCTGTTCTTGTTGCTTCTACCAGTGGTTGAATTCTTCTAGTGTGGCTGGAGAAGATTGCTAACTGTAAGCACCTATCAGTTTTTTCATATCATCAGTTTACTCAACCATTGATAGAGAAATATGACAAACCACCAGTAAATTTTACCTACTTTGAGCTAAGTGACAATTGCATGGTTTTATGCAGAAGCATGATGTTGAAGATGAAGCCCTTTCACTAGATGACCTTGCTGCCAGGTTTTGTGCAACAAATAAATCTTTCAAAGAGTTTCGGGATCCTGGATCTGTTTTACGAGCTGCTAGACACATGGTAGTTTCTATTTATTTCTCCTCAATTTCCACTTCTTTTGTGTGTCCTTACAATGAACCCGTTTTCATAGTAAGCACTACACTAGATTTTCTGCTTGTTACAAGAGGATTTAGGGGTTTTGACCATACATACTGCCCTTCCCTGTCAGACCTGGTTCTATATCTCAAAGTGTTACTATCCACCAGGTGACCTGGAATTTGCAGCAATGTGTTTCTGAATCTCCTAAAGGTTGTCACAAATGCATGGTTCAGAAAATTGGAGAGGCCTGTCTTTAGTAAGCTCAAAGGAGTAAGTAGCATCTTAAATTTCACCTTGCACGGTGAGGACATTACATCACTAAGGAAGAATGGTCCTTAAGTTTCCTTCGTCTTATTTCTCCTTCAATTAAGTCAAGCTAGATATTCTCTCCATATGAATGACATTTGATTGGGAGTCAATATTTGTCAGAAGACTATCCCTCATTGAGCCCCTTTGCAAGTTTCCAATTGAGTAGGAGACTGCATTAATCGAAGGACAATATACCAAAGATCTTACTACTTGATGTGTGGAAATTATGATATACTATGTAAAAAATATTATACATAAATTATTAGAAAGTAGAAAGGTACAGTACTTTCTACATATTCTTCTTCTAGGCATATGGAGTTTCAACCATAGTTTCTTTCCATTACAGCAGTTTGGCACTTGGAAGCTTAGCACTTAACAATGCAGTCTATATCTGTTGACACATTTTATGAATGTGGGCAACTACATTACTATTTGAACTTACTTTTGGGATATGAGTGAAGTCAGTAGCAAGAGGTAGAGCTTGCCATCACAATAGTGACGACTCATTATTTTGTGCTAGCATTTCAGTTTTGAAGGTCCCTCTGAGCTTTAGTGTTGCTTCCCCCCTGATCTGGGCCACTGTACCTTCCTGGCTGGTTATGGAAATATGTGTGTTTGTTTCTGACTCAATTTGAGTATCTCACTGATTTATTTCAACAACCAAGCCTCCTTCTCCATAGATGGTTTGGCATTTCATTAACCTTCAATTTTTTTTGCAGGTGGCTGTAGAAATCAGCACAGAAACTGCAGTCAAAGAATATGTGCGTAGTTTCTATACAGAAAATGCAGTGGTAAGTACAAGGCCAACTACAGATGGAAATCGTGCAATTGATCCTTTCCACCAGTATGCAGGTGTGAAGTGGCTCTTGGACAAGCCAATAAGTGCGTACAATGATGCACAGTGGCTACTTATTCAAAAAGCTGAAGAAGAGAAGCTACTGGAGGTCACTCTTGGACTACGTGAAGAGTCCAGGAACAAACTTTTGGCGGAATGTGAGAATTTGTATTTGAGTGATGGTGTGAGCCTTATAGCTCAGCAGTGGAATGAACAAAGAAAGCTTATTTTGCGGGACGCAATAGTAACACTCACACTCCCATCTATGGAGAAGGAGGCTCGGTTGGTTCTTGCTTCAAGAGCTAAGCAATGGCTTGCAGCACAGTGTGGTTTACAACTATGGAACAAAGTTTCTGTTGCTCCCTATGCTCCAGGGAAGGCTAGCATTACTGATTATAGGTCTGTTCGACTCTTGGTTCTCATCAATGGTGCACCTTATCTTTCTTCTTTGTTATTGCAGCAGCTTGCAATGTTAATGTCTAATCTATTGCTTGTGCCTTGGTTTGTTGCTACGTTTTAGCACATGCTGGCAGTTCTTCAGCAACACGCATGCCAGATGGCTTACAATGTGTCAAAAGCAAGGCCACCTTGTTGCTATTACACTCTAAAATTGCTATTACGATGTGGAACACTTGCAAAGCATATCTTGAGTTCAGGATCATATCTGTGATAGTCTTTTTGAAAAGAGGTGAGGTCTGAAGGTTGTTGCATCTGTAATTGCATAATTCAAATTGGTTGCAGATTTATGTGCTACTTGGTTTCAATCTTATGACAGGAATGATGATGACCCTTCACTTCGTGTTCATCTGTAATTGTATTATTCAACTTGGTTGCAGATGTATATTGATGCTGGATTTCAATCATATGACAGGAACAATGGTGGCCCTTCACTCCGTGTGCTAGCATGCTGTTGGGGCCCTGGCAACCCAGCTACAACATTTGTGATGCTAGACGGGGCAGGAGAGATCACAAATGTCCTGTACACTGGGTATCTGAACATTAAGGCTTTCACTTATGAGCAGACGCAGAGAAAGCAGAGAGATCACGATCGCCTGCTTCAGTTTGTGAGAGATCATCGGCCTCATGTTGTTGTTATAGGCGCTGCAAATCTCCAGTGCCGGTTTCTGAGCCAAGATGTTCTTGATGTATGTTATGTATATTTCATTCAAAGCTTTTGCTGGACATGAGCTGTTGATTTAATTGTCATTTCATGTAGGCATAATAAGTAGTGTCATCTATGAGTACTTGACATGATGTTTGTGAAAAAAGTTCACGAAATGGTTCCATCCAAACATGTCATTGATAATGAGCTGTTTTCAATGTCTCTAAATAGATAACTTTATTTTCAATTGCACGTTTATTATCCCACTTGGTGTGACAATCAAGAAGAGGCATCACCTCACAGGAATTTTATTAGGTTGACCATTGTTCTCACAGCATTTTTATCTAGGCATATTCAAGATTGGTTTGGTTGGTTAAACTTGAGATGTGTAACCTTGAAGTGTCTTGTCAACTGCATGCCATCCATTGGAAGAGTCATGATGCATAATTACACTCATTTTTTGGTGGTTCTGTGATTTTTCAGGTGGTATTCAAGGTTAGTGAGCAGCATCCCTCTGATTTGGCAGAGAGTTTGGACATGATCAAGGTGGTGTATGGAGAGGAATCAATTCCTGCCCTGTATGAAAATTCAAGAATTTCTCAAGTGCAGCTTCCTGGGCAACCAGGTGCAGTATATTTCCAATCATGTGTGAAATAGTTGATGTTTGAGTATCAAAACCAGTTTCAGCTGGGTTGCATTAAATCATGAATGTGTATGTCAAGTGAGTGTCGTTCCCTGTGCTGGTATCTGCTGTTTCTGATGTCTTAGTTTTGTTTAACGATCTTGTGAGGCGGACTCATATTTTACTTGTTAATGTGAGGTCTTGCAGGCATAGTGAGGCGTGCTGTTGGTTTGGGTCGATTTCTTCAGAACCCTGTGGCCATGGTTGCTTCTTTATGTGGCCCAACAATGGAGGTCCTTTCATTAAAATTGCATCCACTTCAAAATTGCCTTACTAATGAGGAATTATATGAAGCAATTGAATGTACCATGGTTACTGTAACAAATCAGGTAAGCACTAAGGCTTTTGTTCAATCTATGTCGTATTCTGCACCTCTAGTTTAGATGGTCATCCTGTGACATTGGAGTCTGAAACAAGAACCCTTTTGTTACAGTGTCTCACTACCTTGATGGTCACGTCCAATGGGGTGGCCTGCATTTAAAAAACATCCAGTTAGTATATTCTAATGGAGAGGTGCAATACAAAAGGAAGAGGTATTTTATGGCTGACTTATTGGGACGGTGTCCTAAGTTCTTCTCAACACCTTGGCAAGGTTTTTTAATATGACCACGAACTTCATTAGTTGTCACAGGCTTTTCTCTATCCTGAATGCATGTTTTATCTTTATCTTTTCAGGTTGGTATCGACATCAATTTAGCAGCTTCACATTATTGGCTATTTGGTGTGTTACAATTCATTGGGGGTCTTGGCCCTCGTAAGGCTGGCGTTGTCCAGAGAGCCATTCAAACTGCAGGACGTCTACGTACAAGGAAAGATCTCTTCATGACTTTAAAGGTCATGGGCAAAAAGGTGTTCATAAATTCTGCAGGATTCATTCGTGTCTGTGGGAGTGGGGAAGCAGCTTCAGAGACGCAGGATCTGAATCCTTTAGACGATACACGTATTCACCCTGAGTCATATCAGGTTAGCTTTTCATTGCTGTTGACTCACGCAATTCAATCTGCTTTTATTTTAATGCAGAGTAAATCTCAGGACACATTTTTAGATCAGCTGTATTTCACCATTTGAAATGGCCTTGTGAGCAATCCCTATGGTTATTCGGAAGAAGCCAAAGTAAGCTGAGAATATACATTAATACTTACAGAGATATTCAAAGACAGATCTGCACATCGCAGATCCTTTAGCCCCACAGATTTTTAAGTGTCTTTGGGAGATGAAAGATTAGAGGGATACCAATGAGGATTTAATGGACAGTCTTTGGAATTTGACAGAGAATGGAAATGATCAAACACTTTGCCATTGCTTGTTTGCTCTACTTTAAGAATAGAGGTGAAGTCCTTTCCTAAAATCTCAGGCCTTCAAGACAAAAACTTCACTTGTCTTTAAAACTGATTCCACAGCATTCCCTGATTATTTTTGGGATGCAAGATTTGATGTATTCCCAGGCAGCCTTTCCTATATGTAGTATTTCTGTAGAGGTTTGTCAAGTTCATCTTTCTGATTTCTTTCTCCCTTTTGTGCACTTTTTCCTCTTATCATGGTACATCAAGTTCTGTCCAGTCATTGAGATTGTAACATATGACTGCTTACAAGTATGTTTGATTTTATGTGCAACAGGTGGCAAAGACCATGGCTGAGGCTGCATACAAAGAGAAAGCTCAACAAAATGGAGGTGAAATTGATGAAGACCTACTTCAAATGGCTGTAGAACATGTGCTGACAAACCCCAGTGTATTAGACACTTTGACCATTGAGGATTATGCTCTTCATACCCAAGATCTAGAACAATACAAAAAGATTTCCACGTTGGAGTTGATAAAATCTGAGCTTCAGCATGGATTCCAAGAATGGCGGCAGCCGTATGCAGAGGCCACAGAAGAGGACTGTTTCTTTTTACTTAGTGGAGAAAATGAAGACACTCTCTTCCCAGGTCGCATTGTGCATGCAACAGTCAGAAAAGTGCAACAATATCGAGTGATGTGTGTGTTGGAATCTGGGTTACTAGGATTTATTCAGAAGGAAGATCTTTCGGATGACGGTGACATTGAACCCAAAGATAAAGTGGCTGAAGGCAACATTGTTACCTGCCGGGTGAAAGATGTGGTCAAAGAAAAGTACTTGGTGAATTTGATCTGCAGGTAAGTGGCTGCCTATCTTGCTTCTGACTGGTTTATCAAGTGTTTTTAAATTGATAATTCGATTGAACCATGCTCATCGCAGTGCAAAATTTCCTATGACAGATTTTCATAGAGGTGTGCGTAGAAGGTTACTTTTAGAAAGAAATACCTGAATTCATGATCTAGGTTCTACTTTTCTTGTACTTGAAAATGATGGTTCTTTGATTCAAATCAGTTTTCCTTCGTCTGTCTGGATTGGATGTTGTTTGTCTTCTCACTCCAGGATGCCTCGGTGAACTGGTTTTATTCATTACGATGGCTGTGAGACATGGCGCTTATGTCGATTTTATCTTTTAGTTGACCTGGAATCTGTCGATCTGCAGGGATAGTGATCTCCAGGGAGATTTTTGGGACAATCAGCTGCAGCGAGACAAGTATTATGTCCAAGACACAACATTTTTACAGAATGAACAGGAAAAGGCTCGCAAGAAGAGAGAAGAGGACGAAAGAAAAGAGTTCAAACCACGCATAATTGTTCATCCTTATTTTCAGAATATATCTATGGATGACGCACTTAAGGTTATAATCGTTCTGTTGTGAGGACATGTGCCTTGTTGGCAGTGGTAGAGCAGTACGCTCTTTCATGTTTGCACTCACGATGGTCTATTGTTGGTGAACACTTCAAAAGAGGTTCAGCACATTTAGCTTTCATAAAACTCAGTCATAGTAAAGATATTAACTGTTGTCGGATAGTCACCTGGGACATCAACAACACTGATGAAGGATTACGCCAAATGTTGTGAGTAAAAGGACTTGTGATTAATGGGTGCAGGCACTGATGGAGAAAGAAGTTGGCGATGCTATAATCCGCCCAAGCGTTAAGGGTCCAACACACCTTTCTTTGACATTGAAAATTCATGATGGGTTGCACACACACATTGATATTGCAGAAGGGGGGAAGGACAATCGAGACCTTAAAAGCTTTTTGAGCCTTGGCAAGACTCTTACCATTGGAGAGGAATATTACAAAGATCTTGACGAGGTACAGTTATCGACTTTCTGAACTCTTATTATTGCTTCAAACTGAGGTGGTAGGAGTATGAGACGGCAGAGTGCGGCTGAAGAAATGTAATCCATGTATCATCTGGTTTCATAATTCAGAAACACTTCACTTCCTTGTATGTAATGTAATGTAAATTTTTTTTGTGATGTTGTTTGCATATTTGTTTTGAGTTACTTCAAAATTCCTTTGACGATATGGGAACTTCCATACTGTGCAAAACATTTGTAGTCTCTTTCTCCACACACCAGCATTACCTAGTGAATTTTATGAATTTGGCATGTCTGTCTCATCATCCCAGTATACATGTGCAGGTGGTCGCCAGATACATTGACCCATTAGTGGAAAAAATGCGTCAGATGATGGGCTATCGAAAATACAAGCAAGGGACGAAGCAGGAAGTCGATGATGCATTACGTTCTGAGAAGGCAGATAACCCAAAGCGAATACCATACTACTTCTCTCTTGCACATGAACACCCTGGTGCCTTTCTACTTTCCTACATTCGAGTTGCGGATCCGCTTCATGAATACATCTCTGTGTCCCCAACAGGTTTTCGGTTTCGAAAGAAGAACTTTGACACCGTTGAAAAGATTGTCACCTTCTTCCAGAAACACTTCAACGATCCCATCCTTGAGCCTCTAAAACCAGGTGGATTTGGCTCTGATTTTGGAGAGCGAGGAAGAGGTGGTAGGAGAGGAAGGGGGAGAGGGAGAGGGAGAGGGAGAGAAAATGATGACTGGGGTGATCGTGGCGATGGAAACTCTAGTTGGGAAAGTGGGCGAGGGCGTGGGCGTGGACGAGGGCGAGGGTGGGGGCGGGGGCGTTTTGACAGTGAGAATGGAGGATCCAACAGTGATTGGAAGAATGAGGACTCTTTTGGAGGCGGGTGGGGAAAGAGTGGAGGCTCTGGCGGTGATGGTTGGGGCAATGATAATAACGCAGGGGCATCCTCACAAGGGGGTGGTTGGGGTACTACTGAGACAGCCACAGTCACCACAAACTTGAACGGGAGAGCTTGGGATTCTACTAATGATGGGGGTGGAGGTGACAATTGGGGGGACAAGGGTGGTACAACAAACAACACAGCAGAGGCTAATAATAGTGCATGGGGTAGTCTGACAGACTCAGCAGGTGGGGGTGGAGGAGGAGGGTGGGATGCTGTGGATGCTGTGCCGGAATCTGGTGGGTGGGATTCTGTGCAAGGAGGGGAACAACCCAGTGGAGTTAAAGATGGGGGTGGCATCCAATCTGGTCGTGGCAGTAAAGATATATCGGACTGGGGCCAAAGTGGTGGACACGGGCAAGAGAAATCCAGTGGGTGGGGTGCTCACAAGGACAAAACAACAAGCATGAAAGAAAAGGGCAGTGGTGCCTGGGACAGCCTTCCAGACCCAGCAGATGGAGGAGGAGGGTGGGATGCTGTAGGTGTGTCTGGTGGACAGGATGCCATGCAAGGAGGGGAGCAGACTGGAGATAGGGATGGGGGTCACAGTGGAGCTGGTCGTGGGGGTCAAGGTCAATCGGACTGGGGCCTAAGTGGTGGACGTAAGCAAGAGTTCTCCAGTGGTTGGGGTGTTGACAATGATAAGACAACAACCACCAGCACGAAAAAGGACAATGGTGGTTGGGATAGTATGGTAGAACCAGCAGCCGTAGGTGGAGGGTGGGATGCTGTGCAAGGTGGGGAGAAGAGTGGAGACGGAGATGGAGGTGGGGGTCACAGGAATGCTGGTCATGGCAGTCAAGACACATCAGGCCGGGGCCAAAGTGGCGGACAGAAGCAAGAGAGCTCCAGTGGTTGGGGTGCTGACAATGATAAGACAACAACCACCAACATGGAGAAGGACAATGGTGGTTGGGACAGTATGGCAGAACCAGAAGCTGGGGGTGGAGGGTGGGATGCTGTGCAAGGAGGGGAGGAGAGTGGAGATAGAGATGGGGGTCACAACAAAGCTGGTGGTGGTAGTAAAGATACATTGAGCTGGGGTCAAAGTGGTGGACATAAGCAAGAGAGCTCCAGTGGGTGGGGTGCTGACAAGGCTAAGACAACAAGCAACAGGCACAAGGACAATAGTGCTTGGGATAGTCCGGCAGAATCAGCAGGCTTAGGAGGAGGGTGGGAAAAGGATACCGTGCAAGAAAGGGGCCCAACTGGAGCTGGTTGTGGCAGCCAAGACAAATCGGGCTGGGGACAAAGTGGTGAACGTAATAAACAAGAGAGCTCTAGTGGGTGGGGTGCTGATAAGGATGGGTCAACCGGAAATGTTGCAAAGAACAATAGTGCCTGGGATACTGTGACGGAATCAGCAGGCGGGGGTGGAGGAGGATGGGATGTTGTGACAGAATCAGCAGGTGGGGATGGAGGAGGGTGGGATTCTGTGGCAGCATCTGATGGGTGGGGTGAGAAGCAAGGAAGCCGCAATGAAGATAGGGATGGGGATCGCAACCAAGGTGGTTGGAATAGCAAGCGAGGCATGTCGAGCTGGGGCCAAAGTGGTGGACGTGGCCAAGATAAATCCAATGATTGGGGAGGTAATCAAGCACCAGCATGGAAGCCTGCTCAGGACAGCTGGAATGATAGAAGAGATACTCCTGCTTGGGGCCGGGGAAGAGGAAATCGGGAGTATGGGAGACGAGGTTAGTGCAATCCATCCAAAACTCTTGCACAAGCACCTCCTGGGAATGCAATGTGAAGCATGAACCACTAAGGGAGTTGTTGTAATTAGTCTGCCTTTCTACATCCTTTTGTGAAAGCAATGGTAGATTTTTGTTTCTGAAGATGAAAGAGAGTTAGATATATGATATGTTTTGACTTCGGCATGCCATTGTAAAATTTATTTGAGTGTCCCTGGAGTGTAGTTGATTAGTTCTGAGCATACTTACTAATGTAGGATGTTTATTTCAACAATGCAGGAGGACGCCACTCTGGAGGAGATTGGGGTTCTGACAGAGATGCACAGAATTCATCTGGAGGACGCCGCTCTGGAGGAGACTGGGGTACCAACAGAGACACACAGAATTCCTCTGGAGGACGCCGCCCTGGAGGAGACTGGGTTTCTGACAGAGACACACAGAATTCATCTGGGCGGGGTGATAGGAATACTGCAAAGAAGTCATCTGGATGGGGTGATGGCAAAGATTGCACTGAGAAGTCATCAGGATGGGGCGATGGTAATGCTGGAAAAACATCATCGGGGAGGGGAGAAAGTCGTGAAAGGAGCACAGGAAGTTCAGGGTGGGGTGAAGATGCTAGTGCAGGAAAGTCATCTGGGTGGGGTGATGATGTTCCTGGGAAAAAGTCATCAGGAACAGGACAGGGTGAGGAGGCTAGTGGAAGAAAGTCATCTGGGTGGGGTGATGATGATCCTGGAAAAAGGACATCTGGTACTGGTTGGGGTGAGGATTGTGGTGCAGTGAAGTCATCTGGTTGGGGCGATGGTGATACTCAGAAGAAATCAGGAACAGGGTGGGGCGAGGATGCAGGTGCAGGCGAATCATCTGGATGGGGTGAGGATGCTTCTGCAGGAAAGTCCTCTGGTTGGGGTGATGGTGGTACACATAAGCAGTCATCAGGAGAAGCAGGGTGGGGTGAGGACGCTGGTGCAGGCAAATCATCTGGGTGGGTTGGTGCTGTTTCTGGGAAGAAATCAGAGGACGTTTCTGCAGGAAAGTCATCTGATTGGGGCAATACTTGTACTCAGAAGAAGTCATCAGGAGCAGGGAGGGGTGAGGTTGCTGGTGCAGCTAAAGCATCCGGATGGGGTGATGGTGAATCTGGGAAGAAACCATTAGAAACAGGGTGGGGTGAGGATGTTTCTGCTTGTAAGTCCTCTGGTTGGGGCGACAGTGGTGCTCAGAAGAAGTCATCAGGAGCAGGGTGGGGTGACAATGCTGGTGCAGCTAAAGCATCTGGTTGGGGTGCTGGTGATTCTGCAAAGAAACCATCAGGAACAGGATGGGGCGAGGATGGTGCAGCTAAAGCATCTGCATGGGGTGAAGGTGAATCTGAGAAGCAACCGTCAGGAACAGGGTGGGGTGAGGATGCTTCTGCAGGTAAGTCCTGTGGTTGGGGCGACAGTGTTGCTCAGAAGAAGCCATCAGGAACAGGTTGGGGTGACAATGCTGGTGCAGCTGAATCATCTGGTTGGGGTGATACTGATTCTGGGAAGAAACCGTCAGGAACAGGGTGGGGCGAGGATGGAAGTGCAGGAAAACCTGCAGATACTACAGTCAAATCTGGAGGAACTTCTGGCTGGGATACAGCAGAAACTAAGGAAAATGAACCAGATGGGCCTGATTGGGGTGCAATCTCTCCCAGAACTGTGAAATGGGGCTCTGGAAGTGGAGAAAGTGCTCAGGGATGGGAGCAGCAAGAAACAGCTCCAGGTACACCTACAATAAACTCTTGATTCAATTTTGGGTTCTTCCTCTCTGTTAGTGACCTGGATCAAGAGTTTCTGTTTCGATCTTCCTGGATGTAAATGGGGGTTTTACTTGAGTTCCAAAGATTCAATTTCAGAACTTTGTATAAATGATTTCCAAGTCAATGAACAGTGTAGTGTCTATACCACTGCTTCCTTAAGCATGTTTCCTGTGGGTTTGATGAGTCATTGTTTTTGCAAATGGGAGTTCAGGGCGTGATGGTGGCTGGAATTCACGGCCGTCACGAGGAGGCTGGGGCAGTGACCGGCAAGATAGAGGAGATAGAGGATATGGAGACAGAGGAAGGGGAGAGAGAGGTAATGGAGGCAGAGGAGCGGGAGAGAGGGGGCGTGGCTCAAGGGGAGGCCGGGGCGGTCGATGGCCAAACTATGAGAGTGGACCCAGTCAAGGCTGGGACTGACAGCAAGCTGTAATCCCTGATAAGGTTTAGTTTCCTAGGTATTGTAGATACAATTAGACATCCTTGTGATCTGGAAACCTGTTACTTGTAAAGAGTTTTGACAGCTGCAAACAATGTGGCAACAGGAATCAGCTACCAGTTAACCATCTGTACATTTCTGAAGTTGGAAGGACAAAAGGGACTTTGAGGTGTTGTGGCAGCTATTTCGTTGTCATCCTGGGAACTTCTGACAAGATTGCGATATTTACTTGAAAACCAATCTAGAGTACCATGTGTGCTGGAGTCCACCTGTTGTTTTGGTCTACTCTGATGGAATTAACATTTAATGTAACATCACATACTCATAAATCATCACTGTTTTCTGTATGCTCCCAAAAGCTGGTGGTGATCTAGTGCTGTTTGGTGGAATTTCTCTTCATATTTGTGAATTTTAACAGCACATGTGCTGAGTGTTGCAGTGAAATTCTCGTCCACATTTTTGTGAAAAGATTAGTGACAATTTATCACCTGAGCTGTCAGGGCTCAATCCACACAAAACTATCCTGTGATCAATGAAGGGACACTCCGCCAGTCAATGTTTCTCACATGCGCATCCTTGTGGCAAGTCCCATGCCTGCTGTACTTCTTCAGACACTCAATTTAATGAGGGGTGCTTTGTGGACAGGGATTAAAAGCATTTACTCTTGTTTTGGCCACTGCAAGGCCATCACTTACAGAGTGTTTTCCCTGTTGTCCATGTTATTACCTTTTAATCTGATTGCTGATACATTTGGCACCACTTAGTTGGTCAGCTGGTCATTCTTACTGTACACATGTGGAGGAGGGATACAAATTAGCCTTTGGCTTTGGGCATTTAGCGGTATATTGCATTCTGTGAAATCACAATATTGTTTTCTTGTGCCTGTGCTGTGGCTTTGAGTATTGGTTCCATCATTTTGGGTATTCCGTGTTGTCACTCAGTACAGCAAGCAAAATGACAGAACTTTTTAACTTCGGCAGCACTGACGCCAGTGGTTTGTCAAGTCCAGAGATTGGAAAGGCAAACCCAATGAGCTCTGTATAGTATCTGAATTTCTGACATTGATACATCTACGTTATCTGAAGTTCAGGCATAGAGGCTGAACAGGAACGTTTCTATCCATTACCCATAGAAACCTGGAGTAGATCTAGGAAAGTCTAAATACAGGAAAATATATCAATAGCCTACTGCCAGGATGTCCACCGCCATGTAATTTACTGTGGGCTTCAAAAGGATAGATGGAAGTTAAATGTCTATCAGATTACTTGTGTTTTCTGAAAAACGGCTTTAGGGAAACACCACTGTTGCTCATCACAACTTACTGACATCGACCAGCAGGAACATCGAACAGGGAGAACCGACCGCTAGTTACAGATGAGCCCTTTGAGTTTGCGTAATAACCCGGTTGAAGTTCAAGACTTCAGGAAAATTACCGATCATTTTAAGGGGAATCTATAGAATGTACTTTGTATTAATAAAGAAAACGGTAGAACCGTGAGGCTTTGTCCTTTACTATGAAAGACTACAATTGTAGCTGTCCACTTTGTTCATGTCAATTCATGGCTATTTACTATACCTATGCATTTTAGGAAGCAACTATAGTTAACTATATATATATATATAATTATAGTTAACATCCACATTAAACAAACTGGACTACAAAAAAGTAGGAACAAATAACGCCCAAGTGTGAACGCAAAGTGGTTAGAAAATTTGCTCGTGAAACAGACAAGTTGATGCATAGTCTCTGTCCTACAGACAGAAAGAAAGCCCGAAAGATCCACAACATGTAACCGGTTGGACTCGGAAACACTAGGATTTTGACCGATTATGCCCAAAAATCTCCCTGGACACTGAGCAGGAACCAAGTTCCAACTGAGAATTCAAGGTAACTTCGATAACATCCTTTTTGTTACTTTGTAAACACTTACTTGATCTAGAAATGACACTGTTGAAATTCAAGATTCAGGATGTGCTTGGAGGGAAGATGATTGCATGCTTGCAATCATCCCAAAATAGCACACCAACTCTTGTACCTTGCTGATCTCATCGCCAAGCTTCTTCAGCATGCACTCATGCTGCTCAATGCTCCTTCAGTGCCTGTTCCGTCGCCGTTTCCTTTGGGATGCACGCTAAGTTAACTTCAATGGTCGATGCATGCTCGTGAATCGATCACATACTTTCCTTTCCTCATGTCCATGTCCATGTCGATGTCTTCCTTGCGGTTGCACAGGGGGATCCACAGTCTGTGTCATTCGATCTTCATCATCACAACTCCATATGTTTAGGCAAGTGTAATAAGCAGTTGTTGTCAATTTCTTGAGTGAGTAGCCGCAATGTGAGGAAGGAAGTAGTAAGGAAAGAGAAGAGATCAATGCTGGAATGTAAGGTAACCCCAAAGCTTTTGGTTTTTTGAACATCATTTGTGCACATTGTGTGAGAAAGCTTCGGTGAGAAGCATTTTTGCATTCTTCCCATTATGGGTGGGATGATCTTGTATCTCTTGGGGTTGCTGAAATCTGACCTCAGGGTTTAGGAGAGGTTTTGGATCGGGTGGAGTTCCAAGTTTCGTAACCAGCCAGATCCGATTCCTGCGCTCTGGAGGGCTAAGGTTTGAAGACTTTTGATTTGATGATGGCTATGGCGATGAAGGCCACAATTCGGTTGGCATCGAAGCAAGATGTCCCACTCATCACCAAACTCGTGCACCAGTTCGCAGAAGTTTCAGGCAATGCATCCACGTGCACTGCCACAGATTCAAACCTCCTTGAGCTTCTCTTCAGCCACCCTCCCTTCGAAGGTCCCACCGTTTTCCTCCTCGAAGCCTCAGAGTCACAATGTGCAGAACAGGATGCCAAGAAGGTGATGGTAGCCTCAGGAGATGAGGAAGCAAGTGTTACCAAAAATTCCATTTCGGTTTTGGAGCCTCCTCCAATGCAGATGGTAGCCGAGGTGAAAAACATCAGACCTCGGCCCGGGGGACGAGGCAGGGTTAGCAGCCGTGGCCGAGATCTTAGCGAGGATGGTGAGGAATGCAGTTCTCCACTTGCAGATGATGTCGAGATTGAGCTTTTCCGATCTACAAGCAACGTCAATTACAGAGGCAAGTTCCTCAAGGATTTCAAGGTTGGCACAACATCTCTGGAAGTGGTGGAGTCTTCCTCCGATGCCAACATGGAGGAACCTGTTCTGGAGGTTTTCAAATCCACCACCGATGTAACCCTCGACGATGTGGTGGATGTGTATGCATCTGCCCAAGCGTTGGCACTCACATCTGGAGGAAAAGGATCAAAATCATTATCATCATCGAAGGGAGAATCACATTTGGATGTGACAAATCTTGCACAAACCATCGGAGAACTCACTCTTGGAGCTTCGGTAGAGGATCCAGACTCGGAAGGGTTTACGGTTTCTTGCGAAGCTGGCGTTTCTCCTCGCATTGTTGTTGGTTGGATTCATGTGTTTCCGAACTACTCTACTTACCTTGCCAAAGCGGGGTTGTACATTGAAGCATTGTACATCAGGAAACCCTACCGGAGGCTAGGGTTAGGCAAAATGCTGCTGAAAAAAGTTGCTCAAGAAGCTGTGAAACGCGGGACGAAGCGAATGGAATGGGCGGTGGTTTACTCCAACTTCCCTGCCATCAATTTCTGTGAAGATATGGGAGCTCAGATCAAACCTGGGTTTCGGAGATGCGTCCTTGACAGTGAGGCGCTCCTCAATTGCAAGCCGTAGCTCTCTCTAATTCATTCTCTCTCTTTTTGAAGAATGTCTTGGTGTTGATGATGATGATGATCAATGGAGAAGCTACTTGTGAATTTGGCATACATGTAACTACGGATACAATTCAGGCAAGTTTTAGATTCTATTCATATTCACACATGGATTTCAATCTCATGCATTGTTTTGTCGCCTTGTTCAAATTTCTCACAAGTATGATAGGACACTTTTGCTGAAGAAACCGAGAGGTCAAGGATTTACTTTTGTGTATACGTTGTATTCAAAGTTATCACTGAGTCCACAGGTCACAATTGTTTGTGGATTGTGGAATTTGAAATATTGGACACTGAAAATGGTTTTGATGCCAGTGTGTGAAGCTGGATCACCATATGTGCACATGCAACACTGTTGCACGCAGATCATCAACTTGTAGAAGCAGTTTCAAAATGATTGAGTGAGGGAAGTGGTTCTGAGTTGTAATCAATGAAGGAGCAATGTTTGAACTTTGAAGGTATTGATCATCGAATGGCTTGAGCTGCAGAAGAGTAGATTGTGAATTAAGGTTGCGCTTTTGCAAGCACCCTGGTGTCATCCTCCTCTCTGGTTTAGGAAACTCAATATGTTTCTTGTTGTTGCCCTTGTTAATCCTGTGGAAGGTTATCATTTGACAAGATGTTTTTGGAGGTCTTGTAACTGTTTCCGACTTGGGTTCCATACCAAGGTAGATGGTTCGTAAATGGTTACTTCTTCTAGGATATAAGACACACAATTAGTACAAGATGGTTACATAGGTCCCCCAAATCCAGAGCACATATAGGTCCCCCCTCCCAATCATGTTGACTATCGAGCCTAGAATGGTTGGCATATTTTGAGCACTTAGTCCAATCTCTGTTGAACATGTCTGTTTGGTGCCAGTTCTCAGATTCACACCTTACCACAAAGCACTTGAATGTAGGTGTCCAGATTATTATTGTGTTTGGTTCAGGCACGTCACCCTTACTGGTTTGAAATGTGCCACCAAAAGGCATCGTGGCTTCAGATACTGATTTCTTGGATTAGAAAGTTATGTGATATTTTCTGACAAGAGTAGGTGAAAGAGTATTGAATGTTCCAATCGCTGCAAGCATATTCCTAGCATGATCAAGGTGAAGGGCGTTATTGTTTGGATAAAATTGGATCTTGTAAGCCCCTTGATCGACATCTCTTGATCCCTTTGATTAACCAAGATTTGGGTGGCAAAGCATCTCCCTGACGCTAATGTGATCATCATGGGGGACACATCGGGTCACCTTGAAGAAATAATACTACAACAAGAGCAGCAACAGCAGCAGCAGCGACAATAAGAACAAGACTCGCTTACATTTTCGACCAAGGTGTCAGCTTTTGCACTTCATATGGCTTCAAGTTAAGGGATTTTATCCTAGAGCTTCAGTGCCAACAATGCATGATATGGGGAGGTTTGGCATGAATTTCGGTGGATTTTGGTGCAAAAATGTGCCCACCCAGGAGTTCAAGAGCAACATTTTCTAGTGAGGTATATGGGATGCCTAGTGTTGTGGATCAATGAACGGGGATAACCGATCGGTTGAGTTTAAGAAATAACTGGTTGAAGTTCAAGACTGCAAGAAAATTACCGAAGCATTTTAGGGGAATCTATGGAATATACCTCACATTAATTTTAAAAAACCGAAAGATCATACCTGTAACCGGTTGGACTTGGAAACATTAGGATCTCAACCGATTATGCTCGAAAATCTGTTGAGTGGATAGAGTAGACCTCAGGGCTTGTCCAGTGTTGCTCCATTCCAATTACTTCATGACATCTGACTTATTCTGTGCCCTGTTGGTTTTCAGAGCAGTTGTTGTGGCTTGTCTTGTAATACCAAGTGTCATGTGACTGCAAGTAATATATGTGGGTTAAGATGATTAGTGTGGGCCAAACTAAAAGAGATAGTTTGGGTGGGTTTACACTGGAGTCTCAGACCAAAGGAATTGGGTGATCGTGTTGATCGAGAACAAAATTTAGGACTAATGTGGTATCACTCTCCTGCCTCAAGAAAATACTCTAAGTTTACAAAAACCAATCTTCAAGCTCAGGTCCAATCTTGAGTCTGAAAGTAAGGTCTATTGAGGGGTGTTTTGAACTTGACCCTAATGTAAACCTAGCCTTGGTGTACGCTACATTGATTACCCCAATTAGTGTGTGTTACTATTTGGAGTTATGCAGCGCTATAACTATTTAACGAGAATGTAATATTTTACAAAACAAAGTCTTTTATGTTTTATAATGTCCGAACAACCTATTGAACTTCCGTTAGTAAAAAAGCTACCTCTTGAGTAAGATGTTATTGCAATGCGTAACTTTGAATAGTAACTTGTACTCATTGGGATAATTAGTGTAGTAGGAATGGTGGGTCTACTTGACACGTCAATCTAACACGAAGTGACCAAAACGGTACATGCAAGTAGATCCACCATTCCTATTGCATTGTTTATGATATTTAGTGTCACATGCGTATTAGTGTCATGTATCCTATTTTGATGCGTATGCTAGGTTACATTGATGATTAACAACTCCACCAAAAGTGTCACCTCGTGACACTTGGCGTTCAAGTGCGCTTACTAATATCTTGGCATGAGTATGTCCAATAATGTTATGAGGTGCATGCCTATATTACATAATGGTCTACAAGTTGACTAAAGAGTACACTTGCCATTAGTATGCTCAAGAATATCTTCCTCTTGCATATTAAAATGTATACACATGACACTTGCCATGAATACACCTAAAAATACCTTCCACTTGCATACTAAAACGCAAGGCTTTCATCTAAAGTATCCCAATGTGCCACTCTACATGTTATACTATCGATATTTTTTCACTTAGAGAAGTTAGTTATGTTGACGAACAGAATCATATTGGCAATTAGTGGGCGTGACACTTTGAGACCTCTAGGCATCTAGTTTAGGCCCTTCACAAATAGTGTACGTGACACTAAATACTATAAACAGTGTAGTGGTGGTAGATCCATACTCAACATCTGTTAGCAAAGATAAAAGTTGTGGTGTTCTTGCAAATCGAACATGGAAATCATTCAAGGAATGTAGGTCTTGACCACTTTGACCTGGGCCCATGGAAATTATCCTTGTAGGCCCGTCTGTTGTCTAACAGATGTGCGGAGTATGTGGAGACATTATTTTTATTGTCGACACGGCTTTGTGACCCCACCTTCAAATGGAATCTGAGAGGGTTTTCATCATCAGAAGCCCATGGCTTCTCCTTGAATCTTGGGAATGCGGATACCAAACCCCCAAATGCTGCCTTCGACACATCCCAAATCCCAATGCAAGGGGTCGTTTGCAATTTGGTCTTTTTCTTGGAGTTCCTGAAAGGGGTAATATCGTGCTGGGGGCTTGTGAAATTTACTGTCAATCGCAGTCATGAATTCTATCATGTAGATCTTTTAGTGTTGCATATACATATATGTGTTTCGTATTTATGGTTTTGTTTGGTGTGGGCCCCCCCATAATCAATGTAGGGTAATTTTGTGTCAGAAATCTTGATTTTGTTGAAGATCCGAGTAAATGAGTAGAGTGGAGTCGCTCATAACCAACCACTTAAGAGATTATGTGCCAAATCTAGCGAAGTATAAGGCGGTGCAAATTTTCCCATGTAAGAAGATAGAAATCAAGAAGATTGCAAATTCGTCAGTAGATTTATGTCTTACATTGAAAATATTGTGAATTTTTGAAGCCAAAATTTGGCCTGAACACATTACCAATGTCTAGGGTATGCCATAACCTCTCATTTGGAGATGAATTCGTCCTCACTTTTAGCACTTAGAACCGGGGTCATGTGTCATGGCACTATCGATTCCCTAGTGATATCATAACCGAAGTTGGAGACTTAGGGTTAAGTTCCATGTAGGTTTCTTCGCCCACCAAATTCTAGTAGAAATGTAGATTCCACCTAGCAGCATCTACATTTCCACTAGAATCTAGTGGGCAAGCGGCCTACATAAAAACTAAGCCTTAAAAACCATGAAACGTGGAACCTTATTTCAACCACCCACAAAAATAATTACCAAAGTCAATCCCAGCCTTATTGAAATTATGGCACATTGTAGATTCCCCATGGGGTCCTGATCGGGAATAGGTGGCTCTACTCTAGATCAAATGCAAGACCGCCGACAATCACCAACACCGGACGTCTAGAACTAAGTGCCGTTCATTATGTACAACCAAATTGTGCCAGTATCAACCCTAAACACCAGTATCATTTGATTGTAAACAACTGGAACCTGAACCCTAGCAAACCCTAAACTAATCAATACACATAAGCTCTGGACATCATATAATAATTCAAAGTTCAAGACCCTTTGAAGAATAATTTGCAGCTCACCCACTAACCCATAATCTGACAACTGCAAGATCATGAGAGTCACTTAGATCACTTCCGCTAGATGGGAGTCAACACCAGGTTTCTAGAACCAGAGTGACGTTTGTCATATACAGCCCAATCATGCCATCTAATCAAAATATATTAAGTTAGCTGCGGCGCTAGATCAGGTGACTTAGTCACTAAACCCATAACCTAATCTGACAAATGATGGATTACAAAGCATGGGCTCTACCTACAAACATGGGTCCTCGTAACTTATTCCGAGCCGCCAACTCGTACCTCAGACAGTGTCATCGTTGAACTTGTCAGTGGTTTCTCGAATAAGTTACCGACCACAAACCATTACATATGCATTGAAGGTTTCCGTCGCCACTTAAATTGACATTGGGATTTGTCTGCAACCAAACTTGACTACTCTATATCATTTATAAAATCACCACTGCATTGAAACAAGGTCATGACATGCAGCCACGTTTCTTTTCTTCTTCCTTTTTTTTCCCCCTTCTGTTGCTGCCACTCATCAATGAACAGGGAGAACCAACCGCTAGTTACAGATGAACCGATTGAGTTTGAGAAATAACTGGTTGAAGTTCGAGACTTCAGTGAAGCTACTGATCGTTTTAGAGGAATCTAGAGAATATGCCCCACGTGAATAAAGTAAAAAACTGAAAGATCGCTAACATGTAACCGGTTGGACTTGGAAACACGAGAACCTCGACCGATTATGCCCAAAAATCTCCTTGGACGTTGCCACTTCCTCGAGCAGCTTGAACAGGCCAGCGTAGCCTGTGGTACTAAACGTAGCCCTAAATGTGAATGTCGGGCGCTTCGGTGGAAGCTCGTGAGAAGCCGAACGTACAAAAGGGAGCTTGGAAGTGGGAGGTTTGCATGCAGTCGGTTGGTAGGTTCTGAGAAAGGAAAGGAAAGGAGAGTACAACCTCCGTGGTGCCTATGATACCATCCTTGTTTGCCCAAAGGTTCGACTAGATATTGGCTGCCATGTTGCAGCTACTTAGGGCCGCCTCACACTAGAGCTTGAGGGCCCTTCACCCGCGATAAACAAATTATGTGGTTGGTTGAGAAGCCGGAAACGGCCCAAGTGCACTTTACACTTAGACCTTGGACGCCTGAGGGATCAAAGAAATTCGAATGGATGAAAAATCTTCATGGCGTCCTGCATGGCAACAAGTGGATAATGTTTCATGGTCTACTGGATATTGCATTAGGCCCATCAAAAACAAGGATGGGTCTAAGATAGAACTAGATTAGGATTTGCTAATCATCTTGTCTTAATCGTGTGCTTCATATCCTAGAAGAAGTGGGCTAGTAAAAGAAATAACCATTTCGGGTAGCTAGGGCTTAAACCAAACCCCCCCCTCCCAAACCAACACCTAAGAATATGGTCCTTGTGGATCTCGCTTGGGTTTGAAATCAACATTTTTCCTAGCTGCACATAAAAAGGGCCA